>WAAD01033602.1:67041-243706 GCA_013389945.1 Fregata magnificens | reverse complement strand
GTATGTGTGCACCTGCAGGCTTGAGTTCCTGACCTATCCTTTTTTCTTCTGCTGCTGCTCTCTGGCATGCTGTGCAGTGCTCCCTCTTAATCACTATGAAGGAAAGAAACACCTACTAGATTTCAAGAAAATTGAGGTGATTAAAGTTACAAGGTAAAAACCAAAATTCAGTAGTGTTACCTATTGTAAGTCAGCATTTTTGGTAGTTATCCTATCAGAATTCTTTGTAGGTCATTTCTCACTTTTTCACCATAAAAGAAGTGGAGAGCAGGGGTTAGAGTAAGGGCTGCTGTCTTTTCCTCACCTCTGCATGCTTCAGTTTTGGCATCTGGGAAGATGTTTTGGAGTCTTTTGTAGAGCACTCTGGTGTTGGGAAGGTGTTCTGTAATTGCAAAGCCTTCATTTTATTCACTTTTTTAAGATATTGAATGTTCTAAGTGATATTAAGTGGACAATCATGAAAAATAATAATTAATATTTAATGTGGTGCCTGTCATTAAAAAGAAGTCATCACAGGATATGACACAATTTTTTTCAGAATTTAGCGATAGCAAGCACCAAGAAAGCCTCTGTCAGCAGGCTGTAACTCATTACTGTGCATTGAGGTAGCCTGTGGTTCAGGAGGCCAAAATGCAACATGTAAAGGACAAAGCCTTTAGAAAGCTAAATAAACTGTGGTTTCATTTGAGTTTTAATTAAATGCTGTATTTGTAGAGCTTCAAAAATAATTTGGAAACTTTAAATTTAATCTTCATTTTAAATGTCAGCATTAAGCATCAGTGAAAGTCAGCATCTGAATGCTTTTTGTATTAATCCAAGCTGGAAAGGATTTCTGTAGCAACAGGCAGCTGGCTTGTACGCAATGATCAGATCATCGTTGTACAGTCACACACATTGTTGTGCAGTAAGATGCTCCTTAACTGTGTGTGATCCTGTCGTATAGTATCTACCGGTAGAAATGCTAACGCTTTAGCTAGAGATTGTAGCATGTCAGTAAGCTTAATGCTTACATGTATTTTGCAGTAAAAATATAATCAGAAAATTAATATTACAGGTAAAAGAAATCTAAGCAACCTCTTTTCAGATATGTTACTGAAAACAGTACCCAGTAATAATAATGACCTTATGGCAGAGTAATGATTTTGCACTTTTTTTTTATATATATATGTACATACTTGTGATACTAAGTATTGCCCTACCAAAGCAATATCGCTACCTCAGTTTATTTAAAGATTATCAATACTGTTATGTGTGATAAGTATTAATGATTTTCCAATAATGTTAACATCAAATTTCTTTGCTTTTCAGCCAATGAATGAAATGTTGGCTAATTTCTTATAGACTTTACAGATGAAACAAGTTTTGAAAGAGGAACTGACTACGGTTAGCACACGTTACCAATACAAAACATCAGCGGGGTCTCTCGTTTCTCCTGCCCAAAATTACTTACAGGGTTTGTGCCAAAAAAATTTATGTAGTCTCTTGAATGGTTTATAGATCCGTAAGAGCTTGATAGGAAAGGTTTTTTCAATCTATAGTTAGTCCTTCAGTTTTAGAGTCAGTATTCCTTGTGGGTTTTAACTGAGGAAGCCAAAGGCAGGCTTTAATAAAGTGTATTCAAATTTAGCTTTAAATATTGGGTGGCTGCCACTGCTCTATTATAAATGCAGTTGAAATGTTTCATGCGTGTGAAGCAAAATGATGTAATTGTTCAGCTTATATAACTTTTTAATGTGCTATATGTTTTTTATAAGTTTCACTGAAATCTTACTGTTTGTATAGCATGTATCTACCGTATACTTAATACTTTATCTCTAACAGGTTACGGAAGACATTTTATTTGGAGCAGAGGGTCATTTGTCTGAGGTAAGTGTTTTCTAGGCAGTATAAAGTGGTGATATTGTACAGACTTTTCTGGGTCTCAATTAGAGCTAATGACACTTGTTTTTATAGTATTACCTTTAGGTAAAAATTACTAGAGAGTGTACGAGCACTTAGAAAAGCAACACAGGCACAACTAGAGTGGGCCTATTTTTTTTCCATTGAAGATAATGGCAAAATTGCTGTGTGTTTCAGGGAGTTTATAGTTAAATCCTGTGCTAGTGCTTTTGATGCATACCAACAACAGGATGAATATGTTGGGGAAAAGTAGGACCAATAATATTTAGCTAGTCTCACTGTAGCACTGTAATGATGCTTAGGAATGGAACAAAATCATGATGCTTTACTTGTTTCCTTGTGTACCACTAAAAATACCTTTGAATTTACTTTTGAAGTATAAAAGCATACTGCAGCAGAATACAGGGTAATAGGAATTTCATCTGAATAAAAATACTGGATGTTTGTCACTTTACCCTATTTTCATAAATAAAAATGTTGGATCCTAGTTCATATATTTAGGAAAGTCTGGGATAATGGAGTAACATGGGATGCATTTCCTATGAGAGTAAGTGATGAGAAAAATCTGCTTACATACAAACTCTGTCTACGCACAAACTAAGAGTTTAAGTAATATATGTGTAAGGAGAGTTATACTGGTTCTAAGAGCTGTACTAATTCAGTCTGGTCCATTTTTATATCAGTATGTCTTGAGTTGCACCCTATATATTAAGGAAATTTAGTATCCAAGCATTGTGTCCAGCCAGTAAATTAATTACATGGGTAAGTAACCCCCAGTTCACCTTCCATAATAGCATACATGCCACCTGTCAAGTACAAGTGACAAGTGCTCAGCCAAGCAAATATTAAATAAATAAATAAATAATGCAGTTTGGGATAACTATTCAGATGAGGCATTTCTTTGGATTCCTACCAATGAATCCAAAGACTGTTGAGCAGCTGGAATGCTCCAGGAAGGATAATCTAACTGCAAGACCAAACTCAGATTGTTGACCTTGTGTACAAGGAGACTGACATGAGAGCATGCCTGGGATGGACTTCTTGGCTGTGTGTGAGTTCAGCATAAATAAAACCAGGAAGCCTTGAGAGTGAAGGTGAACTTTGCAGAAAATGCAGATAGCCTTTCTTATCAGTGAACTTTGCTGTGAATTAAAGCAAAACTGTGCAGGTACTTGTGTCCACAGATGACATGAGATAGGGGCAGGTAGTCCCACAGAATAAAGGTAGCAAAAAGCCCTACTGCCAGCAGGGCAAAATACTGAGGGCACGTTGGTAGTGATAGCTGCAAAGACAGCAGACTATTTGCTGGAAACTAAAAACTGCCTGTGGTCTGGACCAGAGCAAATGAGAGCACAACTGCAAGCTTGTGTTCAGCAGAGACCTGCACTGAAAGCTGTAGTACAGCCCAGCCCTTGACTGAAGAAGTTGTTCTTTTGCTTAACAGGAGATGTGCCCAGAGCATGTGAGCGTGATGTGTGTGCTGGGTTTACAAATGCACCAGAGCTTACAGGCATAGACGGCTGCCACTGTAGAAGTATTCACTAAGAGCTTAATATCTTAGAGTCCTCACAAGCAGAGGAACTTTGCCCTTTTGAAGTTTTGGGGAAAAAAA
This sequence comes from Fregata magnificens, assembly GCA_013389945.1. NCBI lineage: Eukaryota > Metazoa > Chordata > Aves > Suliformes > Fregatidae > Fregata > Fregata magnificens. Next base: position 240,195 of record WAAD01033602.1, on the reverse strand, counting down.
AAATTAATAAAGAGAATAGAGAGCAACGATACAAATAAAGGAAATGGAAATTTGCTAGAAAGCCAGGCTCTACCACGCTGCCACAGCTGGATTGATGTTGACTTGTAGACAGCTTTATAAAAGCTCTGTGAAACTGTCAGCACCCTGTACCATGTCAAGGCTTTGCCTAAATGTTCCTTTGACACTCTGGTCCCCGAATCCACTCTTGTCAGTCTCCCCGCTGCCTGCAGGAGAGCACCCTGTTAGTCATTCCAGATTGTTGCATCTTAGTGACTCAGGAGCAGAGATGGGAGGGAACAATAACAGGAACCACCTATAGATGATACCCAGCTATGCTGACTCCTAGCACAGCAGGTTGTGGACACTGGAAAACAGTTTGGTGCTTTTGTTTCATTTCGAAGTCCTGGCGCACTGTGAATTTTTATTGGTAAGGCAGTAAATAGCCTCATCCTCCCACAGCAGGAACTGGAATTGTCCCAATTGTATTAAATGAGCCAGTGAAGTAGTCTGCACTGATTTTAGGAAGTCTGCACTCAGGGAAGATCTTCAGTCTACTAGAGATGAGAATGGGAAGACTGCTGTCACCCAGACCGCAGCAGGGTGCTGGAAAGCACTGTAAAGGAAGATACACGAGGGGAAGAATTGCCAACATCAGGCTGTAATTTTGATGAGTCATTTAACACTCCCATGTGTTGTTGTATCCCTGCGGAGGAGGGATGGGGATCAGTGCAAGCAAAGGGAATGTGGGAAAGTGTGTGATGGTGGGGAGGAGGTAGGTCACAGTTGCAAAACAGCTGTCTGGAAAGCTTTATGCCTGAATTGTTGCATATGAGAAACTGAGGAGCATGTTGTAGTGCTGCAGTCTCCTAAATATACATAAACAGGCTGATGGAACAAGCTAGCAGTCTGTAAGTGGAAGGTGATAAGAGCAAAAGTAATTGGGAAACAACCCTGATCCCTCTTCTGAGAAAAGGCAGATAACCACCTCCATGAAAGAAAAACTCACCTAAACAAAATCAGGGATGCAACAGGTGAGTTTCTATGGGACCAACTCTGTAGGAGGAGGAATCAGCAGGTAATCTTTGGTACCCTCCAGAAGACATCATGTTTATAGTACTGCACCATCTCCTTTTGGTGCAGAAAAGAGCAAACACAGTAACAGACTACATATCTATGTCAGCAACTCTTCAGTGGCCCAAAAGAATTTTGAAAAGGAGAGGACTAAAATCTTCCTGAGGATGAGCCTGAAAAGGTACTGCACAGTGTAAGACTGAACCAGGAAGACCAGTGAACACACTAAGCAACTGTAAGCAAAAGACATGCCAAGTGGCAAGGGAGTTCAGGGATAAGCTGTATGTAAGGGATAGGTGAAAGAAAGAATGTGTGTCTTCTAATAAAAAAGGTGAATGAGAAAATGATAAATGAGAGCAGAAGGCAGAAATTTTTTTTTCTTCCTTATTTTCTTTGATTTTGGTGTTTCTAAAAATGATAAACTGTGTCCATATATGTAGTGCTCTTAGTATTCACTACAAGGTAGCAAGAGACAAACACAGTAAAGGGTCCTAAGGCAAGTGAGATGTGCTCAAGTCAGGCTAGACTAATGAAATTTCCTCTGAGTGCATAGGAGCCAAGAAAAACAATCTCCAAACCATTAACAAGCTTCTTTGAAAACTTCTAGAGGAAGCTTGGAGTCCCAGGGGATCAGTAAAAGGCAGACTTGGTATTTGCCTTTAAAAAGGAGGTAGGCCAGGACTTTGTGTGCTAGTCAACATAATTTCAATTAGCATTAGAATTCCAAATGCTCTTGATAGATTGAAAGAATAGCCTGAAATCAATAAGATGCAATATGTTAAAAGACAGGTGCAAATTACATTTGAGGAAGAAAAAATGTGGGATTTATGTATACAGATGGTAAATAGCAGCTAAGATGACAATACTGCAGAAGCAGAATCTGGGGTTATAGTGGACTACAAATAGAGTGGGATTCATTACCTTCATCCTGTTGCAAGAAAAGGCAAATGTCATTTGCAGCCTCATTAATGGGAATGTCAGTTGTAAGACAGAAATAATTACTGTGCTTAGCTGAGAACGTTGAAGCCTCCCAGAGGACTATGGCACTGGTCTGGGCACCTCACTCTGTAGAAGACAGGAACACACTGAAGAAAAGGAAGGAAAGGAATAGAAATAAAAGCTTTAAAAATCCTGGTCTGGTTGAAAGTCAAAGTCTTCAATCACATTAAAAATAATGACAAAGAGGACAACGTTTCGTTATCATTGTGTGCTACGTAAGGGTAAAATGAAATGTAATCGTCTTGGTTTGTGGCAAGGGAAGTTTGCATTAGGAAAACTTGCTCACTGCATGGGCAGTTTAGGCCTGGAGCAGGCTCTGCCCAGCAACCAGAACCACAAAATCCCTGTCAGCTGCTAAGAGCTATGTAGGCACCAGCTGAGGACGGTCACAGTGGGCTTGATCTCACTGCAAGTCACAGAGTGGGCTTTGGTCCCTGGTCAGCCTGGCCATGATGCTAGGATGGTGTTGGTTATGAGTAATACGCATTATTTTCAGAGTAAGAGATTAGGCCTGTTCTCAGTGGCCACTTCACCCTCCTCGTCTATGACACCTGCCCAGGACAATGCACACGGGGCAGGAAATCTGGGACACAGAGCAGGGACAAATGCTTCCTCCTCCTGCACTTTGGACACTTTGTAGCCCTGTAGCTCTTTATCTGAGGGTACGTGCGCTTAGCCTGCATGTGACTGAAGCATCTGCTCAAGTAGCACAAGCATATAGATGGTTGCCTTTTGTTTCTGGAAATTATTTAAGAGATGCCCTGGCCTGACTCTGTGGAGTTTCAAGTGCTCACAATTTCGTTGGACTTCTGCGAGGGGTGAGAATAAGCATGCAGCACTTTTACCAACAATAAGTAACCGTTCCGAACCTTGTGCCATAAAGTGAAGTATCTGTCTGCAAGGGCAACTTTTCGTAGTTGTTATTTATGTTACTTTGAATGATTTTAACTGTTATAGGAGAGAGGATTTAGTACAGGTGAAAGAAATTTGGCTTTGAGGTTCTGCAGAAGGTCTTCTACGGCTTTTATTTTACATATCTTATTGGGGTTATGATAGTGCTAGTTTGAAGTAAGGCAACTCCTTTTTACAAAGTTCCTCTGAAGGAAGAACAAATTTTAAGGCTGTATCTGGGAATCCTGCTTCTCAGCACAACCACCAAAGACTCTAATAGAGACTCTAATTCCTAGTAAAGTTAGATTAGTCTAGTTACTAGAATACTGATTCTTCTATATAAAATTGCTGAACTAGATCCAAGAGAGCATGGAAGGTGTTTGCACCAGAAAAGCTGATCAAACATATTCCGTGAGTAATGCTGTCAAGGAGCTGTTGCTCGTAGATGACTAAAATGACTTGTAAAAGAGTAAATTGAAATGCAGAAGACTAAAGTGGAAGCCATTCCCTCTGAACTTAAGTCGGTGTGCTGATGCTCCAGCTGTTCATCAGCTGGAACATTTTCTGTTCTTCCTGTTTCTCACATCAGACTCGCATATCTGGGAGAGAATGAGAATTTCTACTTTGTGTGAGAAGGCAGAATTTCTTCAGGTATCATCTTAAGAAACAACAGGTCACACCCGCATTTGTGCTGTTTTCACCTGCTTAAGGATTTGGGGGGAGGGGGGAGGGCATCCCAGCCAACTAGCTACATCTGCTGTTCACAGAAAAATCCATAAAGCAATATTGCATCTCAGCTCTTTCCTGACTCCTGCAATCTCTCCTAGCTGCTTCCTAAAAGTGCTGTTAGTACAAAAATAACCAAAGAAGTCTTAAGACTTACAGTAGCTTGTAGCATTGACATAACCTACAAGGTTGGATGAGTTGTATTTTATTAATATGTTGAGCTGGAGGCAGAGTCTACTCTCCTCTTGGAGATGATGTTGATCAGTGTAAAGTGCCACTTTCCAACCGGGAGCTGTTCTGAATAGTTTGTGTGTCACTGACAGCTGTTTCCCTGCCTACATAGACAAATGTCAAATAAAAACATTACTAGTGATGTTACTAGGCACGAAGGGCACTGTGAGAGAGATCTTTCCTACTTGTCTGGGTTATCGAACTTTTTTCAAATGAGGGTCTGGGGGCGGAAACTGTGGAAATGGTTGAATATTTAGAATTATTCTTGTATATTTTTGAGAACAGTATTTTTTTTTCCATTTCATTTATAACTCTTCTTGATGCTAACCTAAAGTTAGAGTTCTCTGCATGACCACATCTTTCCAATCCAAAATAAGAAAGGCCATATATATATATATGTATTCTGTAAAATCATAATGTATATGATGACCCTTCTTCATTTTTCATGTGATGCCTGCAGGTAAGTTCCTGAGAGATGATGCTTGTCTAAACTATGGAGGAACTTCTCATTTCAACTAAAAAGGCAGCTGTGTCGTGTAGGTGCAAAAATAGTTTAGCCATACGCTATTATTGCTGTATTAAAGAGGAATTAAGCTGCAAAATACCTATTAGGAGTTTAAGATTAATAGAATTTAACCTCTACCTTTATGGAGCTATTTTAGTTACATTGCAGTGCAACGATAGCTGTATAGTTAGATTAAATGGGTTTCAAGTGTTTAAAGACCTAAACAAGTTTGTTCCGATTTTTACTTACTCAGATTTCCCTGCCTTCCCATATTGTTGTAACAATTCTGCATTGAGCACATTTTCCTAGTACTCATTGTTCCAAATTTAATTTCCAAAGTAAACAGGATTTTTGTTATGTTTTTAGATGATTCATTATGCACTCAAAATGTGATCGTTCACGAAGAATGCACTATATTTTTTCACGTGAGATAGAATGGACATTTTACTTTAAGTGAGAATCTGAGTATTCAGCTGACAAATGAATTAAAGCCAGTGAGTTAAAAACTATGGTCCCTTATTCCTAAGCAGGTTTAGTGCGAGACCAATGCACCAATAAAGTCCTTGCCTGGAATTGCAGCGGGGCAGAAGCTACTAGCCAAAGCTTAGAACCCCAGAATACAGGCTAGTGCTGATGCAAAGCACCGTGAGATGCCTTTGGTACAGAACAAGCATTCACCTGAAGTCCTAGGGTCTTGGGGGCTTGTTTGCTGGGTTCCTTCTTTCATTCCTTCCTTCCGTCCTTCCTGGGACCTTTCTTTACCTGGCTGTAAAGTTTTGTTTAAAAAGGAGAAGAAAATGTTAAACAAGAGGTCAGATTAAGTAGCGGTACACCGATAAGTATAGTCATCTAGCTGCACTGCGGCTGTGCATTTCAGGCTGTACTTATATTTTATCTTGGGTTTTCAGGATCTGTGCACCTTGCACCTGCCACACTTGCAACATGGAGCCTGTTTTGCCAACCAGGTATCTAAATGCGGTCTCTTGTTGCCGGCATCTTTCAACCCACCTGAAGTTCAGTGAGGGGGTAGATCTAAAAGGCCCGTTTTGCCCTGTACGTTCACTGACACGGTGAATAGGGAAAAATTTTACACTGTGGATCTTCACAGCAGGGCTAGGCAAATCAAGCCAGTGTGCTTATTGTTTAGATAACTAACCAGTGCTCAGTGAACTCCTTGTATTTGCGTATACAAGACAGGAAATGTGACGGCAGTTCTAAAGTGGGGGAAATCAGTCTTCTCTTACAGCAGCTGATGATAGTGCTAATTGGGTGACCAATTATCTGGATAAATGTTCCTGCTATCAACAGTACCCTAAAAAAGAAAGGGATGCCCTACTGTAATGCGTATCTTTTATAATGCTTTTTATATTTAAATATACTTAATGGCACAGGTATTGAGGAGTGTACTGTAATATGTACTTTATTTGCTGTCTGTAGTAACTGATGATTTCAAATCAAGACTGGAAGTGCCATCCTTCTTGACAGCATGAATGCGATCCAAAATCTCATATAATAATAGTTCTTGATAAAAGCAGTGACTGGATCAGACTAAAGTATTCAATATCTTGATGTTATGAGAGAAAGGATCTGCTTTTTGTGTCACTATAAGATACCAGTTCTTCAGGATCTCTACAGGACTAACTCATTTTGTCAAAGTACACAGCCTGTAGAAAGAGTCTGGTTTGAAAACGTCACTTATGGCTTTTGTCTGTCAGAGCAATACTTAGGAGTTTTCATTAATTAAAAGCTGCTCTTCCTAAATTAACTGTCTAATGACTGTATAACACTAAGTGGTTTTTGTCTTGTTCTTGCGTTTGAGATGACGGTTATGTGAAGACCTGATTTTTTATGTGTAATTAACTGTTAGAGAAAAATTGGTGTTCAGAGTTGGAGCTTTCTCTAGGTGGTCATCATTTTAGATGTGCTTTCAGAGTACTAGGTTTTTGCAATTTACTGACTCTTCTAGCCTGAGACCTAAGTTGTTTTAGACAACTGTCATCTGTTCTTGCGTGTGTGTCATAGAATGATTCCCTGAACGCTTTCTATTGGTATAAATTGCCTGGATTATCCCACTCCCTAACAGCATATGGAGTCCTACTGGTGTACTGAATAATGATTTAGCAGCTGGATGGACTACTTGTTCCTCATCTTCTGTCCCCGGTCTTGAGAAAAGGACATTCCTAGTTGCTGTAGGGAGAATGTGTACCTTCTCCCCTGTGCTCGTTTTAAAAACAACGGGTCATTTTTACATCTATAAATTCTGTGGAGTGCTGCTGTAGATTCTGATGTTTGGTAATGACTCTGAAGATGGCTGCTCAGGTCTCATGCACAGAACCAGGGACTCAGCCAGCTGGTTCTCATGTTGTGCTTCTCTGTGTGTAAGCTGCGCGTATTTGCAACATAACCTCTCTTAACCAGCTCGCTCATCCAGAATTTGAGCTGCAGCTGGTTGCATACCCGTGTGATCTGCTGGATAGCCATGTCTGGCAGAAGACCTAGGAAACAGAGGATGTACCAGCAAGCAGAGCTCTTGTGGTATTTGACTCTGTGTATGCACTGTGTGACGCAAAGTGTAAGGATAGCACAGAACTGAGGTCTGGTAAATGCGTTTACCAAAAATCAGATTGTTTCACAATGGGCAGCGTTCCAACAAATATTAGCACGATTTCTTTGGAAGACCTTTGGTTGAAGGCTTGATTTCTCTTAAACAACCACTGATGGCTGCTATTATAGCAACAGGTCAGTGCAAAGGACTCCAAGTACTTTTTTAAAGGAGAAAAACTTTCTGAAGATTGTATATGGCCACATGTGCAGCTGGCTTTATGGACGAGTGCATAGACTAGGTCTAGAGAAAATCCAGTTTTCTGGATTCCAGCTGATGAATGGCTCCCTTTTTTTCAAGATGGCTCCAGCAGAACTTCTTCTTGGCACCATAATCTTTTCCGTACAGATAAGCCCTGTCATTCACTGTAGACAGCACTGTGATGCCTTGGGAGGGAGAGGAGAGGCTTGTCTCCGTGCTGCACATATTGGTTGATTCTCCCCCTGCCCTTTCCCCCTCTCATATTTGCTGCTTATCTGGTCGTTTCTCTAAGAAATACTCAATACAAAATATAAAAGAACAAATTACCCTTGTGCAGTATATCTGAAAGCAGACAAACTTATGGGAAGAACTTTGCAACTGGTTTAAAATACTCAGTTTAAAATAGAAAAAGTGTTTGTCTGTATAAGTTCTAAGTAGAGAAGCATTATTTTTGACAATTTAGTCTTGCTTCATAATAACACAATAAAGAAGTGTGGTTTCATCTTGTAATCTCTAAGACTTTGATGCATTTTCTCTGATCAGTTGAGCCCTAAGTATTCTAACCAGATTTTTCCTCAAAAAAGTAAGTACATTTTGTGTTTATAAGAGATACCAAAAGTGATGCTGCTTGAAATATTTAAATGGCCTAAAAGTGTAAATCATATTTACATGAACAACTTGAAATCTAGGAACCTAAATGGTGTAGTCAGCATGAGATTTCCCTCCCCTGCTGTGGTGAGACAACAGGGAAGAGGGAGAGCAGTTCAGTCTTCACACCCCTTTAATCCTTTGCTGAAAGTGAGATCATGACTTTTTTTCTGCTGGGAAATAGACAGAGGCCACAAGCTCATTCCATTTCGTAAAAATCACCAATTTATTATAAAGTAACAACTTTTTGTCTCTCTAAAGGGAATTTGCTTTCAGGCAATGTCTTAGCGCTGCAAAGTATCATATCCCCTTACCAATATTTTATTTTCCCCTTAATTTGATGCAAATTTGATGTAGAAAAGTACAGTCAGCAGCAAACATGCTTTCTTTTCTTTTTCAACTTCCTGTAGGAGTTCTTCATATTTTCTGCAGAGTTGGGAGAAAAATGTGAAGCAATAAGTGAGAAATTGGTGCGTCTGGAAGATCAACTGCAGACTTCCGCCTGCAGAGTTGATGAAGGAGTTATTCATATCCTTTTTGATATAGCTATAGATATGTATCAATCTATGTAAGTATGTATGTGAAATACTTGCCTTTCAGATTCACATGGAGTACTAGTTCTTAACATAGATTAAATACGTTAAGAAGGGGAGAATTGATTGTCTTGCAGAAGTGGGCATTTTTGTTGTAGCAACTTTTCCTACAGTGCATTTGCACTGTGGTCTGATCCAGCTTTAATTGATTTAAACAGAAGTTAGTTCTCTGTAAATTGAGATTAGGCACTGAAAAGCCTTTATTCTACTGTTAAAATACTTTTGTTTGTAATGCTGATATAAGTAAATACCTAGTGCACCAAAAGCTGCGTGGATACAAGTATCCATACACCTGCATTTCCCAACATGATTTAGCTAAATTAAATGCTTTGTCATTGACTCAGACTGTGTATTGTCACATGTAGTTGGGGTTTTTTTCGTTTCAAAAAAATGGGCAGCAGATGCATCATGTGGCATCCTAATTAATTTAATCTGTCTCTGACACTCTGGTGCAAGTAACCAGATGACATGTCTTATAAAGCACCCTTTTCTCTTCCTGTGCTTCATCTGTCATGCAGTATCTGATTGAAGATTGCTTAACCTTTATGAGGTAGTATTTGTTGGGCCTACATCTGTGGACATTTTTCAGAATTTAAGAGCACAGAGTATTGTTTCATTTGTAACTTTCATAGAAAAACTTATCATAAAAGAGATTTTGTTCTTCTAAGAAAGGGAAAATAAGAACCAGTGAGGCTAAGGAAGATGGGAGTACTTAGCTGGTTAGGTTTTAGTGGAGAAGAGGTGGCAGGCAAGGGGATAATGAAGAAAGATTAATAAATTCAGGTTGGAGAGATTAGCAGAGGAGCTCTTACAGACACCTGAAGGTGAGTTGAAGTGATGGTGGTGTTAGGAGGGGTTCAGTTCCTCCTAAGCTGAGGCAGCCAGTCTGGCAGGAGAGAGTTTAGAGAAAGGATACTAATGGAGTGTGTAGAAATACCACTGTGTTTTAGGTAATTGGGCATCTATTGCCAGCTTGCTGCAAAATTCCTATTCTAGAAACTTGGTTTCTTTACAGGTATCAGAATGATAAACTTTAAGAGGGGCTGGGGGGGAAGGTGCTGGGGGGGGGTTGCATCAGAGGGCGGAAATACAGTCACTAGTTTGTTACTACTTCAAATCTTTCTTTTCTAAGAGTTTCAATGTCCAGAAAGATTATTTTCTTGTATTTACTACAGGACAGTTTGCAATATTCTTTTAATTGTATTTATAGCATGCGTGCTTGGTTGCAGTTGTGTTTCCCCGATGCTGTTTGTGAGCATTCTTTTCAGAGCTATATGGGTGTGTGTGTCTTGTGTTTGTGCAGAGCATCTAATTCCTTCTTCCCTTACGTATATTTGCTCTCAGATGAGCTTTTCTCATTGACCCTAATAGAAGAACGCTAAAGGTTGGCGTTACGGGTTCTTTGCAGTTCATATTCAAACCAAACAGTCAGGTCTGATCATAGTTACAGTTTACTAGGTAAGGTGAAATAAGCTGAAAAACTGCTTTTTTGATTCCTGAAGAAAATACACTACAAGTGTGTAAAATAATAGTATTTGTGTTTTCTATGGAGCGTGCGTATTTCTTTGTAGCTGTTGAAACTGCAAGAGTTAGTTGAAAAAATAAAATCTAATAATTGAAAGTTTGAGTTGTGGATAAGTCTTGTTCTAAGCCACAGTTGTCTGATATAGATCTGATTTCCTCTATCAGTGAAATTCAGCTCAAGTTATCTAAATACAGAAATGCATACTGTGTGATATCCTGGTCCTAGCAAGACCATCAGTCACAAAATAAGAAACCATGTTTAAAACATAGGGACATACAGAGAAGCAGTTCAGCAATTCAGCTACCCCTCATTAACATTCAGTTGCTATTTCAGAGGTAGTCCAGATCAATGTGCATAAAATGTTACCATCTGGTGCATGTAATCGCTGTGCTATACTTCAAAAAGGAATGAGAAAAATAGCTACCATAGTGCTACAGACCTGTAGATTGTTTTCTTTGGTTGTTTGGGTTTTTTTTAATAAAAACTGCTCAGTGCCTATAAAATAAACTTCGACTCATTGGTAACTTGCCTGTATTGGTGGAACTAGCACTGAGACTGGTACCACTAATTAGCCTCAGTAGAAGCATTTATGATTAGTAGATGGATCTATTGTTTGCACGGTAGTTTATTTGGTTTTAAATAAAAAGCTTAAAGATCTGGAATTGTAATGAAAGTGGGATAAATTTTTCAAACTCTTGTTTGCTGGTTATTTTTACCCTTCCCCTCATCCCCCCAAAAAACTGCCTTACACATGAATGTTACAAACTGTATTAGGTCAAAAATATAACTGGGGACTTCACAGATGTAAATTAGTCCTGTTTGTCTGATTATTAAAAGACTTTTAAAGACTCCACTGAGAAAAATAGATTCCTGATGCTCTCGAGCCATTTGCCAATGTTTAGTGTGTGTCATAGCTTGGATAAATAATTAAGTTTGTATTAGAAGAAAAATCCCAGATGTCATTGTTTTTCATTCTATGTATTGATGGCATAGCACACTTAAATCAACCATGCTGCTCATTGTAATTGCCAGCACGACCTGAGCAAAGGAGAAATCCAGTGATATTTCTTGGTCTTGAGTATAGGCACAGACCCACTTGTAATTCTCATTTGTTATTGAAGCCTTTCACAGCAAATATTAAACTGTACTTTTGTATAAAAAGCATCAAACAATGGGGCAGGGGAGGAAGAGCTCCTTTCTAGCACTATGACATATTTTACTAAATTCTATGTAGTATAACCAAATAAACCCACAAAACATTCAATTATAGTTAATCATTGGCATGTGTATGAAAACAGTCCACATCGTTAATTGGAAAAACCAAAGGAAGAGAGATGACTCATTCTGGTGTCTGCAGAGCTGATGAGAGGTGTTACTTCCCTGACAGTAAAGGCCTGGAATTCCCAGTAAAATTAAATGGACCCTATATTGCAATTTCACAGTCATTTTTGTTCTTAATTAGCAGTTACATTTTGATAGACAACTTAAATGCATGTAATAGTTCCTCCTGGTGAAAATGCTTTTGTTGGAAGAAAACCTGGCTAGACTATTATTATAAAAGCAATCTCCATTCCTTGCCCTAAAACGGGCATTTTAAACAGTTATTTTAAAAATAGAATTTTGTGCCTAAACATTCATTAGGCATTGCAAGTCACTTTGCTAACTCTTCACCTTTATCATACAGCCTGTTGCTTCTTGTTCTGCCAGTGGACACTGGTCTGGCTCCCTCTTCTTCGTTCCCACCCTTCAGCTATTTGTACACATCAGTAAGATCCCCCTGAGCCTTCTCTTCTCCAGGGTGAACAGTCCCAGCTCTCACCATCTCCTCATATAACAGACGCTCCAGTCCATTAAGCCAGCCCTGTGCTGGACTCGCTCCTGTAAGTCCATGTCTTTCTTGTACTGTGGAGCCCAGGACTGGACCCTGTGCTCCAGATGGGACTTCACGAGTGCTGAGTACAGCAGAAAGATCAGCTCCCTCCACCTGCTGGCCATGCTTTTCTTAATCCAGCCCAGGAGGCTGTTGGCCACCTTTGCCACAAGATGCGTTGCTGGCTAATGTTCAGCTTGCTGTCCACCACGACCTCAAGGTCCTTTTCTGCAAAGCTACTTTCCAGCTGGCTGGCCCCCCTGTGTGTGCTGGTGCCTGGGGTTAGGAGAGACGTGCGATTGTGTAGTGGGACATCTAGCTGAGCTTCTGCCTCCAGCCACTGTAATGTTCAGCTGTTGGAAACAAGCAGAATAGTTAACCAGGTAAAAAAACCCCCTCTTTCTGATTATTTCTGTTCTTCAAGACTTAATTTCCTCTTCAGACGTCCAAAATTGCTGTTATTCTCCAAAATCTCATAGGCCCTTACCTCAGCTCTGTGGTAGTCCTTGACTGTCCTTCCAAAGCCTTTTGTCTTACAATATAATCTTAGTTTCTAACATTTCCTACAGGAAGGCAACTGGTTTGTAATATCTACCTTTTGTCTGTTTTCCCTAAACATCTGTGCTGAGAGAACAGAAGATACATTGATGAGCCAGTTTTTTCCAAAAATTAAGTAAGTCTACAGTAATTAATTAGATCTGCTTTTTATCTTTTTGTAAATCATGGACTCTGTCATGATGCTCAAGTTTTTTGAAGAGAGGAAGTCAAATAGGTGAAAATCTTCAACCAAGATGATGTTAGAGCTGCAGCACTGTTGCAGAATATGGATTGTGTTTGTGTGAAGCTGTTCCCAAGTACTTTAATTTACTGCTTATGAGACATTGGAGAGATTTTGCCAGTTTTCACAGGAAGACAGCAGGGCCAGAAAATGTTCCTAGTTTAAATTTGTTTTGTCTCCTGCCTTTGATACTGGCTCAATATTTGCAGCAATGGATAGAGAATTTAAGCATGAAGGACGCATTTGCTTGTGGACCCATGCAAAACTAAGTTTTTTGCATTTTTAAAATGGGTGAAGCTGTTTATCCAGACATAAGCTCTGTATATGGATAGAGATTCCATGCTCAGCCACATACCATATATTTTGCCTAGCCATAAAGGATTCTTTGACAGTTACTGGTCTGCAGCTGGTTGTGGTATTATTTATGAGGTTATTGAAACTTGCCGTAGTTAGCCTGTGCAGTCATCTTTCTTGTTGCTCCATCTTTCTGTTGGTTAAGTGTTTCTTTCCCTGTCGTCTTTGTTTTCCTCCATCCTTCAAGATTTCTCATCCACTGGCAGTGAAATGTTTCAATTTTCTCTCTACCTGAAAAGAATTTTGTAGTCGCTTGGAATATTACAAATAACAGCATGTAGTCAGAGACTGTGCATCAGAAGTAATTAAATTTCAGAGGCTTCATGGTGTTCATGAACTGAAGAATTTCTGTTTTACCAGTTAGGTTTTCAGCAGACCCTCGTGATTAAATTGCAGAGGGGTGGACAGTCCAGGACTGCTTATAAGAGGATAATAATTTTTCTTACTTCAGAGAAGATGCAAAGTGTAATTAATTTGTCCTAGTACAGTTCTTTGAGATCCTAGGATAGCAGAAGGTTTGTGTGTACTACTACTTGTAATCAGAGACCAAATCCCTTTAGATTAATAGAGCTGTCCAGAAATTGGAAGTGTGCAGGAATACTCCTGGTGAATGTATTAAGAGTAAAACAACATAGTAAATGTATGTAAATACAGAAGGATGACATTATGAGGAACTGGTAACGGAATCAAAAGCAGCTGAAAGGCTTTTCAAAGGTATAACTGTGACTGCCTGAAATAGCGGTGATTCGTATAGCTTTCCCATGGTCCCTTCTAGTTGCAATTTTTCAAAAGTAGCAGCTCCCTTTTTACAGTCACGTAACCTGAGGGTGTCTTTTTTTTCTTGACATTGCAATGACATCAGGGTCGAGTAAAACAACGTTTCATAATGGATGAGCTTTGTAAAGGATAAAGCTTGTCCTTCTGCATTGTCCTTCCTATGCGTTGTATTTTTGAAATTGAGTTGTTTCAGTGTCAGCCTGTTTCATTTCCCTTGAAGTGAGATCTCTCAGAGATCATTTGACGACTTACTGCTAGAAATGAACTTATTTCTCTGTCCCTTGACCCGCTTGGGTTAGCCTTTTGGGGTCCTTGCCCTTCAGCCATACCTGTACAGGAGGCCTCAGTGTGGATGCAGTGGGCTCTAGAGCTTGTTCACATAGACTTGGTCATTGGTTTAGAGCTTCAGCAGGCTCTGACTTGTCTCATGCTTGCTTTGCTCTCCATGTAGTGTAAGCTATGGAAGAGAAGATAAGGTTGGTTGTCTCATTGAGCTACACCCAGTCCTTGCACTTGATTCAACAACGAGTAGTCTCACTGACATATGATTATCAGCAGGAAGGCTGATGTATTGATAGTACAAACTGTGCTTATTCCCAGGAGAGACTAGTCATCAGAACAAAAAGCTGTACTGCCTAAGAAGCTCAGCCACTTAAAAACTTGTGCATGTCTCAGCAGTTGCCTATCTCCGTGCATGTCCTACCTTCATCTGCCAGTCTGTTCACTGCTGCACCCCTCATATTCTTGTTGCCACCACCTGACCCCTTCCCTCTGTCATTGTGGAGCTGGGGAAAGAGTGAAGTGGAAGGTCTCTCAAGAGGCCAAGCCATTAGCTATCATTTTCTTCCCGCGTGCCTTGCAGGAAACCTGAACTAGACAATGGCAAATAAAATGTGAAAAACTCTCCTTTCTTAACCAAATGAAGTACTTTTTACTGAATTATCAGATGCATTTTCAGGTGGTCCTCTTCCTTTTAATGCACGACAGCACGACCTTGCTACCGCTAATCTCCTTGCTTTTCAACTTGTTCAAAGCATTCACTGTGGAGCCTCGTATAGCTTTATATTTGTGTTTTCTGTGCTGTAATTATACTGATAATTCAGCTAAGATTAAAGCCTTCTGGAGGTAAGTAGAGCAGAAACACTTTCTCTGCTATAAGCTAATTTTGCTACTTACCTAGATTCCCACCCTGCCTTGCATAGCACACATTGCCGAGCTTGCTAATGCCACACAAGCTGTGGTCACTTGGCTTATGTCTCAGGCCGCTCCTGCTGCCTTCACCAGGAGTCTGATCCACCCAGGTCTGTGTGTCTGGCTTAAAAAACCACCCTCCATCCAGCAGGGAACTCAAAGCTAGTGCTGCTGCCTCCATGGTACAATTTCTTCATCTCCTTCCTTCCTTCCCATGAGAACAGTATCCAAGCACTATCCCCCATCCCCTCCCTTTTTTTTAAAGTGCTAAATAATGCTACTTGAGAACTTCAGTTTGCCTGGATTTTTTTGAAAGCAAGTGTGAGAAATGTATTAATATTTAATCCAAACAATTTGGAAGAACTTGAAGCTACAATTAGATAGCCGTGGCCATCTGTTGTGAGCAGCAGAACAAGAATTTATTTAATAACTTGGAAAGAGAAAGGGACTGCCAATCACCTATAGATTTATTCCTTAATAAAGCTTGCACAGTCTCTGCAGAGGGAGATCCAGGTGGTGAAGGAGACGCTCCAGACCGTGCTGGTGCAACTTCAGCCAGCCAGGGAGGCAGCAGAAGAAAAGGCTGGAGACTTCCTCTGTGACAGCTGGTGTCCAGGAAGACAAGACTTGAAGGAATAATGAGCAGAAAGAGCTGGTAGGTTGACATTAATTCACAAAGGGCTGCTTTTAGTAACTGAATACTGTTTTACCAAGCCTCAGGGATCTCTTCTCTCCCTGCATAACTAATAACTAAATCAATTATGGAGAAACAGAGCCTGGAGGTCTATCATCAGAAGTATTCTACACAGCCTCACATGTTTTGGCACAGATTGGGAAACAGCTTTCAGAGCAGAGCATCCCCTGTAAATGTGTAGATTACAAATTGATACATTTCAAGTGAGTCTGCAAAGTTGCCTTTAATGTCAGTGAAATGTTCTCCTTGAAGACTCGTAAACAGTATGTCTTCCTTACTCATGGATTTTTTCCCGATTTAAAAATGTAGTGTTAAAGCTGGAACATCTAGTATTTCTTGAAAAATAGCTGTAAGAATAATAAGAACTCTTTTTTTTCCCTTGGCTTTAACCGCTTTCTTACACTGAATGTATTTTCACATTCCTGCCAATAATTAAATCAGTAGGATGAAATTTAAGCTAACCAAGTTCTTTCAACTGAAATTTGGACCTCGTTTACTCAGTGGTGTTGAGTACAGTGGAGGTAACTAACAGCAGCCCCTATAGCAGTAGTCTAACTCTTTTCATTTAGGTATTAATGTAAACTTGCTTTAGTATTACAGGGGTTATAAAACACAAAAAAATTACTGTGTTGGTGATTTATGTTCCTTACATTTAAATATTGTATGAACAATAAGTCATTTAAGTCTCCTTGTAAAGTTTATTACTACTGCTATATTACTTTGATCTTCCTTATAAACTTCAGAAGGAATGCAGATTTTTTGCAATAGACATGTATGTATATATACACACACATACTTAAACATGTATTTTTATAGGAAATAAAAGCAATGTTCAACTGAAGCTAACTAATATAAATGACCTGTATTTAGATCATTGTTCAAAACAGTTAATACCTTTAGGGATTCATTGTGTACTTTTACTCGGATCCCAGAATATCTCTGATGTCACAAAAAAATTTTGCTTCTGCCATTTGTTGCAGAGAGAATTTTTTAAAAATCCAAATTTTTTTTAAGCCAGTAGATGAAGCAAATGTCTTCCAACTCAGTACTGTACTTTTTAATACTATTTTTCTGACATTTTTAGAATTACTTTGTTTCTGCTATTTCAATTACTCATTTTATAGCCACATTGTGAAGGTTTTTGCAAATTTTGAAGGCCATTGGACTACTAGCCCACTAAGATTGTGTTCATTTTCTTTGTGTGTTTTAATACTAGTTGAAACTTGAACCTCAATGTTAAGTACATAGGGAGGGAGCAAAAAAAAAAAAAACTGCCAGGCAGCTGAGACGTACAACAGGATTATAATTGCATCCAGGCACATATGGTTGTCAAAGCAGGGGAGCAGAGCTCAGGTGGTTTCTGTAGTCATCAGATCCTCAGGGTGGAATTACAACCCCGTAATTCAGAACATGGTTGACTTTTCTCATTGTATAGTATATGGGTCAGCGTCTGTGTTGTGGTAAAGACTCTTGGATCTTTACCTTGCATGGACTCTGTACTTGGTTCCCGTCACTGGTCTCAAAAAGGAGATCTCTTGCTGCTCTGTTTGACAAGTTTCTTTCTCCAGGCTTTGCTGGACAGTCCCTGTTCAATACCTACCTCCCCGTAGTAGACTTGGCACTTTCTGAAACTCCCCCGGACAGATGAACAAGGCATACAATCCCAGCTCTGGGCAGTCTGACAAGTGCAGGCAGCAGCCTGTGGCACTGACATTTAGCCCATGCACAGGACCAGCTCCCCTGGGAAACCCTGGCTGGCCACACATAGCCTGGCTGCCTGGGGATGACTGTCAGCCAGAAAGCACTCGTAGAAAGCCACGTGAGTTCAGATAAACAGAAAAGAAAGCACACTGACATGATAGATCTCTCTTACAGCTGTTTCCTTAAGACCAGCAGAAGCTGCTCATGGGTTAACACCACAGAGGGCCCAGGTACTGAATTTACAGCAATGAGCATTTATACAGGATGATGAAGACACTAGCAAGGTTTCTTGAAGACATTCCTGTTCAATTAAAAAACCTGTATGGCTTTTGTGTTCCGCAGCTTCAGAGCACCACTGCATTTTAATAAAAGCTCAACTCATGCAACCACTCTAATAAGACACTGAACTCCTGAGGAGAAGGGAAACTGAATCAGTCATCATTCATGTCATATTTGTATCTGTTAACATTTTATACATATGTGGACTACTACTACTTTAATTTATTATTCCATTAACTTCACTGTTTGTTGTGGGAAGTTAGAGCCAGTAATCATTCCTTTTCTCAGATGTGCTGAATAATAAGCATACAAAAAAAAAAGGTGTACTATGCAATGTATCAGCTGCCTTTTATCTGTGGATAGAAAACTTACTTTCAAATAAAGAGAAGTATGTTTTTAACCAATGTCTGTTTGCGTTCTGTGCATTGTATAAGATTTTAGAAATTTCATCCTGGGGAGGTAGGGGCAGATAGGGAGGGAGGAGAGGAAAGGAGAAACCATCTGTGTGACGATTATTATTGTGCTGTCAACAGCAGTGATTCCTCTGCTTGGGAAATTCTCTGATGCTTTCTGGAAACTGTCTAAAGATGCATTCAAGGCTAGAGTTTCATGGCAAAATGTAGCTATTTTCAGTGTGAAAGGGAGAGAAATATCATGCAGTGAGCTATACAGACAGGTAAAACCTGCACTTGAATCCTGGCTTGGCTCATCCAGTCTTGCTGTGCGACTGAATCCTGCCTGCCTCCCTCAGTTCCTCACCCAAGGGAGGAAAACTCTTCCCTCATCCATAAAGAAGGACTGAGAGAAGGGAAGGAATGTATGACACTACACAAGCTACAGCCGCATCTGAGGTCAAAGTCATGCTCTCACACATCCTCATTGCCACAGTGAAATGACAAGAGGTAGGAGAGTGACTGCAGTGTCCCCAGGACCAGTTTCACACATGCTTGCTAGGGCTTTGTCACCTCCAGATGAGCTGGTCTCCTACCACCTGCAAACATGAATCCCACCAGAAATAAGCCCTTTTCCTGCCTGCGTTCTCCCTAAGACCCCAGCCCTCAGATATTTGAGGAGTAGGTAGAGAAGCCTATAGGCTTTGTGTGCAGAAACCTCTGCCACAGCAATAGAGAGCTGCAAGACAAGGAGGCAGCTCGCCTTGAGCAGTCCACTACATGT
Source organism: Fregata magnificens (assembly GCA_013389945.1). NCBI lineage: Eukaryota > Metazoa > Chordata > Aves > Suliformes > Fregatidae > Fregata > Fregata magnificens. The sequence goes on along the minus strand of WAAD01033602.1, from coordinate 221,383 downwards.
GCTTTGGAGGAAGAGTAGTCGGTTGTGTTTAACAACACACACACCCCCAGTGTACAAACATTCTCAAGGGACCAAAGAAGAAAGTGAGGAGGGGACAGCACCCCAAAGGGTGTTTAGCTCCAGCCTAATGTTTCTTTTTGCAATCAATTAGCTAATCTGTTCTTTCTAAAGCCTGACAGCTCAGGCTTTTGCTATCATTACTTGTTAAATCAAGATAAGCACATCTTTTCTAGAGCACTGGAAAAGGCAGTTCAATAATAGGTCCCAGATAGATAGGCTCCAGGGTGAGATTAGAATAATCCTCATGTATCCTCTTAGTTTGCTATCCTATTAAACATGAGACTGAGATCAAGGAATTTTTTTAGTCTCAGAGATTAACATATGCTACCAAGAAGCTCTACAATATTATGCACATGCAGATATTTTTCTGCACTGTTAAGGAAGATAATACAAGTTTCTGGAGAGATATTAAAAAAAAATGAAAAAGAAAAAAGGGCCTGTGAAGATAGATAGGAGTTTCTTTCTGAACCTGAAATGCAGCCAAGCCAGCAGCCACAGTAAAGCATTTCTCTCAAATTTCTAATGAAGGCTTGAATATGAGGCCTGGGAAAAGAGCATCTGGGGTTGAGTGAGTAAGGAAATGTCTGAGTTCTTCACATGCATGGCATTCACTCAATCTCTCCTTGTTTTCTTGTCTGGAAGAGCAGCCTTAGGGGAGGGGGTGTTGGGGCATTGTCAAAGAAAGACACACGCAAAGTCAATACATCACTAGGCTATTTGTTCTTATAATCGCCTGCAAAGTTGAACAAATAATAGTTTATAACAATAAGCAGCCGTACAGGAATACTAAGTAAGTGGATAAAGAGAGAGAATATTAAAATAATCAGGGTCACAGCTAGGAGACACATGATAGATCTCACTGGAGAAATGGAAAATTAAGAAACCTTTCCACAGTGACAATCAAATTTACAAGGGGAATAAAACAACCTCAAATGTACTACTTTTCTGACAATGAGACTGTAAAACACCAAAGGAAGCCCCTCTGGGTCATCTTGCCAAGTAGGCTCAAGATTTTAAGTGTAGCTATGACTCTCTTAAGACGGGATCATAGTTGCTGCAGAGGTCACACCTCCTCGTGGTCCTGCTGGATGCCCTTCAGTTGACCTCTGCCCTGGTGGTCAGGGAGTTATGGTTCCTTCCTCCCTATCGATTGACTTCACTGATCATTCCATAGCATTCACAAAGGTGAAACAACTTTATGGCATCAAGTTCATATCATTGCTCAAAGCCTGTGCCCATGGGTATTTAGTTGGGCCCAGCCCAACAGCATTGGAGGGCGGTGCTGTCTGGCTTTTACTCAGACTCACTCACAAAAATGGGCCGGCTGATGTGGGTAACATCCACATTGGTGGCCACACAAATTTGACGTATGGATTGGCATGATGAAGTGGTCACTAATAACATCATTGACCATGAAAAAACTGATGATTGAACTGGAGTTTATTAACTCAATGATTGTTGGTATGGAATGGTGCCATCCTTAACCTTTAGGGGCTTTAGCCCCATTCTCACCATTGCCAGCAACATCTGTCTTTGGTTCCAATATAGATCTGCCAGTCGAGGGCACATCGGTGCTGAAGGATCCAGACCTGTCAGATGCTGAAGTCGTGGACCAGCTAGTCAAGGACACACTGGTGCTGAAGGCCCAGGACAAGAATCCTCTCAGTCCTTACCGTGGGAACCGGATGGGAAAGAAGTCGGGATGTATTGAACAAAAGAACTCAGACTCTTCAGTTCCCATTCGCCATTTAGCGTTTTGGGCTTTATATGCTTGTAAACCACTAAGATCTTAATGACTTGTAAATAAACTGACCTTTCCTTTCTATCTAAGGTGGGAGCCAGACCCCCCTCAAAAAGCCATGGGCGACAAAAGCTTGACTTAGGAGGGCGATAGTAAGTAGGAAAGAAATGGGGCTTGGTGTCATGATGTATCGTACCTGCCAAAAGACAATTACCACCAGTCTTGACCAAGGTGGACAGGCCACCTATACTTAACCCAGAAAAGGAACACGTATAAATTTATGTATGTTCGATAAATAGCAGCTCACTCCCAAAACCCAGAGCTTTGCACCCACTCTCAGGCTTCCCTGTACGAGCAGACCCAGTGCAAGGCTCAGGAGCAGGAGCCCGGAGCCAGGCACAGCTCTGCACGTAGGAGCTCTTCCAGGACTGTACTGGAAGTCAGTGTCACAGGGATCAGGTTAGAGATACCAGGGCACACCTATTCCACTCCCTGGGGGTTGGGAGGGGCGATAGGGACACATCCATCTTACTATTTCCATCCTCTTCCAGAAACTTTGAAGTTTTCTTTTCCTATTGCTTTTGCTTTAGTATGTATTTTAAGAAAGTTCCTCCATGACCTGAAATTTAAAAGGACCAGGACTGTTGAATTTCTCCTAGCTCAAATACAGTAAGGTCAAGCAATGAGACCTATTTGTTCTTAGCTATTGTCTGATGAGTCTGGACCACAGCATACTGCTTTACTTTCAATAACATGAGTTCTGGTTGGCCAGGCTATTTCCCCCACTTAGATGGGCAACGTTGAAGACCAGGAACATGGCACTGCCGTCCACACACAACACTGGCAAGATTTTATGAGCGCTGCCAACTCTGCTGTCTCCACAAAGTAAAAGAAAGCAGACAAGATTTCAGGAAAACAGGTACAAGAATGGTTGTGATTAGGAAAAAAACCCTAACTTCCTTCCAACAGAAGGCCAGCAAAGCTCAGTACAAATAACTTTTCACCAATTAAAGACCAAAAGGTGACCTACTCATGTCCTTTAGTATTTACATGGGGAAAGATTTCCAATACCTACTGGCTGTTTCATCTAGCAGAATCCTCCCAACAAAAAAATAAGACATTTCTAGCAGGGAGAGTAATTGACCATCGGAGCAAGAAACTCTGCCTCTCATAGTTAAAGCAAGCTTGGGATTTTTTTTTTTTCCCCCCCAGAAATTGTGAAGAAAGCCCTCCAGCATCCCAGATATAGTGCACTTGATTCAGAAAACGCCACAACACAGGTTGGTATAACCTGCATGATACGTATGGCGCTGAGGAATGGTCACAGTGCTTTACCTTAAATATAGGTGTTTCCCTTAAAAGCTTTAAAAAAAAAAGGCACAGAAAGAAGAAATACTTTGATAAACTGTTGTTTAGCTGCAGAGGTGGAATTGGGGGACAGGGCAGCTGGGTGTCTGCAAGTTGGAAAAGCCTATTTACCTACTCTCTGATCTTGACCTTAGCTCAAAAGGGCAAGTGAAACCAAATGTTAAGGAAGGGCTTATTGTAAATCTTTCCTGGGATGCCAAGACTGAAGCTATTACAAAATGGTTCAGAGCCTGACTAGGCAGGAACCTAGGGTCTCAACCCAAATTTCCTCCCTCCCAGGGGCGGGCAGGTTAAAGGGGGCTGGGGGCACATTTCGTGGTGCAGCACCAGGCAGAACAGGGTGATGCTGACACCAGACTCAGTGGCCAGGGAGCCGAGGCCACATGGCAGCACTCACACTGCGCTCCAGCCTAAGAGGCGGCACAGCCGTTTGCAGCGCTGCACAATATCCTCTGCAAAAGAAAACCCAAAGAAACACAACCAGCACTGTAGCCATCAGGCACTGCTCGTCTTGGCTCATGGTGCTGGCATTTGATCAACCTATTGCTACTTGTTTTCGTTAAATGAGAAGGAAAAGGTGAAAAAGAACACCCTGCCTCTCACAGCCATACATGATTTGTCATTGCTAATTTTCTATAATGAGCTGTAGCAAGTGAAGCCAGTCTCTCTCTATTAATCCTGATGGGAAACATTTCTTCTTTGTCTTCCCATCAAGTGCCCCAAATTCTTTGAATGAATATGTGCTACAGCTGTACCAAACCTGCAACTCTCCTTGAAACTTCTCCATAGCACCGTGAGCAGCAGGCAGCAGCACATGGCAGCTCTTCCAGCACAGTACCACTCCCTAGTTATGACATGGAACAATCAGGCATCACCAGCTTTATTTTCTTCTTTCTATTGTGTGTGTTTTTTATTATCCTGAATTGGAAATGTAATATTGATTGGGTCTGCTTAAATGTCAATGCTTAATAATCCTATTAAAATAAAGATGATCTTCCATAGTGGAAAAAAATGAAGCAGCAGTGCTGTCTCTTGAAATATAAATAAATCACCAGGCCTGGTTAATGTCTCGTCTTCTGCAGCCTTAGTTCTTGGGCTTTAAAAAGTTCTTCCCAGAAGATATATTGAGGCTGGGGGAACAATCATTCAGGGATTTCTTTATTCACTTTCCCTATAAATCGGTAACAGACCCTGCTTATCTTTCACAAAAGATATTGGTAAGCTTCAAGTTTTGCCTCTAAAACTGTTAATGGTTATGGGACCATTTATTATGGGAGGTGGTATTTAGATCTAGGACTTGAATTAATAGGAGAAAATAATCCCAACTCCTGTGTACAGACAGTCCTCTACAGCGACCTAAGCAAAGTCAGGGGATGTCTCATGCCCAGGACCTCCCAGGGTGCTCATCCTTCTCTCCCGTCCGTCCACCCCTGGGTAAAGGCTCAGGCAGACATATGTGCTCCACATTCATCCCTTTAACACCTTTAACATATGGCTTATGCGTGTCCTAAATGGTGCACAGATTTGAAAGAAAGGCACAAACTTCATACTGGAATTCAAGGATTTTTCCCCACTGCTAGTCATCTTTTCATTTCAACTCTCCTCTTTGATCTCCCTGCACAGCATCCTGCCTCTGCCATGGGCCGACACCTCAGCTCTGAGACATGGGTGGTTGTGGCAGTCCTCACCCCTGCGCTCTGCAGATGTGCACGGACACGCACATGCCTCCTCGCGCACACACGCATGGTCCAAGAGAATAAACAGAGCCCAGATGCTTCCCCCCGGCTCCTTTGGGTCGAAGCCTGCTGAGAGCCTGATGCTCAGGGGAGGCAGGCATACCCATCAGGGATTAAGGATCCCCAGAGGTCAGCTCAGAGAAAGCTGTTTTCAGCCACACACATCTGCCTCTTCAGAGGTTGAGGCCAGCCAGGCACAGAGCAGAGCCATTTGTCTCTAACCATACGCCCAAAGTGTCTACAAATCTTCTCCCTATCACTGCAAAAACACTGTCAAAACACCACCAGATAGGCAAGAAAGTTGAGTTCCACTAGTTCAAGTGGGAGGCAGAAGGTATGCTTTGGGCAGGCAGGGGCTTGCCCTGGCAGTTCCCCTGGAGGAGGAAGAGCTGCCTGATCCTGTTGGCACCACACAGGCCTGAGCTACCAAGCTCAGGCTCTCACAGGGGCTTGTCAGCTGCAGTAATACATTCACACACCTTCTTTCCCATCTTTGCAAGGGCAAAGCAAACTCATCTGCCTGGAGATACAACAAAACCAAATTCAAGTCAAGGATAGCCTGGTTCTCCATCTGGCCCTGCCAAGGTTCGGCTGTGTGATCACAGACTTTCCGCACCTCACTGTACTGGGCTCATCTAGGGTTAATATATCAGTCCTGCATGGTTACTGTGGAGCTCAGTTATGAGTTGTGAAGGATCTTAGAGAAACAGGAGAGGGGAATCTCTCATACTTGATAGGCAACTCCAACCTACCTCAAATATTTAGTAGTGCTGCTCAGTGCTATCCTCACTGAAGGGAAATGAAAGAGCAGAAGTCCCTGTCCCTCAGGGCTTTTAAGCATGTCAGTGATTTTGAGGACGTAAACCCAAGTCCCTAGCAAATATTGCCAAGATCCTTACTATAAAAACATTGCACGCTGGATGGCAAGGCTGTCCATGCTGAGCTTTCTAGTCAGCCTTGCTTCACTAGTGCTAGGATGAAATCCATGTGCCTCTTTATTCTTGGCAATCAGGTCTCCCAGCCAGCCTGTGGGAACCCCCCTGCAAGGATGCACTATGCACCTGACACAGGCTGTTCATCAGGCCCTTTTTTTGGGGGGGTCTACATCTCTTCTGACTTGGGGTACCAGTTTGATTTTCAAAATGCCTACAGTGCTTCAAGGAGGTTTGAGGTAAAAGAAAAGGCATCATGATCATCTATAGTTAGGCAGGGATTTGTGTAACCCCTGGGTTGATGAAGAGGAATGACACTCACAAGACATCCTCCATGAAGCACATGCAGCAGGAAAAGACAGACTGTGTGACTACACAAACTGCAAAATTCAGCACCCATTAGGGGTCAAGTCTTCCTTATGACTTGGTGACAAGACTTCAACCATATGCTTTTGCAAATCTCTCTCAGTAAGTCACTGAATGCAGCTTAATTCTCACCCAGAGCAAACAAGTTGCCCCAGCAGGACCCTCAAGTACAACATCAAATGCCAGTACTTCAACCCCAGCCATTGGCCAAGAGGTTACGATGCTAGCATCGTCTCACCAAGAGGTGGAACAACTTTCCCCATGTTATTTTTGGGTAAAAGAAGGACGCAGCAAGTTTTAGTACAGCTCACATGGAGCAACAACATCGCTCTGGAGCAGATCTTGAGCTGGGAGGGACCTGGACTGACTTTTGGCAGGCACCACTCACATGGGTGAGTCAAGCAGGCAGCTCCACTTCCCATAGCCTCAGATGCTCCCTGAGAACCTGACACTGATTTTCAGCTTCTCTTTCCACACGCTGATGTCCTCTGGAGACCCTGCCTCCTTCTTCAGAGTTTCTCCTTGCAGATATCTAGCCTCTCTAGCAGGGGACATGGTATAAGAATTTATATCAATGGCTGTCGAAGGGAAAGCTTCGCCTACACCTCAATACACACATTCCCACCCCACCATCTCCCAGGCTAAACGTTGAGCCTTGAACCGAAACCCACCTGTCCTCCCAGGCATGGTAGGCAATTTGACAGCTTTCAAACATAAATAAGAAGCAAAAAAAGTGCCCAGAAAGCAAATGACACTGCTTCGTTGAGAGTCTCAGGTCTGCCAAGTGTTCCCTGCCACTTCTAATCACAAGCCAAAGTAATCCTTTAAGAGGTTTTGCTGGAGGGAATGTTACAGCATGCAGGATCATGTAGAGTTCTCCAAGGAGAGTCACAAAGTGATACTAGGAGAAAAACTGATGCAAGAGGCATGCCACTGACATGGCTCCCAAATTCTGCTCTTAAAATGTTAGGGAAACCTAAGATTAGACAGATATTCACACAGGATGCTTGTAATGGCAGCCAGTAAGTGCATTTCATTTCCAAATTGCATCTTTACAAGCAGTACTGACCCAAACATAGAATTTAAGCACAAGGAACAATTTACTGCCCCTTTTGAGCTAATGGCTGAGCTGCCTAAGAAAAGCTTGACCTAAGGTGACAACAAGATAAAGAGCTCTGACATCTGCAACCACATCCCTACAGCATCTGAACTCTGCTAGGGCTCCTTCTGTGTCTCTCCCCTTTGAAATTGGTATAAGACAGCCCTCTCAGTTCATCTGTTTCTTGCTCATAAAAATAACAGGAATGACAACATTTGTCACTGCAACTTTGCAGCAGAAGGTAGGCATTGCAGAAGTAAAGTACAAGCCTGGCTCCTCCAGCTCAGAGACAGATGTGAAACTTTCAGAGGGCAATAGGAACTTGCTCTTCTCGCAATAAACAGAAAACAGACTCAGGCCAGACACTGCAGACTTTCTACAAATTACCCACAAATCTGACACTTTTCATCCAGTGAGGCAGGAGATGCGATGCAGGTCCCTTCAAAGGGCACAATTTAGCATAGCTTATTTCTTCGGTCCCTCTATGTAAGGGCTTGTAAGACCTCAGAGCCCATCACGCATTTCAAGGTGGCAGCACTATCATTAGATTCACCAAGGAAAATACTTAGATTTTTTTATTTCACCTCTCATCCAAAAAACATTGTGGACATTTTCCCCCCAGCTGAAACAAAGTCCCTTTTGTAAATGATACTGCACAACTGTTTTAAAAAGGAAAGAGGTAGTCCTCATTTTTAGCCACAATAAGGGAATAAAAATGTAAGTCAGCAATGCTAAAGATCATTTGGGAAGATCCAAAACAGGATCTGTCTTCAACCATCTCTCTAATTAAATATTGACAGCCACAAAGGTGTACGGATTTACCTTCTCAGCAGCCCTATCATGACAGGGGTGGTTACATATTCACATGTAACGTCTGCCCACACTGGTCCACAGCACGAGTCACTAGCATCACTACGTCAACAGCAAGACAGTGCAGAAGGTGGTGTATGTCCCGTTCCTTGCGTTATGTGGATTAACAATAATTTTAAAAAGAGAACAAAAAAACCAGCCGCCTTGGTGAAAAAAGGAGGTGAGGTAAGGAGTTCAACCGCCATCTCCTCACACACTTGGACTTAGCAGCACTATTACTCATGCCAGACTATTTTGTGTGGAACAAATTTTGTGCTCTACACCAAACCAAGGACAGTAACTTTTCTCCCTCACAGGATCTGCAGTCTTGCAAACCTAGTATAAAATAGCCAAACAGCCTCCTTCACCCAGGTTCACTGACTCAAGACATAAAAACTTGTGCCCAAGTGTGGAGCTAATCCAAAGAAACACAGGTCCCCCATCATTTGGCTGGTCTGCACAGGGAGCTCTTGCTGAAAGGGTTTCCTCCACCTACCTGGTGCTCATTTCCATTTTGCACCCCACATTGGAGACACCTTTCTCACTCCCTGCATATCCTGCAGCCCAGCTGATAAAGCAAATAACGTGCACTTGCCAAGCAGCAGCAGCCCAGTCCAAGGCAGCAAAGAAACCCTCCATGTCACCAGCTCAGGGGCAGGAGCAAGGAGCTCGCCATTCCCACCACTGGCTCTCATCAGCTTCACACAGAGAGGGGAAGGGAAGGATTGCCCCACCACTGACCTGCCAAAACCAAGAGAAGCAATGCGGAGATCAGCAAACATCAGCTCACAGACAGATGTACCGTATTTCATGCAGCAATCAGGGCAGAGATTATCTAAACGAGGGCAAGATAATCAGGACTGGCTGGCAGACCCTGCAATTCCCTCCTTGGAAGGCACAATATCCCCAGGTAATCTGCCAGGTCATTTCCTCCTTCCGCACCTCTCAGCCCTTTGGTACTACTCATTCCTATCTGCACATACAAGACCCTGCTTTCATCACAACACGGGCTAATTAACCAATTCTGACACAGTAATTAGCTGGTAAAAGTAGGTCTACATTTTCTTATTTAACACATAAATGCTGTGGTTCTTGTGCCAGAGAAGCTGCAGACAGCAGCCAGGTACACGTTGGGCGGCCATGCCGCCTGCTGCACTGCGGCTTGCCCTGTTTGCACTGCTCCGTGGTGCTGAAGAGCTGTTGCGCACGCGGTGACAGGGTGCTCAGGGTCAGGAGAGGCAAGAGGGACGTGGCAGGACCAAGGGAAAGGCCCTATCTGACTCAGGAATCACTCCACCGGTGCATCCCAGACATCCTATTGAGCCAGATCACACTTTAACACATCAGACATGTTTTGTATGAGAGCTCTGGCACATCCATATCTGTGTCAGATGATGCTTAACCAGTTTAAAAGTAGCTCTGTGAGAGTCAGAGAGCCTATGAGCCTGTTTGACTCAGTAGCCATGTCACGGGCGGTGGTGCCAAACAGTCCACAGACAAGGAGTAACAGCTCTGTCGAGCCCCACTGAACCAGGGAACAGGATGCGCATCCCCAGGAGTGCTGGCAAAGCAGCTTTTCACCTGCCATTTTGAACCACAGACATCAGTTTACTCTGCAAATGCTACCAAGTTTTAAATGTCAAATGCTCTGCACAAACATAATTCTCCTCACCTTCCCCCACTCCCCACCCTCAGGGCCATATTGCCCTCCTCTCTATTTCCAGCTCGCAGACTTCTTAATGACATTTCAGTACTTCTCTTAACTTTCTGGTCAGCAGTGGATAACTAATATTGAGGAACAGACACTATCTTCTGCCCAGTGCAAATGCATTGTGTGACTAAAACTGAGGGAATGTTTTATTTTGAGAAGGTGCTTCTAAAATTTGTCAGGATAGAGAATATTGACTATCTTGGAGCAAGCCAGGACCAACAGACCGGTATCCACTCGAACACCCATCAGTCCACATACCCTGAATGAGAAGGTGTGGCTGCTAGGAGGCCATTAAGCACTAGACAGGTCCAGCAACGGTTCTGCTAAGCCGAGCAGGGCAGGGTTGTCTGCCTCCACCCCTGTGCTGGGTGTCCAAAGTGTGTGAGCCAGTGTGGGTACATCTGTCCCTCCCCTCCTCCTGTACCCCTCATCAGAGGTATTGCATCTCAGCACCACTGAAATTAACGGCAATTTACAACAGCTAGCGTCTGGGCCGAAGACTGGCCATGCTCTGGATCAGCTCCTGCCCTTTTGGCCTGACAAAGGACCTTTGGGGAGCCTGGGGAGGGTACTGAGGGCCCATCCACATTTCCAGGGGAACACATGAAGCTTGCTGAGAGAAACCCTGTTATTAGCCACTATGAAGATTCCTCCATCTCATAGCAGATGGCAGCATCACATGCTGAAGCATTTTTTTTTTTTTTTTTTTTTTTTTTAAAGTGCTTTACGTGCCAGGAAGCAGAGTCACATCAGGTTAGCAGTTCACAAGCACACTGGAGTCCAGAAATGTATTTGCTGCTGCTCCAACACTTCCCAAATGGCACTTGTGAGACCTGCTGCCCCCTCCATGACTGTATTGCTATTTCCCTGGCCCCAGTAGCTGGAAGATGCATTTTATGTGTTTTCTCCCCCAACACGGATTCCTACAAACACATAACTTTTCAGAAAGGCTCTGCAGGGTGTGTTACTCCACAGCACAACTCACCTGCCTTGCCTGGTTTGGTACACCTTTAAAGAAAACACATTGAATAGATCCAGGGTCCAACAAGTGATGGTTGCAGAACCCACAGGAACGTGGCCTCCACAGGTTGGCTTCAGTCCACATTAGTAATGCAAACGAACACAAAACATAGTCCAGACAAATATTGAGCTGATGTTATCAACTGATGTTATCTCACTGCTGTTCCCCAGTTAAGCATGAAGTGTTCAATGCTACAGGTGTTAGATGTTTACATCACAAGCCCCTCCAGCATCCTCAGTTTCAGGAGGTAGGGAGGATGCTCAACAGCTTAGTGGAAGGGTCAGTTACTTTAACCTATGCCCCGATCCTTGAGGTAGATAAATTTAAAAATTATCTTTCAGTCCTATTTAACAATGTGTAAGGTGTTCCAACTTGGCCACAACCTCCTTTGAGTACAGGTTGCACATGAATATTTAAGTAGTCACATTCCTCAATAGTCTCTGTAGTTTTTAAAGGCTTGGATGAGCATATGAAATAGCATTTCCTCTGCCCCAGCAGAGGCATTAACAAATTATGTCAGATAAAACATTTTTAAAAGGGTACTTTTAAAAGGGATGGCTGAGCAATTGCCAACAGCATTAAGCCAGAGAATGAGAAACATTAGAAGTCGAAGAGCTGAAGCTGGGGTGAGTTTATTCTCAAAGGTGAGCAAGGTAAACCATGATCTGTGATTTTAAGATTGCTTGCATTTGCATAACCAACACCATGATAAGAAAATAAGAACACGTAAGTAAATTCCTGGATTATATTTAAATAAACCCCTGATTATGCTATCCCTTAAGGCAAGTTAAAGGGTGGTGAGGTTTTCCTGCCTCCTAAGTGTACAGTTGAGGCTACACTCCCAAAAAGAGAAAAACTGTCACTATCAGCCAGAACCCGAACTGTTGGAGGGCAGTAGCACCTTACTAGAAAGGTCCTACTGGGATTAAGAAAAGAAGCCACAAGACATATATTAGCACATCACAAAGCAGTATCTGATATTTCTGTGTTTGTCTAGCCCAACGTGGCCAGGTCCCACGGGTTACAGATTCATGGATTAGTATAATCCATACAAACGTAATTACAGTTCTTTATTGCTCTTAGCAAGCTGTGTGTACTGGCCATGTGCAGAACTACAAGTACTTCTCTAATCTCATTTTCTGATTATTTCCCCCCTCCCCAAAAGCACATCACCAAGTCAGCCTTTATCCAGACTGAAGTTTGATGCTTTTGATCTGTCAGGATTGAAGACTATATGCTGCCCAGCACAGAAGCTTATTTTTCTTATCTCTTCCTCCACATCCCCTTTAGTCTATATAGCTACAAGAAAACATTCAGGGCAGACATCAGGCAACGAGGTCTGTAACACCAGTCAAATTTTAACTATAGGCCTGTCCCAGTCCTAGCACAGATACCATGCTCCTCTCACCCTAAATGCCATGGGTGGATATACCTGGCAAGACCTGGACTTTGGGACTGCTACCGTAACACAAGTGGTTGTAGCTGGCCCATGCCAGCAGGCTGTACAGGGCAGAAGGATTGTCTCTTTGCCCTGCCCTCCCATCTCAAATGCCTTGTGCTAGCTCAAGGCACTGCAAACATGAGAGCACGGGCACAGAAGAACCAGCATCCCCTTCCTCCTGCCTCTGCAGTCAGGGAGGAAAGGGGCTGCTTTTCCAGAAGGAATGGATCTCCCTGGAGGGCACCATCATCCAAAATACCTTCCAGTGGCCAGTCCAAGATGCAGATAAGCCTGTGCTACAACTGCCTCTGGCCCTACGTGCATCTAGTTTAGGTAGCTAAAACTCCTGTAGGGTTTTCAGGTGCCACAGCTAACCCAGGATCTTCCTCGTAGGACCTGCGACTTGCTCCTCAAACAAGCACATGGGACTCCACTATCCCTGTATTTTCTCCACCAAATCTGTTTCCAGTCCCTCCACTTGAGCCCTGGCCTGAAATTTGGGTATTGCCAGTGCTAGAGAGGAAGATGAGACTTCAGCGTGCTCTGTCATGCCACTGCAGGAGGGAGCACGCCGTTTAAATTGGCAGCTCGCCCTAGCTCCCGTGCCTAGTTACTCTGGGAAGGCAAAGGAGAAAGGCAAGCTCCAAGGGCAATCCAGTGTCTCTTTTGCCCACCAGCCCTGCAGGAAGCCTACAGAGGCCACGCAGGTAAAAACTACCAAGCACTGGTTCACCCCAGAGGCGGCTTCAGGAACAGGCAATTAAAGAACAGCAGTCAGGGGAAGTTTCCAGCCTGTCACCCGTATCACTCTCCCAGATGTGCACATGGGGGTTTAAATGCTGGCAAAAGATGCTCTTACTGACAGCCCCAGGTCTCGGCGCTCCCAGAGCTGCTGGGGAGGTAGACCAGCTCCCTCTCGCACAGCCAACACACTCCATCCCCACACTGCAGGGATACCTTCAAGGGGCATGGGCAGAGTTCACTTTCCCTGACCCATTATGTTAATGGCCCCTGTGATGGAGACAGACAAGAACTATGCCAGTTAATAGCAATTCTAATGAGGGAGAGAAACAATCCTTTTTCCAGTTGAGGTCGATAACAAGGCTCCCACGGGTACCTATGGGAAGCAGATTAGGGCTGTTACAGGAAATTAAGATGTACGGAGAAGAGTGTCAAAGGAACCCTGGAGAGGAGTTTTGAAATTCTTGTAGCCTGATGAGAAACGATTCACTTATTTTCCCAGATGGATTTTAGGAGAAGAGGCAGAGTTGCACGTACGGAAGAAATGCCATGCATTCACTGGAAATAGGTAACCCACAAGTGTTATTTGCTGAGCTCTAAAGCTCTTCTCCATACTCCAATGGATGTAATTGCAGAGAGTGTTCCCACCTTCCCCTCCAGCTAATAAACAGCTCACTTGCAGTGATCTTCACCTGAAATAAAGGTAGGGAGCCAGTAACGACTGGCCTTATTCCCTACCAGCTTATCTGATGCAGAGTGTTTCTTTAGCACAGACTCACAACTCAGATGTGGGGACAGCAGAGCTGCCCTGGCACCTGAACCAGAGCTGCAGCCCTGTTGCACAGATACCAGTACCCCTAAAACCTCAGCTCAGAACAGGACTCTCAAGGCATGCTGGACAGGAACAAAACTTTTTCTGAACCACTGGCATTTTCTGCAGGCAGAAAGGTCTTAGTTTCAACAAACTACGATACACTTTCCTGGCTGGGGAGAGTTTACCCCCTCCCAGTCTCTACCGGCCTCCCCAGTCTGGAGTCAGGGCTTCACTTCTCACTCAATGAATCATCTCTCCAGCAAGCCTCAAAGGCCATTAAAGCAAATTCAGTGCCAGCCTGACTTCTCTACTGCTTTCAGTCCAGTCAGCGGCAGTGTCCCTGGCTCAGGGCCCATCCTCTCCCAGCCCGTGTGCTCAGGGCCTGCTCGCCCTCCCTTTGCATGCAGATGGCCGGCTGCTGTGCCAATTAACACAAGTTCTGATTTTGCTTCCTGATGCGGACACGTGCATTTGGGACAGAAACCAAACAACCTGCCTTGCTTCACCGAGCAGCCAGGTCCCAAACAGCTGACGCTGCATTATCAGCGAGGACCACATCTGAGCACTGGCTCATTAGTTACCGGTCCTCTGAGCCATTCAGCACAAGCCAAACAGAAAACACTTCTGGTCTCTGAAGAGCTGCTCCTTTTTCAGTTCAAGATTCACCTCCATTTACCATCTTCCAACACCTGAAACAAGTTTGCTTTCCCCTTTGAGGCAGGGCTTTGCTGTTTTGAAAAGCAGATGTTGGATGCCAATTTTCCAGGTAGCTAGGTTGGGACAACCACATAGCTCCGTTTAAGCCAGAATAGTGTCATTTTTCCCATGATGATGAGCTTAACACTTCTGCTCAACAGCACATTGAAGCAGGTAGCATTTATAGACCCAGGAGTGCCAGAGTGCACTGATACTCTGGGCTGCTACCAACTCCCAAATCCTGCATAAACAACAACAGAAGCCCACAGACCAACACTTACTCAGACAGCTGTATTTCAAGTGAAAAAGCAGGACCTCCTTTGTCCTACTTGGCAGCTCCTTACCCTCCACACCCCAGGCTGCCAAACATAACAGCATGACCAGGGGGCTCAAGTAAAGGCTCTGCTTATCTTTTATTCATCGAAGGGGGACTGCACAGACAAAATAGAAAAGAATAGGAAAGATGCTTCCCCACCCCCCTCCAAACACCAGTAAGAACCTGTGATTAGACTTGCTCAGTGACATCTCACTAGCACTGAGATCCTGTCCCTGAAATAGGCAATAGCTATGTTTCTCCTATATTGTCTTCTGTTTGGCTTCAAGGAGCCAAAGAGGATGCGCTGGTTTTCCAAGAAGAGGAGTGCTCAGGCTTCCCACCAGTTTTGGTGGGAGCTGCAGGTGCTATGACCTGTGAAGGTCAGGATTCTTCAGGTCAGGTGCTTGCAGACATTACCTTGAGCCAAGTTTGTTCAATTTAGCAACAGCCTGGATCAGGAGGGGAACAAAATGACTGTAGAGCAGAAAAAGGCTTGACAGTCCCAGGAAGAGCCATCCCCCAGAAAGGCTGGGGAAGAGCAGAGTTGAGTGGAGTGCAAGCTCCTATTTTTGACCATCCAGTGTCACACTGAAAACACCTCCATTTTTAAGAGCCATTTCATAGAAGATGCTCAATGAATTAGTGATGACAAAGTCTTACAAGTGCCTGCAACCTTTTAATCTGACTTCAAGTCCCTTCAGATTGAATTTCCAGGTATTGTTGCACTTGCATGTGGCACCTGGAAAGGAACTTCAATTACAGGCTTTTGTTCCGTCTCAAAAGTCATCTCCTATATTTTCTCTTTTAGTTACGGTGAAAAGGCATCCTTTGGAGCTTTTTTGAAACACTGACATCAAAGCCCATCTAAGATTAGCGAAGTATTTGCTTGCTATAAGGCTTTAAGGACTCCAGCAAGCTTCTCCCTTATTTAGCTGCTATATTCAGCTCTTAAACATTGAGTAGTCTGTCTTACTCCTATAGATATCAGAGGCAGACAGAGTGCGGTGCAGAAAGGATGCAGGGGATGCCTAATTCTTTACCACACAGAATAGCAGTAGGTTTCAAATGAGGGCTCCCATCCATCCCAACTGCACACAGCAAATGCAGCTGGTGAGGGAAAGAAAAAAAAAACACGTGCATTTGCGGCATGCAGGTCAGAGGCAATATGGCCCTCTCCCCCTTCCTCCATTGGCTCAGTCACAGATAGAGCATCTGCAACAAATTAATTTCCCTTGGTGCGTTGCAGCCCCCTTGGCTGCGCACAGACTGCGCGCTCAGCATCTGCTGCCTTTCCTCACAAGTTCATGGCATGCTTTCAGCCAGTCGTCACAGCGCCTACAACTGCGGACTTTCAAAGGCTTTTACAACTGGATACAAGATGGATCTTCAAACCCAAAGTCAAGACAAGACCAATATGTTAATTTTCATATAGTGTCCAGATGAGAAATTGAACCTGGCTCTTCTTACAAGAAAAGCTAGGTACAAAACTTCAAAGGACCCACATCCCTTCAAAAGCCATAGCACTATATCTTCCTAAGGAGGCTGGATGGTTAAGTCCCTACTGTGGAATGCTGTTTTATTGAACATACTTCTCTCTACCATTTCAAACCCAAGGTAGGAAGTAAACAATTTCAATGTACTGCACGTTTTTCTTCCGTAGAGCAGCAGCTATGAGTAATGAAGGAGCAATGGTTTTGAAATTGCACACTAGAAACTCACCAAAAGCACTGTTGTGTAAAGGTTGCGTTTGGGTTTTCTTTTTTTCCCCTCTTTAAAAAAAAAAAAAAAAAAAAGGAGTAGCTTGAAGCATGAATTTCAGAGAGAGTGTCAACCTTTGAAGATCCTTTCACATGCAAGGTGCAAAGCCCGGATGAACCTGATGTAAACAGGGAGAGGAAGTAAGACCTATAAACACAGAACTGTCAAAGATTGACATGAGTTACAGCAAGTCAACCAGAGATGATTTTTTCATCCCTTAAATTCCTACTTCTCAAAGTTTCCTGCTGCAGACAGGCCCTTCCCCCTTTGTTAGCACCTCCTGTTTGGTTTCCTTTGTCATCAGCTCAGAGGAACACCAAAGGACACCCTGGAAACATGCTCCAGCTAGGAATTAACTCATCCAGCACTACATGCCAGAGGGATGAGATTTCTCTTTCCAGGAGAGGCGACACTGTTCTGTGCATCGCTGCGCCATTGCTGCTGGGAGGTGGCTGTGGAGTCCTGAAGGCAGGAAAGCAGCTAGTGAAGCACAGGGAAAGAGGAGCAAAAAACTAAAACCAGAGCACTCGCTTGCCGAAAGGCCACGGTGGCATGCAGCAGCCCTCTGGAGACCAGCGCTGTGAGCCCAAAGCCATGGGCAGGAAGAGCTGCCTCCAATACCTGGCCTCACACCAAGCCAACTGATGCTCTTGGGTGTTACGCCAGCCAGCCTTGATAACCCACCTGTTAGGACCCCCTTGTGGTGGTCCTGTCCCCCAGCAGGATGAGGGCCCAGAGCTTGGCACACCACCCCCAGGCTGCTGGGGCGGGCCGTAGGACGTGCCCTTCCCTCTGCTTCTGTCCACAGGTTCAGTTTTCACCACTGGGAATTGCTGCTCTGGAGCATCCTAATTTGCTCAAGGTTGCGGTTACAGGACCCTAATAAGGCTTACGCTTTTTTCATTTACTTTAGCCTGAAATAAATGAAGAAGCCTGGACAGGAAAGTCCAAACATTAAGCAAAGGGGCTGGGATATCCATCATGGGTTTTCCTCTAACAAACCTGATAATCACACTGCTCCTTCAGCACGTGCAGAGTCTCAGCTCCCACAGTTAAAAACCTCTTTGCTATCCAAACACTTCCTCCACGCGCTTGCCCCTCCTGCCTGTTTCTCCAGCACAGCTTTGCATAACGTGGGGCTTCCTTCTCACCCTGTACTTCACAGTGCAGTGTAGGTGGAAAACTTGGCTAGACGAGGAGGAGAGAGGCTTCATCCTCCTTTGCCAGGGACAGCAGGCCGAGAGATAACCCTGTGCAGATGTTCGTGCTCTTATGACTGCAGAGAAGCTCGTGGTGAACACTTAAGAACAAACAAACAACCACCAAAACACAAGACCAAAGGGTACACCACCAGCAGTATCACCATTGACAAGGTACATGCATGTGACAATTTACACAGAATGAGAGGCAGCAGATAACATTTTGAGTTTCACTGCTAATACAGATGTAAATTGGCCTAACTTTAATGGCTTTCATCTGTCATCTAATGCTTCAGCTCAGATCGGTAAAGGCTCCAACTTCTCTTTTTAATGACATTTGTTGTGTTCTGTATTCATCTTTGCTGTGCATTAGGAATTGCTATCTGGAGGAAAGCTAGCAGGGCTAAGCTCCAAGGGGGGGGGGGGGGGGGAATAAATTCAGCAACAAAAACACGTTTCCTTGGGGTAATGCTGTGAGCAACAGGACTTTCTATTAAGGAGGATCTCCACAACTAAGCACTGAGGCACAGGATTTGTTTGCAGGTTTCTAGGATGTCAACGCCTGCTTGAACCTACCTGCACACATGAACATCTACAAAGACTGTTTTCTACCTGGCTGGAGCAATCCAGCAGGGACCAGAGCACACCCTGTCCAGCCTGTGCTGCAGCAGGCTGTCCCCACAGTGGCGCAGGAGCATCAAGCAGCGAAACAGCATGTTGAGAAGCTACAGAGGAGGCTGGGACAAGGGCAACGACATGCTCCAGGTGCCAAGTCATCCCTGCTCCTCCCTGTTACTCATTGCCCTTCCGGAGAGCTTTCTGCTTTGCTGGTACTTGCTCTCACCCAGAGGCAAGAGCCAAGTTCCTATCATCTTGGAGGGAGCTGATGATTTTCTCTTCTCCGCTGACAAGAACACTTAGGTACAGGCTCCTATAAATCGCTTTGATGAACTTGGAGGAGGGAATTGGTGTTGACAGAATAAGAACCGTTGGCCAAAACAAAGTTCAGCTCAGACTGAGGCTGAGCTGCCTTTCAAGCCTTGTTAACCACAGATATGAACGACAAAGCCTTCCTTTCCTGTGCTGTGCACCTTCTGCCTCCCCCGGGTCCTGTGAGAGCAGGGGGTGGACATAGATGAGAGACCATCTTTCACTGGTTCTAGACTTGAGCAGGAGCCAGAAAATACTGGAAACAGATGTTTCTAAGGGGAAACATTTTTTTTCCTAGAAGTTTCCCAACCACACAGAGACACTGCTTACCTGAAATAGCGTCTGAACTAACAGAATATCGCGATTAGAGCTGGGCAGGAAATATTTTTCCTGTCCTATGAAAAGAAACCTTCCTTTTGTATCCCTCCTCAGGAAATCATGCTTTGTTAGTCTTCTTACCCAAGGAAAGGAAAGCAAAACAAAACAACAAAAACCCCCAGCAATTAAGAAACCACCTGTGCTTCCCACCATAGCTAGTAGACAAGCAATTGTGCACTTCCTTGGAGTAGAGGAGGATCAGGTTCAAATTCTTGATCTCCCCAAATCAGAGAGACTTTAGTCTTGCTCTTTCGATATCCCTGATAATCACATGGGTCTCTAGCCTGTTGATACTTCACTGACAGTATTTTCAGGAGTTTCGGACAACCTGAAATATGCTGCAGGATGGCAACCCACGTGGAGCCTGACATGTACTATTGAGTTGGGATGTGGAAGTTCACAGAGCACCTCTTGCGAGTAACTCGGAGCCATGGAAACTGCCAAAACAGAAACAAAAAAGCTTTCTGTGGTGCTGACAAGACAATTCCAGGTTGCTTGTAAACCACATCCTGGTAACAAAGTGTGAGAGACCACCAGTTTTATGCAAAATACTTTGCACTTCATGAGGAAATAACTTATCATAGACAGGCAAGAAAGCGCCTCAGCCTGTTATTCCTACTGTATTTCAGTCCAAAAGTATTCATCTTGCCTATGAAACTTGAGAGGGAGTTACGTACACCACACAAATTCAGAGATTTTTTCCAGCTCATGCCTCGCTTCGTAAGCTGAAATAAGTGAACTCTGCAGGCAGGACGAAACCAGTTCGGCAGCTTTGCATAGGGAAACGGTTGTATTGATAGGCAGGAGCTTTTGAAACAGCAGAGGCAGACACCCAAGGTGTACAGCTACTATTATAACTAAGGTATTTTGGAAAGACTTCTGAAACTGCTGACCTAGAAGAGGAGTGCTGGAAATTATTTGTCATCTTGCTTTGTAGTTCTGTACAGGAAATCTGATAAGACAAAGTTTTACTTCCCTATACACTTTTTTTTTTCCTCCTGCTTTACTTACATGAGAGGAGTGCCAGGTATATCCTGGAGCAAGGACTTCTGTAGGTGGTCCTATATAGCACTCAAGTAGTTGCCATTTTTGCCTTATATCTCAAAGAATAGCACCGAGGACAACAGTCCTCAAACCTTATAAGGCTCCAGTGCAAACAGGTTAACATCTACGGGCAGAGAGAGAAATGCCTTACAGATAGCCAGATCCCAAGAACAGATTGAAGTTCCTGGTTTAAGAAAAGAAAACCTATTCTCAGTGTCTTTAACCAGTCTGTGAAGCATAAAGACCTTTTACACAGAAGTTGTCATACAGGCAATTACAAGAGGCAATAGATTTGACCTCTAGATCGGAAACAATAGATTCATTTGTTCTGATCTAGTTTGAATTAGGTAAGTGCCAACGTACCACAGCAAGAACTCAAACTACAGGCTATCCTTTCCGTCACAAAACTGAAATAAACTTGCACATACACACATGCAAAGGTTCTTTTATACAACTTACGTAGATTCAACTAAGACTGCATCAGAAATTAGATCATCCATATGCTTGTTAATGAATGTATAAATCAAGTTGTCTCAGATATCTCTTACCTCTACTTAAAAAGAAAAGTGACATTGTATGATTTTTGATGGAGGATATCTAGCCACAGACCTCATTTTTGACTTGCAATGCTAACGTGACTGTAGAGTAGTTAAAGGCAGTTCTGAGTAAAACTAGAATAATTCTTGATAAAATCTAATTTGCATATGCTCAGCTGAGAAAAACATTTTCAAATGGGCAAGTTGAGGGTTGTTTTTTCTGCCATCATGAAAAAGGTTGGAAAAATATATTGTATTTTATCATCTGTTCACAGGGCCGTTTACTATGGCTCATTAAAATGTGAGTGCCCACAACAGCATGCCTGAGCCTTGGTTTCTTTCCCTCTGCAAATTCATGCTACGTGGAAAGTCTTTGTGCCCATTTCAAACTGGGGAGGAAAAAAAAAAAATCAATGGGTTTAATAAAGGGGGAAAAAAAATTCTTTGACCCACAGACTTAGGGTGAAAGTTTCCAGTTTTCCAGAGGTTCTAAAAACTGATAAATTTGATTAAGTTAAAGCCACAGATATTCAACCTCCTCGAAAAACTAGCATCTTAAACAGAATACCTAGAAGATAATCTGGTTTTGAAAACCCAGGTCAGGTACCACTCCGATCAGCCTTTCTGTTCACCATTTGCAAGGCTGTGGCAGTCTGAAGCCAGAAAGTTTGGTATGTGAGCACCTTGAGACTCAGGCTTCATCGCCAAAGGCTCACCTGTTGCCCATCATCGTTGCTGGAAGCCAGGAGACCCAACACCCCTCCCTGCCCACCCCAACCTCCCATGCCTGTAGCACAAGTTTCCTTCACAAGCCAACCAGTAACAGTAGTCTCTCAAGCGGTTATTATTTTTAAGACTGGCCTATCTTTTTTCCCTTACCCACTCTCTGGGTAGGCTAATTCCTTTGTTCAAGGCTTGTAGAGCATGGTCTCATTAAAGGCTGCAGCAGATGGCAAAGATGCGTTATGGGAATGACAGCAAAGACAGCAGGATGCACACGAGATCAACACGAAGGAGCGCTGAATAGCAGCGATAATGAACTGTGGTATCATTTGTCATTGTGGAAGGCAAGACATAAGGTTATCTTGAGGGATTAATTGTTTGAAACCCCACTAGGTCCTTCCAACCGTTGCCCTGCAGTTTCAGCTATCGAGCAATTCCATTCCCTGTCCTTCAGCCTGGCTGGTTTGGTATTGGGAAGGGGGAGGCAATTAATTGCCCAGGTAGCTCTTTATACAGTGAGGTCAGCACTCTTACACAGCACTAAGAGACAAGGAAGTAAGTGCTCTGAAAGCTAGGAAAAAAATGGCAGGACACAAAACTGTCTGTGTAAAGCCCCAGGGTAAAAATCAGGGGCAGAGGAGGAATGAGGAGTTACCCCGGCCCTCAAGCGCTGCTAATTCCTCTGGACTATGCTTACCCCCACTTGCAGAAAGACTGAACAAAAGCAGTTTTCCTTTGAATGCCAATCAGCTCTTTTACCAGATACTCTTAAATCTAACTTTATCCCCTGATTGCTGCAATTCTGCCACATTAAAGCGATTCTCTGAAGTAACTCTGATTTATTCACAATACTGCTATTTAGCAGTCAGAGCATCAGAGCGATACCGTTATGTTTTGATTTCAATTCAATTACCAACAGAGTAGAAGCCACAGCACAAAGCCAAGATGTGCACAGCGCAGCTGCAGTCACACACCAGCAGCTTGGTGCCTCCCCTTCCCCAGCTTAAAACCTTTCTGGAAATACCCCTCTGCTGCATGGCCCTGCAGCTGCTGGGCCAATGCCTGGGGGCTCACACGATTCATGCAGGCAGAGCCCCAGGTACGAGGGGGCTGTTTTGCTTTCTGAGAAATGGATTGAGACCCCTCCTCACCAACAGGGACAAAGCTGGATTCTGGAAGCAGCACCAGCTGGAGAAGCCGTAGGAGCTGGGGTTTGAGGAGAGGGAAATACCACATCCCAGGAGGACACGGGCTCTTCACATTAAACAGATCTAAAAGCTGAGATTAAAAAACAATTCAAAAGGAGCAGTTGTCTCTTCACAGGAGAAAGGAGAAGCCACCTCGGGCCAAAGCAAGAACAGCTCTTCCCACAGACCTATTTCAGCACAGCTGGGATGAGTCCCTCCAAGCAAAGGTGACAGGTGCCCAGACTTCAGCAGGGTCAAGAAACGCCTGACCATGAAAGATGACTCTCAGATTTAACTCTACTGCAAACTTCAAACATCAGAGCACCAGAGCTGCAACATGCAAAAATACAACTACCTCCTCTGAAAGCAACACTTTTCAAAGGACCCTGCCAACCAGGCAGCTAAAGGGATGTTCAGATATAATTAAAAAGGACACAGACACTTTCTGCAGTCAGCTCTTACTGTATTCTGTTCTAATTGTAGCCAAGCTGCCGCACAAAGGGCTTAACAGGTAGAAATCAACACTCACCAGTAATTTTTAGCAGAGATCTATGAAGCTCAGTCCACAAAACTGCTGCTGTCACTCTCAGCACCTACAGCAGATGCAGCTTCACAACACTTCACCATCAGCTACCCAAAGGCAATGAGGAGCCACCTCACTGCTCAGCCAGACTGAAGACCTTGTTCTAGGCTGTGTGGCTGAAGGGCCCTTGCAGAGGCACCTCATCATTAGCTGCAGCTGATGAGCACTCACCACCGATGGAGGCTCCAGTGCTTGCAAGTCATGAGATTAATTACAGCTTTGGCTACCACACTGGCAAATTAAATTACCTCCTTCAGGTGGCCTGAATGAGCAGAAATGCCCTCACCCCCATGCACAGAGAACACAGGGAATTAAAAGAAACCAAAAAACCCCAAGGCCTTGTAGAAAGAGTACAATAGTAGCAGCTCTGTTTACTGCTCTACCAAAAGTCTTTTTGCTTGTCTTAGTTCCACTTTTTTTTTCAATGCCTCTGAGTAACTAAGGAGTCAATTCTGCATGTCCTAGATACTGGGTTTTGCCCAGAGTTGAAGGAGCTGTCTGTTTTGGGAAGGTCTATATTTTACCTGGAGGGGTGAGCTGCTTTTAAGTAGAGGCTGCTAGTGTGACAAAGCTGTATCACCGAGGACTTCACCAGCGCTCCTTGGGGAAGTGGCTGCATTTCTTGACAGCCTCCCTGGAAGCTGTGCCAGTTCTGATGGTTGCCCCAGAGCCACTTCTGCAATGCCGGGAGGCTGCCGTGGGCTCCAGAGAGCCATCCCCTCACTCCTCCTTTTCTCCCCTGTGCCCAGGAAAGGCCTTTTTGCTGTAACGCTGAAGGCTGAAGCTCTAGCTAGGGTGATACCTCAGGTTTTGTCACCCTCAATTCAAAAGTAACACTGTTGAAATAAAAGCATTCTGCCCTGTCACCCCTTGGAGAGAGAAATGAGGCCGAAGCTGTTAATTAATTTCTGTTCTGGGGTCCCTGGGAGTTCTCTGGAGCTCAGCATCCTGCTCTCAGGGGCCATCCCCAGCCAGTTCCCTGCTGGTTTACAGCTTATGATTTACAGGAGCAGTTGAAATCTCTGAGAGTAAACACAATTGTTTTATTTTGCATCTAGGTTTCCATGTGTTTCATGCTCCATGTAACAGAATGCAATGGTTTTTAATGGGTGGAAGGGTGTTTTCTCAGAGCAGGACTTTATAAACCAGTTGATTGTTTAAAGTAAATTCAACTTTGGAGCCACAGAAATTCCCTTTACTAAATTTTTGGAGTTCTGAATCGCCATCTGGAGGAGCCGCCCGGCTCGGGGGGAGGCCAAGGGATCAAATTCAGATTGGAGGCCTCACTCGGGAAGACTAAAGTTAGGTGACAGGAATCCCAACCAAGGCGCTGCAACAGCTGCTGAGAGTATTCGTGGAGCAGCCACCAAATGAAATATAACACGAGGTTTTTAACGGGGTACACTGATGTTTTTAGAAATTAAGCTTTCCAGCCCTGTTCCTGTTTTGGAATTCTTTTAACTGCTGGAGATGCAGGATGTACTTTGGTTCATCATTTCCAAGGAAAATAGGTGCCTAAATCCTGGTGATTTCAGTAGGAGCTGAGATCTTCCAGTTCTGGGGCTTTGTAACCCATTTAGTTTCCCTCTCCAGTGACTGGTTTGTCTGTACACATAACTAAACGTGATACTTACATCTTTACCTAAGGAACAGATTGGTAGGCTCCGTGATTTTTTTCAAGCAGGACTCACTGAAATTTGGGGGGAAAAAAAATCCCCTCCTATGAGGCGTGGCTCTGCTGGTGGTCGGAAGGAGATGTTGGTCCTTGCATTGTCACCCCTGGCTGAGCAGACTGGTCCGGGCGGTGGGACGCAGCAGCAGCTGGGTGCTGGGCAGCCCTCCGCCGGCACCCTGCAGCTAACCTGGCTGTGGCCTGCTCTGCTGGGTCCCTTTTGTCGGCTGATAGTGCCAAACTTAGTGTAAAATTTGTGGATTTTTTTCCTATTGTATCCTTTTCTATCCAGCCGCGCTTACCACTATTGCTGGATAGCACCCATAAGTAAATTAACAGATTATGCTATCTGTGAGCTCTGAAATTACCTACTGTTAGCAGTCATCCTACCCGTCCTGTTACTGCATTGATATCTAACTGGTTTGTATTCTGAATTTTTTTTTTTCTGTTTTATTCCTCCTTGTGCATGCAGCCAAACAGGGCAATAGTAGATAATTGACCAAATATTTTTCTGCAAACTATTTCTGTGTTCAGTGAAAATGAGCTGTGCACAGCCCCTAAACACTAGATCAGTTGCTGACAATGCTATATTCATATTTGGGATGTACCTAAGCTATCGTGGCTACATTTGCTTACTCTGAAGACTGTAATGTTCACTTGTGAGCCATGTTAGAAAGAATTGTCATTTCCTAGACAACATTTCTTGTAATATGACAGTTTACTTCTACACTTGATATCCACTGGGGTAAGGTGAAGGGTTTTTTAAAATTTTTAATTATTATTATTATTATTTAGAAATTAAGAAGAGGAAAAAAAAAGATCATTTAAACTATCCTTGAAAGATTCTTAACTTAACCTTTCCTAGGCAGGTATTTTGGCTGAATTTTCTGTAGTGNAAAAAAAGATTAGGCATGTCACATTTGTAGGTTAAGAGACACCCTGAGCTGATAATTTAACTTGCAAAATCAGACAATGTTGAGCTGTGAGGTAAAAAAAGTTCTCAAAAATGGTAATTCCCTGAAATGTTACTGTTATTCATTACTGGCATGAAACCAATGAATAAATTAATGGGGTAGGAAGCAGTGGTTAGACAGTAACTTATCTTAGTAGACCATCAAGTGTTCACCAGATCTTTCGGTAAACCAGCCGCCTATCAGGCACGGCGTCATGTGATTGCTGGATGTAGGTCTGCACAGTTGGCTGTAGTGTTCTGCTTATAACATAACGTAACATAACTTAACATCTTTATGTAGTTCTTGCATTGCACCAGACCGAGCACGGCATGGTGGCAGTCCTCGTGTCCCAGTGCTTTCTACCAGGAGACGATGTGGACACAGGATGGCAGAAGCTCACAGTCAGCTTCAAATGCAAACAGTAAAACAACAGCTACAGAAAGAGACACTGCATTGTAAACCACCACAAGTTGCACTCAGAAAGGAGCCCGGCTAGAGTTCAAGTAAGACATGACTGCAGATTTGAAAAGACCTTTTTGCTGGAAAACAGCTTGATCTTGACTGAAAACACATACCAACCTGCAGAAATTTCTATAAGCAAAAGGAGGAATATGGCTGTGAGTGAAGTGATTAAACAACAGCTTTAACGTTCGGTGACAAATGTCTCAGTGGCACCTGAAGACATTTGAGGGCCTGATACTCCTTGTTCTACAAAGTGCCAAGGAGGGAAGTGTGCTGGTTTTGGCTGGGATAGAGTTAATTCTCTTTATGGTGGCTGGTATGGGCCTATGTTTTGGATTTGTGCTGGGAACAGTGTTGATAATGCAGAGATGTTTTGGTTGTTGCTGGGTAGTGCTTGCACTAGTCAAGGACTTTTCTAGCCCCCCATGCTCTACCAGGTGCACAAGAAGCTGGAAAGGGAGGGGACACAGCTAAAATTGTTGATCCAAACTGACCAAAGGGATATTCCACACCATATGACATCATGCTCAGTATATAAAGCTGGGAAAGAAGAAGGAAGGGGGGGACGTTTGGAGTGACGGCGTTTAGTCTTCCCAAGTAACCGTTAGGTGTGATGGAGCCCTGCTTTCCTGGAGATGGCTGAACACCTGCCTGCCCATGGGACGTAGGGAATGAATTCCTTGTTTTGCTTTGCTTGCATGCAGCTTTTGCTTTACCTGTTAAACTGTCTTTATCTCAAGCCACGAGTTTTCTCACTTTTACTCTTCTGATTCTCTCCCTATCCCACCGGGGCGGGGGAGTGAGCGAGCGGCTGCGTGCTGCTTAGTTGCCAGCTGGGTTTAAACCACGACAAGAAGAAATGCCTTTAGAGAAGCAATGGAAATCCACTGTGTGTAAGCGCAAAACCGGGCTTATTCTGACACTTTGGGACAAATCCTTACGCTCTTGCTCACTCTCAGCCACCGCTTTTGCTTCCAAGGCAAGGTCCTATTTTAAGCTCTTTGAGGCGCTCAAACAGCTAAGCAACCTGCGGCGTGCCAGAGCACGCTGGAGGCTGCGGTGCCACGCACAGTGGCAAGAGAGGCTGGAGGCCCAGCTGACCTCTCTCAAGCCACCAAACCTGTTGTCTTCGGGCTCGTCTTGTTAATTTTTGAGGATTCTGCGAGTTCTGTGAAAGTTTTCTGGCCTTCAGCTGCTGGAGCAGGGAGCGGTGGTAGGAGCAGGAGGGTAGACAATAGAACAGGGAGGAAAGAAATTATTTATTTCCTCTAAAATAAAGAATTGGCTGACTTTGGCTAAACTAAAGACACACACACATGCACTTACATATGGTTGTCACTGGCATAAGACTAAACGTAGAAAAAATCATCTCAAAAGTAGTTAAGATTTTGTAAGTAGCTAAATTAAGGGAGTTGGAGTAGAACTTGATTTTAAAGTAGATACTAGACAGGCATGATATAATCCGGCCTATTTTTGGGTACTTAAATATTGTTACAATCTTTCTAAGCCATGAAATCTTCCAAAAATGTCTTGCCCTGCTTGGGCATGAACGTTGTGAGGCTGTATTCTCTGGATGCATCTTTCCAGATAAGGGCAGCATTTGGGGGCTGAGAGTCTGGCTGAACCTTTCCAAGGGCAGGGAGCGCTTCAATGAGCCGGCTAAAACATCTCCCTCTGGGCATCACAACTCAGTAAGGCTTAGTCAACAGAAGAGCCTGTGGGGTCAAAGGCTGATGGGTGTGATTTAGGACACACCTTATATTGTTCTGGGGGATGAGAATTAGAAAAACTGGTTCTCTAATTTCCATCCCAAAAGGCCAGTGACGGAGCTGTGAGTCACTATGGAGATAGGAGTTGTTGCTGACATTGACTTCTCGGGACAGAGGAGACCTGTCCTCTTCGCAAGGACTGGTGTCATGGACTCCGCAGGAGGAAGAGGCGATTTCTGTCTATCCCTTACAAGCCTCAGCTGCTGGGACATGCAGGGCATCGCCCAGGCTTCAGTGCAGGCTGCAAAGCAGTGCAGCTGTCTGCTCAGGATTCAGTCGCTACAGCACATTTTGAAAGACAGCAAAATGCACTTTTAGAGTAAGCCCTGCTTTGAAAACCACATCCTCAGGGCTCACTGGACAGATCTATCCCTTTGGTTTGCAATGGAGCAGAGCTGATGGCGGGCTCGGTGGTGGCGGGATGGAGGGCTGAGCTTGGGCTGCCCTTCGTGGCCAAGATAGACCGCATTTGGGATGAAGTATCTGTGAGGCTGCTTCTTCCCTGGGGCTTTGGCAGAAGGGGAGTATCAAGGACTGGCCATTGCTGTAAGCTCCTTTTATAAACAGTGTCAAATGCTCTTATTTGCTATTTTTAACCATGCCACTTGTTCAGATGTGTTTACAATGTAAGCTCCCCAGCCCAGGCTCTTCTCTGTCACCCTCTGGATGGAGTTTGGCACTGTGGGATTCCAACCAAGGCTGCGGCCACAGGCGCTGCAGTGATGCAGATTGTAACACCTGTAAGACTTGCCAGCATGATGGGTGTCTGCTCGTTTACACAACTTGCCTTTGTACCTGGATGATGTTGAATCAAATCCTCAATGCACTTGAAGGGTGACTGGGATATCCCTGTTTACAGTTGCTTAATTGTTTTGCATGGCTTAGAACAGCAACTGCAACAAGCACAAACAAGCAAACCATGACAAGGGATGCTTCCATCCAGCTCCAGGCAGTGTCTACGATCTTTCCACAGTATGCGTTTGTTTTGTGGGGGGAATGAAACATCTAGGTCAGGGTATGCTTTTAATAGGCAGGACTAGTGCAGGAGAGCCTTGTAATATGCTGCTAGTGGCATGCTAGGCAGAAATGACAGTAAACGCATGGAAATATATGGAAATTCGACATCCCGCCTCCCCGTCCCCCTCCCCTCCCACCCTCTGGTATGTATGACTTTGAATCTGCTTTCGAGAGCCCCCGCTGCGCAGGGGCTGTCCATCCATCTGGCAAGGTTACAAACACATTTCAGCGCTGTCTACAACATGCCTGATGTAACCTCCTTTCTATAGCCTCTGCTCTCCTCCTTGCAATCTTTGTTTGATGTGGAGGAATGAAGCCCTGCAAAGCAAACCCAATGAACCGTGAAGAATCGCAGAGCCCAAACTGCTGGATCCCAAGAGGGGAAAAGGGGGGGGAAATAGCCACAAAAGGAAGAAAGGGGAAAGAAGGTGGAAGAAAGAGCTAAAAAATACAAAGAAGATCTTACAAAGGAGGGGTGGGGGAGAGAGGATAAGGAGAATGCCAGCAGAGATGGGCTGCGCCCTCGCTACGGGCGTTTAACACTTGGTTATTACTTGCTTTGCAGCTATGTTACATCTGTCAAAA
Source organism: Fregata magnificens (assembly GCA_013389945.1). Taxonomy (NCBI): domain Eukaryota; kingdom Metazoa; phylum Chordata; class Aves; order Suliformes; family Fregatidae; genus Fregata; species Fregata magnificens. The sequence continues at coordinate 191,696 of WAAD01033602.1, read as the reverse complement.
TCTCAGATTCTGCCTGTCGAGGTATTTACATTATGCTCACTCATGACAGCAGCGAGCCTGTTGCCAGCTTCCCCTCTCCTCTCCAAAGCTGTTAAGGAGGGAGAAAGCCTTTGTTTATTTGTCAGTTGTGATTTTTTTTCTACTGGGAGACTTTCCCTAGCCAGGTCACGGAGTGGGCCCCTGCTATGGAAACTAGGCACAAAGATATTGCAGGTGTTGGTGGTTGTTATGGCAGTTGGGATGAGATGTTGAAGTTCCTGTGTTAATCAAGAATCACATTTGCTTATTTAGCTAAGGGCTAAAGTGTTAACTTAGTTGTTTAGTAATTTATTTTGGTTTCTTTATGGCACCAAGGCAAACTGTTCTGTAGATGTTAATCAGAAGTTCTATGGCCCATGACTTTAGGACATTTTATTAGAAATTAGCTAAGAAAAAAATGGGAACAGTCAAATCTCTCTCTGATATGACTCTGTGGAATAGCTGTTTATACGTTGAGAGCCAGTGTGCTGAATACAAAATATGTGAGTCAGAAGTGTTTAAGATTGAAACAGACTCTTGGTTATGTTTCTCAAAGAAAGAAATTTAAATTGTCCTGATAATCTATGGAGGAAGCCTAGGCCTTCCTAGCTTGATGCCTTTGAATGAGAGCATGAACAGAAGAAGCTTCCCTGAAGAATCTGCAGAGGGAATATTTACCCTCAGGAAACACAGAGCTTCCCCAGCAATTTATTGAGGGGCGGTGGGACACTGGGACACTGGCAAAGGGCTGACCTCCAGAAGGTCAGCTTCTGCTCCTGGGTGCAACTTGCAGGCAGTGTTCAAATGCAAGTGCCAGTCTAGGTGGTCATACATCTGTAGCAGGGGAAGCAAATGTGTTAGCGACTAATACAGGAGCATCTTTCCACTTTTCCATCTCAGTTTTTGTTCAAGAGCAAGTCACACTCTGACTCAGCCTCACTAAAAATATGCCCTTCAAAAATAAAATATTCCACTGTGCCCCAGCTTCTGAGACGGTGGAGCTTCCTGACGGGAGACTTCACATGGGCCACCAGCAGCTTTCTACCGACTTTTAAAAAGAAATTAATTTCTTTGACCTTCACTATTCATACATCGCACTGCTTGTACTAAAAATGGAGCACCTAAAAAGGCAGGGTGAAGGGCTGTATGGCTACTGCTTTTGCTTTTATTTAGAGCTTCAAAGGCTGCTTGAAAAGAAAGCCATGGGCTACAAAACTCCCAGCCAGGTCTGCAACCTTGAGAAAGCTGAGAGTTCAACTGGAGCCAGTGGAGCCATCTCCCTTGGCAACAGCTTGGGATCTGGCCCCAGGCTTCTGCCTTTTCAAAGGGAGCTAATAAGGAAAACACTCCACATCGGTTTTGCAGGGTTTTTTCCCTTTCTTTCTAACAGGAATCGAAGCTGCGTTTTGGTTATTCTCTGCTGAAGCGCGCAGGTTACTGCAAAGTCAAAACCTGCTTACATAACTGTAGAGGAAGATCATGTAGCTGCTTGCAGCCTTTCATATCTATTAAACTTAATCAAGTTTGCCAGGCAACAAATAAGAGATGGGATCACTCGTGTGCTGTATTACTCCACTTAAAGGCCTTTTAACAGTTTGCTATTGTTCGAAAAAAATTGCACGTCATCTGTATTAGTCACACTCTTCCTCCCAGGAACATAACCTTAATTACTGTTACTAGGTTTGCGTGCCTAATGTGTTTGGTCCCACCTATTTTGCTTGTGAACCTGTTATTTTCAATCACTGCCTTAAAAAAGTAGTAGTTCATTATTAGGACTGCGTTGCTTCTTCACAAAATACCATGATATTTATTTTCCTCTAGGCTAGAAAGACGAGCAGAGTGTTTTGACTGCATTGTTTGGCATGGTAGCATCACTGTTTTTCCCTGTTATTCACAAACTATAAATATAAATGGTTCAAAATAAAAAAAAAAAAATTAAAAAGTGACGACTGGCTGAAACCAAAACCCTTGCTGTTGGAATGGGACCTCGGGAAGGAACATGGTGGCAAATGCCCAACTGCAGCAGCTACTGCACTACCAGCGCTCCAGTGAGGTACTCAAAAGTAACCCCACTCACCCACAAATCTGGGGCTTTCTCATGTATGCCTCACCACACTCCCCCTCGGCTCCTGGGAAGCTACTTGATAAAGAGGTGGCACCGTGATTGCTGCTGCAGGATGTACAGTGAGACTGTTTTTCTCTCCCTGCCTGCACCATACCATGGTCATGACAAGTGGCTTCTTTACCTCACTGCTGGGCTTCATTTTGTTTACTTTCTGATTGTAATATTGTCACTTTAGTATGTGGCCTGAGCACACAGGGCAATTTTTCTCCCTGACTTGACTTTTTTTATGATGGGTTTTCAGCTTTCATTGACTTTGCCTATAACGAGTATTTTGAAAGACGTTCATACTGCTGCCACATTGGCTGGGCCTTCACTTTTCCTTTTTCTGCACTTAATAGGAACTGTGTATACAGATGCCACAAAGACTAGTTAGCTGGCCATCCTGTGCTGTACAGAGACAAAATGGCTGGAGATCACAAATTCTCTGACCCAACTATTTTTTTTGTGAAATTATCCTGATTACAGTGTTCCAACTAGAATTCGTTACCTTAATTGCGTAGCAGAGGTGTCCCACCTACTGGTCCCTTTCTTTCTCCCTACTTTGAGACAGAAGCAACTTTCTGAAGAAATTTCATGTCTAATGCCAAATACCAAAGGTCACCGGAGAAAAGGATCTGGAGAGAAATGGTTACTTTTCCATAAGACGTTGCTTTTCCATAAGACATTGCTTCGGATTGGTTTTTGCATTGTTTCCAAAGATGTGAGCGTTGGACTCCATTTTCCATCAGCACTCTTTGCAGCTTAAAGCCTGTTACAGTGTCATTAATAAGAAGAATTTCTTTAGGAGATTAGGTCACTTAACATGGAATTCAGCAATACTGGTACTTTTAACCTCATTCCATCCCAAAGGTGATAAATGCCTTATTGAGCTCAACACAGGCGTTTGTCTGAAGTCTCACTATTTTCAAGTGAGGCTTCAAGTGAGGCTGAATATATTCTGCTTTTGTCCTAGTCAGGTGCTGAAAATTTCCCAAAGGCCAGTCATTACAGGGAAAAGCAGCACTGAAAAGCATTATTAAGGTTGCCAAATTACGTGCTCAAAAATTAGGTAATTAGGAGTGCATCATTTCTGAAATCACCTTGCCCACATCTCTTTTCTTATTGTAGGGCCTATTGCAGTGACTATACATGGTGGATTGTGCTCCTTTGATGGGCAGATATTCAATATTTTCTGTTTCAGATGCAGCCTTCTGCAAATGACACCTCCTTTTCTGTGCACTATACAAACCCTTCTCAGAAAGCTGGATGTTTCCTCATCTGGCTGTCTGCCAGTTGAGCACTACAGTCTTTGAACCCATCTCAAATGGTGGTCCAACAATTCCCAAGCTGCTTTTCCCAGTACAGCCTTCCTGGCGAGCCCTGTAATACCCCTCTTCCTTCGCACCGTGGTCGAGACAGGGCAGCATCCTCTGCCATACTGCTTCCAGCTCTGCGGCCTGGCTCCTGGCCTCATGGTACATCCCACGGGCCACCCACTTCCCTGCGGGCTGATTCACACCTCGGGACCTGCTGAATTTGTGCGTGACTTTGCACCACAGCAGCACTATGAGGGGTGGAGGCTGTCTGATCTGATCCCTGTTTCACAGCTGAGGCATAGAGAGGATAAGGTCAAAAGGTAGCATTGATTTCAGCACCTCATTTGAAGTGATGAGGGTGTGGTGATTTGGGCGTACTTGGCAATTTAAATCACGAAACACACCTACTAGCATTGTCCATTGTCAGCCTCTGCAGCTGGGAGAGCTCCAGCATCTCAAGTCAGGCACCAAAAAATAGAAAAAGAAACACAGTATCAGTGATGCCAAATTTTGTTTAAGTGGCATGTCAAGCATAATGTCACCAAAATCGGGAATAAACCTCGTAACAGCAATGTAGTGTTAAAAGGCAGGCATTCTTTATTCACGGCGCCAGGAACACGGGGGATAGCTCCTCCCAAGATCGTGTTCCCTCAATCAGTCTAAGAAACAATCTTTTATACATGCACAGATACATAGCCAATACATATTCATTATCCTTCTGTTAAATGATTGGTTAAAAACTCTTCACCTACCATGTAAATGACTACGCATGCCCACTATGATTTTTGAGACTTTTACTTCCTTAATCTTTTGGTTCAGTGGGTTTCTTGAGTGGGTGGTCTTTGAGTTGGTGGTCGTGATCTCCCCCTGCCGGAATTACCTTTCCCCCAGTTTTGCTTAAACTTGGCTCCACTGAATACGTCTTCACAGACTGCTAACACAACAGGCAATTATTCATTCCAAAGTCTTTGTTCTAAGGCAGAAAGATTACGTTTCATTATGCCACATTATTGTTTAGGTCAAACTGATCAAGTTGTTCCTTATCCACCTGCTGATTATTAAAAAAACCCCCAAAAATATACTAAATAAGTTTAAGTAAAAGTACATACAATACCACACTTATAATTCTATACCACATACTTTTAAACGTACACATATATTATATTTTATTATTTACTCTGATCCTTATACCAATATTCACATCTTAAAACAAGCATTAGTTACTTCTATTCCTATCTATTGATCAGAAGTCTTGATATTCAAATCAAGATGGGAAGAGTTAGGTGGACTTTTGAGCAGCATTGCTGGTGCATAACATGTTTCTATGGTTACATTTTCACAACTTACCACAAGCCCATTCTTCTAATTACATATTATATTCCATTATTGTTTAATTCCCCACCACCTTAGTTACAATAACACAGGATCTCTTTAATGACTGTAAGGACAGAATTGGATTTTTCAGGGCAGTGATCAGTTGCTTCAACCTAGAGGTAAGCTTTTAATTCCCTGTACTTCAATGCCTAATTCACCCTCTACCTCCTGTTTTCTGCAGCAGATGAGGCTGAAGAGGAGAAGGAAGTTGATACAAGAGTATACATGTTGAGGGAGCCGTCTGTCAGCATTTTCACTGACTTTTCCAATTTTATCTTAACAATTTCATGAAGCAGAAGTTAAGCAATATTAGCGCCACATGCTCTTAAAATGTATTTGTGCTTCACCAGGCAAGCACTCTTCCTCTTACTAAAGCAAAGACTTCAGAGTACAGAGCTCCCTGCAAGACTATTTCCCTGGGGAGTACCAGCCACTGATCACTTGCTGCACTGGGACTGCAGGACTCTGACCGAGGTGTCCTGGTGGATAGCCCTGAACCAGTCGAGACTTCAATGGGATCTGATGCAAGTTGTTGCCAAGACACCTGCCTTCCTTCTGATGTTCCAAATTTGGTGATGCTTGTACTGAAGGCTGGCTTGTGCTAAGAAAGATGGCATGAACTGAGACATCGTAAAGGCAGACACCTATTCTCTTCTGAGGAAGGAGTTATCTCCAAGAAAGGGTCATTAATCAGATGACGGGGAATTGTAAGGAGCTAAGCCACTACAACTGTTTACTGTATGAACAATAATCAGTGCCCAGAGTCATTACAAAGCCTGTTGAAAGACTTTGAATAAGCAAAGCATGCACTGAGTAACTGATACAGGGCGAGACCAGAACCTAATGTGACCTCTGAAAGAAGCTGTGTCTGGCCTAGGAAGCCAGGAAATGACCAGAGATGAAGACGTATACATCGTTTCTCGGGTACCCCTCCAATGGTTACACCTGATCAGGGATAGAGTAAAGCTCCTCAAGTCTCGGTGCTCCTTTCCCAACACAGGACTGGGGCAGTATCAGTGACAACAACTGCCTTTGCAACTCTGAAGTCATACCTCTTGTTCACAGGAGCACAGTGTGAGCAATAACTTGCCCTCATCTCTTTGGTCCATAACACCAAAGGCAGGTGGGTCTTTAGACATTTGTGAGGATTAGAGCTGCAATGCTACAAACTTTGGTCTGTCACAGGTGCATTCAGGATAGTGAAAGCAAGTCAGTTAATGGTACAAAGTCAGTAAGCACAAGTTAAAGTGCATTAAACTCCTATGCAGGTGCCCTCATCTGGGAAAAAAAGTCATCCTCTGAAGAGGATTATGCTGCAGTGAAAATATAATACACATCTGAATGAGTCTACTCACCTGACGATTTAATACACTTTACACCCTGTAATTTAGGTGCATTAACATCACACATTGAGTTGAATCACTTTATAGTCATTGACTGTGTCCCATGTTTATGTGGTCATGGTGTGCTCTGTGTATGTACCTGTGTGCTTTGTCCCTTCCTCCACTTCTGTCTCGTTTGAAGGAAGATCTTCAGAGTCAATGCCAGAACCCTCTTTTACCATGTGCTTCTACACTGCCTACCACTGACTCTATATGGCCCCATGACACTACCACAGTACAGGCAATACATGTGGTGACTCTATTTCATATTAGTATTTTCAGGGAACAGGTCAAAAAGTATCCCATACGGTATCTAGCACACATTTTGTATAGAGCACTTCCAAGCATAAGGACTGGAGTTAAGGCCGAGCTTGGTGCATGTGTGCGTGAGATGACACAAGCACTGCATAGTGGCAGGCAGAGCACAGACACCCATCCATGTTAGCTCCAAAAGCGGAAGCCCTATCATCATATCATTATGCTATCACCATTGCTATAGCTGATTAGTTTTGCTGACAGGCAAGACTAATTACCTTAGGTGCAGCCCTGTTATCTTCCAGCTATACACCTTTAAGGAATCAAACTAACATTTGTTATTGCCAATAACCTGCAGCCCATGTCATAAGGTGGCCCGAGACCAGTCAATGGTAACCTGGGATTCCTGGCACCGCGCTCATGTGTGAATTAGAGGCAACCCCAAGATCCCCCCCGAGCATTCCCTAGTGGTCAGCAGCAACACTTTCCCTTCATCAGAGTCTGGGTGTCATCTTTTGTAGCATTCCCAGTGACATAATTTCAACCTGCTGGCCAAAAGCATGTCTCCTATGTGACTTTTTGTTCTGGCAGTTCCCTTAGGCGTGATCAGATTTTTTTTTTTTCTGATGATCTATTTTTCTAATGCACTGCAGTTTTATTGATATTCCCATGTTAATTCCCCTCTCGTGTGGCATCACAGAAACTTTTGCTTGCTCATGCAGTGTAAATTAGCTTCAGCTCAATTAACCTCTTGACATACCTTTTTTTTCCAATTTCTCTTCAGACCTGCTAGTTTTCTTTCAGACCATCAGCGCTCAGTTTTTTTGGTGAACACTCCTCTGCATTGCAATACTGTGCTGTTTCAGCCGTGGCTGCTATGACACAAGGGCACAAAGCCATTTTGCAACACAGTTTTCTGAGGAAGGCAGCTGGGTGCCCTGGTGCACAAAAGCCCCTGGCCTCTTGGTCCAGAAACTCTGCATTAGCTCAGTGAAAACATAAATTAGAGAATGGAAGAGCACAAGAGCTAGCTGAAATGAAGCTTGTGAACTTGCATTTCCATTTAATGCCTATGCCTATATAAGAATAATTTGGCCCAGTTAGGTGTGTACAAGATGCAGTATATTGGAGCAGTTTACCCTATTAATCTTCATTAGCTCCTTTCCTTTAAATCCCCCCTAATTCAACAAGGGGAGTTCCACTCATTATGGTCAAGAAGGGTATTATTGCCTGTGAAGAACACACGGAGTTCTAATAGTGAACTCCTATTTAATTGAATTCAGTGAATGACAGCACCATGACATTGCTAAGATTAATGATTCAATAATTTTTGAGACAAGGCAAAATGTGAAGTAAATTGATTGCAATTTTTTTTTTTTCCCCATTGGAAACGGTACTGCATAGCAGATCAGCAGTGTCCTGGAGAGGACGCTTTGCTGTTACACAGTGAAGCTACCCCTTCTTTGTTCAACTCTTGCACTCTGACATCACTTTGAGTAACTTTTGATGTAATTTCCTAGTTGCAGAGATGCAGGCTGATGATAATTGAGCTGAGATCTCGACAGACCAAATGATTAATGCAGAGGGCTTTTTGGAGTGGAAAATTCAGTTATTATTAGATTATTCAAGAGAAGGAGGGAAGGTGTCAGAGCATGGAACAGAGGACTGCAGTGACTGCACATCTCACTCTTGAAAAAGTATGAATAGATTTTAATTTCTGCCATCTTGTTAGTAACTCTTATTCACATAAAAATCAGTTCATGCCTAAATGCAATGTCAGATGTAACAGCTTGTTTAAAAATCCATTTGCAGACAATGAGATGGCTTCTTCTTTCCTACATGTGGCAGAAGTTGGGATGGCTTTTCACATAGTATCTGTGACAGTGTCTGTCAAAAGTGCCTCTGTGAAATGTAGAGAGTAGTGTTTGGTATTGCTCAACATCATCTGTAGTATCACATTTGGTTTTTACAAGATAGTCACACAAACCCAACAGTTATAAATCTAGTGAGAAGACTGGATGTTATTACGCAGGCATAGTGTTTTGTTTGCCTGCAGAAGACAGTGACAAGGACAGGTATTCCAGAGCTAGGATTTTGCTAATTAGGGTATAGTTTAGAAATGTTAATCGAAGGATCCTGAGGAGGATGTAAGACAGAAGTAAGGTAACTCTTCATATGATACCATCTGGAGTCCAGAAACCAATCACAGGTGTTGAGAAGAAAGTTTTCTCAAGCAAGCTATGTTAAAACTGGGGTCTTTGAACTTTGGATGACACAGAAAAACAGTCTTAGCTTTTGCCCTCTACCCTCCCCTCCCTTGGGTGAATGGGGAGTGACAGGGGAAACAGCGGTGGGCAGCAACACCCATCTCTGGCAAAGAAACTCCATCTTACGTCAATAAAGGGAGATTCTGGTGCCTAATGTAAGATAAAAGAAAAATATAAAATGGCTGAGATCCACAAAAGATCTTTACCAGTAAGTATAATCTTAACAGTGGGATTTTTATTACTTTACCTGTTTGTATCCTATTGCATTATTGCAAATACTTTTCCCTTAAATTTTGTCTAATAGTTAAACTTACTTACCCAGAGTTAACACATGACACATGACAACATGTTCCTCAGCCAAAGTTTGGTGACCCATAGAGCAAGGGTCCTGGTATGGGTGCCCTGCTTCCCAACACAGTCCTTTCAGGAAGGGAAGGCAGCTCGGGATCACAGAAGCTGTGCTGGCCCCTCCAGGATCTGCTTTCTCGGGGCTCACCAGGGAAGAAGGACCTCTTGGAAAGCAGGCACAAAAGAAAACCTCCAGGCAAGTCTGAAGAGGAGCACTCCTGAACCCTGTGATTCCCAGAGAAGGTGGTAACAGTGCCATATCTCTTGCCGTTTCCCCATTCATTCTCTGGGCTTCTTTGCTTTTAATCCTAGAGCAGATCCAAATGCTGTGCAATGGTGCAGAACAGACATTGTTGAACCAGGGCCTGAGAAGATCAGGGCTGGCCACCACAACAGAGCTGCCAGTTCCTGTGGCAAAACTTGGAGATGGTCCATGGCATCACTCCTGTGACAACTGCAGAAGAGCCAATACCTCTGAGAAACTGGGTCCTTAGTGACTATCTACATCCTTCTGGCTAGGGGCTGTCTTCTTGCAAAAGGGCTCTAGATGTAGGCATTTGGGTGCTACTTCAGGAGGAATAATAACATGGAAAAAAAGATCTGAGTGCAGGCCTACTGCGATGTGATAGGCCTTTGAAATTTAATGCAAACCAGTTGCTCATTCAACTAATATTTGGGGGCACCTGCAGCCTAGGATTTCACCTTTCTTCTTTGCTGTCTGACTGAAGGGAATTTCATCACTGTAGACATTTATATGAATTGCAGTTATGGTTCTGCCCCAGCATGCCTTGTTTTGTAATGGCCAATATTGAAGAAAAAAAAGCATTTTCCATCTGAAAACAGATACTTTTCTACCTCAATGGCTAAATGTGATCTCCTTGTTTTAGTGCTGTATCATTTACCTTGCTGTCCAACTGCAAGCCACCTCACCCAGACCTAAGTGCACAAGAGGTGACATGAGCAAGGAAAACTGCAGTTTATGACCCTGAAAGGATGAAGGTTTACAGTCACAGAACACTGAATCATTACAAGTTTTGAAGGAAAAAGGGCAAGGACAAGTTTCCTGAACAATAAATAAACTTACGAGGTTCAAATACCTTTTGGTATGAGCCGATGATCAGCACTTAGTGTCTGAGACTCCACCACAGAGGCAGAACCTGTGCATTCAAGGTTTTCTGCAGCATTGTTCTCACATGCCTGGACAAAGGCTCATTGCACCCTTACAGTCACATTTCCGTGAATGCCTGCTCCTTCCTTTGGGGTACTGTCAGCTGTGCAGTCCCAATTTCAGGCACGATGGCCTGTCTCTGAGCAGTGCTGGAGGCTCAAAAGGCCGCATGAAGTTTACAAGAACTGAAGTTAAAGATTGTCCCTGCAATTCAGAGCACGGGTGCCACAAGCCAGGCATTCAGAGGCAACCAAAACCATTTTGAAAATGATGACCTTTGGGGAGATCATGTCATGTGCAGACTGACATGAATTTATTTAAGTTTGGCCAGGAATTCCAGCCATCTGAAGGGATGGTTAGCAAAACAGTATGCTAACGACCTCTTAACCAGAGGGAAATGAGCTTAACTGTAGCCCATGGTCATCAGAATTTGCTCCAGCAATGTTCTCCAGTGAGTCTAGGAGCAGCTCTAAGGCATGGCTGGGGAAAGCAGGGAACACAGGGAGGGAGCAGAGTCAGCGCCAGCCAAAGGCTCCCCAGGCATGTAGGGATCTATAAAAATAGTCTTATTGCTCCTCCTGCCACTGGGGAAATAGGCAGGATGAGGACAACGACTGCCCTTGTTAAAAGGGCTGCCCCAGCAAGAGCCACTGCCTCGTGTGCTCTTACCTTCTCTTCCTGGCAGGAGCACCAGGAGCCAGCCTGGTTTCCCAGGGCGGTGGCACAGGTGGAGCAGGCAGAAGGGAAACCAGTGAAGACCTGAACTAGTGGGGTGTGAATCACTTAAAGACATTGTTCCCTCCCACCTCCATCACAGCTGGCTCTGTAACTTTCCTACTCCACCCTCTCCCTTCCCTCCCATTTATTGGAGTTAAGGATTTTGGTAGGTGCTTGGTTGCCAAAGAAGAACATCTCTAATGCATTCCTCATTAAAGTGGCACAAGTGGGCAGCACTTCAGGGAAGCCACACATGATATGTAGGACTCTGGGTTTTATTGTGAGACAAAAGGCAGGGATCTCATCAGGGTTACATTTGCCATCATTAATCAGCAGAAGAAAAAATCCTTCAGCAGTGCTGACAGTTCCAGTTCTGGCTTCCTACTAGATTTAGACCAGATGTGACTCGAGTAACAAGACAGTTGTGGAAAAAATAATAATCGTTCCTTCTTATTTTGTGAGAAACCTGCAGATGCTCAGTTCCTAATTAAATAATAGTGGTAGTGAAGTGTGCAGGTGGAGGAGACATCCAGATGGATTGCCGGTTCTCGGTTGTATGTTGCCACATGCCTTCACTGACTTCAGCTCAGTCAACTGCTAGTTTAGATGGAGTGTTTCCCTTTGCTCTTCACCCTGGGCCAGAGGTGGCTCAGGTTTCTCCCAGGGTCAGAATATGGACTACTTGTGCCCTCCTAGGAAGGAGAGGCTGAACGACTTCCATCACAAGAATTCTGGGGGCTTGCAAAGATAACTGAGTAACCCTTTTCTTTTCAGTGCTGGCAACTCCTCTCCCCCACTTTCCACCTTCTCCAGCAGCAGTGATTCCTCAGGACTCTGCCACCAGCAAAGGAGGACATGGGGCCAGTGTTTTTGCTGCATGCTCACAGACACCTTCCATAGATAAACACTTACTGTGATGACATCCAGTCCTGGCCACACTCTTTGCCTTATTTCATGATGCAGCTACACTGAAAGGAGATGACTGAGAGAGTTCAGCCAGAGGCCCTTTTCCCTCTTCTTTTAGACCTTTGCTAAAAGTGACATCACCTATCCAAAACATTGTCTGCAAGTCAGATATTGTTTTTAAATGTGCCAGTCTTACACTGATTGCACTAAGTGTGGGACTGAGTTTACCAGTAAGAAGAAAATGAAGTGGGTTTCAAGATGGCTTTACAAAGATTTCTGGCATCAACTTTCTTCTTGACAGTGTCTGCAGGACTCAGACTCATGAAGAGCATTTACACAGCCACAATAAATTCTATTTTTATTTGAGATGATTTACATAAATTTTTCCAAGTGCCTGAAACAATAGGCACAATATAATTGGCCTTCAAAGAGTCTCTGGATACATTACAACTAACAAATGATGGGGACGTTGGTACTGTATGGTGTCTTTCATCCAAATAAGACAACGTTCTCAAAATGTTGGGCAAGTCCAATACAACTGCACACAGTCATGAATTGCCTGGCTACAGAAATGTTGTCTGTCCTGCAACCCATGAGGCAGGGTGGAGAGGAAGGTAGGAGGAGATGTCCCAGAGCAGTGGGTCTGGGCTGTCCCGGGCAATGTTATGAACACACCCAACAGAACAGGGAGCAATGGCTCATGCCAAAAAACATCCTCCAGCTTTGAAGTAAGCAGCAAAGGGCCAGCTCAGGATACGAGATCTGAGGCACACACTGGAGTGGGTATTTCTCTCCTTGTCTGTGTTCAGTGAGACTGTAGATGAGCAGCGATGTGTGTTTGTGTGCGATGTGTGTACGGGTACAGCTCACTCAACCACAATCTGCTCTGAAGTGGTAGACAGATGCCTCTAAACTGGATGCATGTCTACACAAAAGGTTTGTGATCCGTACTTCATACAAATGAGTTATAAGGAAACTGAGAGGTGTAAACCGTAATAATGTAACTGGAACTCACCCAGGACACTCAGGGCAGTAACCTTTCATTACTGCTGTGAAGATTGATGTGGGAGCTGGAAGAGCTCTACAAATGACGAGATGTTTTAGCATGTTCAAAGGACTGCACCTCTGACAGCCGACTGTCCCCTGGCACTGTTTTATTGCACTGAGTNTTCAGAAAAAAAAAAAAAAAAAAAAAAAAAAAAAGGCCAACTGCTGACCTACTTCTCGTGGTACCTACATTTGCCTTGTGTCATTCCAGGGACTGAAAAAGTCCCAAACTCACCTCATGTACGGTATTTAGCAGTGATTCAATGTAAGGTTCAAAGCTAGGCTGTGGAAGAGAAAACGTACAACTATAAAATAAAATGTGCTGCAAATAAAATCAAATAACTGAGGCTAGAGAATAATGGTAAATGGCCAGGTAGCACAGAAATAATCATTTTACTACTTTGACCTACAACATATCAAGGGAATTGTCATGGAGTCCAGTTTTATTAATGCAATATGTAACTGATTCAGAGGAGGCAAAATGCAAACTCCCCCCTGAATTAACCAGTGTGAATTTGTGGGTAGATCAGGCCTCAGTCAGAACAAAAGAGAAAATAATCCCCTTGTAATGCAGCATTTAACACCTAGCAGGCAGGTGATAATTGCTTCAGTCCAAGGGGATTAGCACGTTGTAACCTCATTATAATATAAAATGTATCTTCCCTATATGGGGTTGTCTACATGGAAAACTTATAGTGACATAAACAAAGGTATGAATTCAAACTGATTTAGTTTTACTGGAATAATTCCTGGTGTGAATTTGTTTCTTTGGAGAGAAGAACGTGTTTTGCTTGTGGTGCTTGCTTTTTTTTTTCCCCTTCTTTTTTCTCTTGCAGTTTAGTTAATGGTGTTTTAGAATTAAGATAAATCAAAAACTACCACTATTATTCCTGAACAAGAATGTGCACACAAAAAGTCCAGTCTGATGTAAACTGTATTATTTAACTCTACATCTTTTTACCAATGTAATGAATAGAATTTTCCTGTATACACAAGCTTTAGGCAAAATGACACTTTGCTTCAAACATATGGTGCAGTTTCATGACAGGCTTAAACAGCCCTAGATTCATCTTGCCACTGCCCTGAGTGATGGCAGTAGCATTTGCGGGGGTTCTATATCGAGCCAGATCAGGTACTTTTAAAGTAATCTTAGAAGTAAAGAACGAAGGAAAAGAAAAAAGGGGGAGGAAAAAGTGGAAGGATTCCTCTTCTCTTTTTGGGACAGGATCAGTCAGGGTAGGGAGCGAGAAATGGCAGGTTGCCTCCATCTAGCAGGGGTTTAGACTGAGTTCAGCTGACTGTGAAACCACACCGTATTTTTCTTATATCCTGAGTATGGTAACTTAAGCTGTCTAAAAACCAGACACCCTGGTCTGAGTTAGTATTTTAGTTTTTTTCTATTGTCGATGGAGAGACACAGGCTCCGCAGACTCTTCACCTGCCTTAGGCACTTAGCTTAGTGGATCCTCTGTCTCTTCATTATTTAATGCTAGGTGAGCTGAACCCACCCTGAATGTCCAATGAAATATGCTGAAGCAGTTCAGTCAACTTCACTTTTTAAATAGTGTTTTTTCAGAGTTCACCCAAAATGAGAGACATTAGATGTCAGCCAAGTCCCCCACCACTTAATGACACCAGAGCATTCCTAAACTGAAGAAGTATATGGTTTGGGGGAGTCAGTTTTTGTTAACTAGCAAGTGTGCTTAATTGTATGAAGCCAAGTAGTAATGCATTTAAGGAATACTCATACACAGAAACACTGGACAAACATGCATTCTTGCTAAAGGAAAATGATTTCTGATCTTAGTGGGAATTTTGGCTTAATTGCTGGTTGCAGGATCAAATGCATGGAATACCTGAGATATGAAAACGTACGAAAAAAGGCCATTACCAGTGGTTCAGTGCAGAGTGAAGTCCCACCACAAGAGCTGGTGCCTGAGCTGGCTGCCAGGGCCCCCTTTGCTGGCCTGGGATATCCAGAGCATGGCTGGAGCTGGCAGAGGGGTGAAATTCTCCAAGAGAGATGCACGATGCTAAAAGCCTCAGTAAAAGCTGCTGTTGAGAAATAGCTATAGTAACAATTTCATGCCAACCTAGCTGCCCTTGTACTCTGGGACTGCTCCGCTTTGTCTGCTAGTGCAATAAAATGCTAATGCTTTTTTGTAGACAAGTCCTGAGGAGAGTTTCCACATTATACCTTGCTCTTGAATGTATTTCTGTTGTTTAATGCATCAAGCCAGTTCAGTAGCTCATTTTATCAAGGATCCTGAACCAACATTAGTTAAGGCTCAAGTCCACTCTGAAAATGTGTGGTGTTATGCTGATTTTATAAGTAAGTGACCTAAGCGAGGAAATGGGTTAAGAGAGCTCTGGCCCGCAGCCACAACACGCGGGAGCTGGGGAGTGCTGGTTGTGAGGGTCTTCTCCCAGATAATGGTGGAATCAAGAGTTTTATCATACACTTCTTTCCATTTCTCCCTAAGGAGCAAGACCCGATGAGGTCTCACCTGGCTGTCATTTTATGCATAGCCAAGGTCACAATGAAGAGTAAAATATGAAAATCTAATCTGCTTTGCTAATGCAAAATATCTTTTTTCTGTATGTAACCTCACACAGAGTTCAGCTGCTCAACTATAACAGGCTAAAGATTACTTTCAAAGGCTTAATTCAATTTCAGCAAGCTTGCTGTGAACGCCCAGAGAACAATGTGGGTGCCTCTCTGCCTTCCCCGAAAGGGATACATTGCAAAGGTCTCCGGGATGAGCTCTTTGATTTCAAATGTACTCTTACACGCATCCATCAGCTCAGATGCATCTTTCAAATTTGAATGACCTGGGGATTTGGCTGCCTTATAAAGAATGCATGTTGCCACTTACCAGACATTTACATACCAGAGAAGTGTAAGGAAAATTCTTCTTCCATGTGCTGTAAGCTTTCTCTTAGGAAGTATTAGGAGTATACACAAAGGCACATATTTTTCTAAATAGGATTTCTATTATAGATCAAATACTATGTAATAGCCCAGCTATGTTTTGCTCTAAACAAGTACGCTGAGGTTCTTTGGCCCTTCTTGTACATGAGTGACCAAATCCGTTAACTTCTCACCACTTACTGCAGTCAATGGAGTTATGCACCAAGGAGCACCTGAAAATCCAAGCTAGAGGTACCAGCCACTTCAGCCACTCTGAAAATACTGTTTCAAACACCTGACCTACACTTCTTTGCAGGTTCCTCTGAAGAATATGTCATTGTTAGTACAGAATACTGGCTACATAGATTAAGTTTTTCTCATATTCTCCCCCCCTCCCGCCCTATATATACTACTGATGCAAAGGGAAGCTTGTCATGTTGGGATACATGGGATCATACATGGGATCAGCATCAAGGCCTGCATTACTTCTGGGGAAGCCAGGGTGACAAGGCAGAAATGACTGTAAAGATAGAAAAGTGGGGGTATAAACTGATCAAAGTGCGCTTCCTTATGTTGGACGTGTAGCTGGGAATGCCTCCTGATCTCCCTGCTCAGGATCCGACCGGTTGGGCTTTATCACCAAATGCCTTCCTTTATAGTCGCACTACTTTCAAGTACTTAGGATTGAGAATTCTTTTCATATAAATTGTTAGCATCAGTATCAAGCAATAAAGCATCTGTAAAAAGAAATATGTTGTTCAATTTAATTGGAAGTATCTAATGGATGGGGCTGTCTAGAAAAAGGTCTTTTGCCAGGAAACAAACACTTATCTCTCTACAGCAAGTGCAGTTAACGGCTTGCTAATTCTTTATAAGAGGCATTAATCTTTTTGTGCTCCTTCCCCCCAAACAACTGGAAGAAATTAGGTTTCTTTTTAATTACTCTGCGCATCTTTACTACATTATCCAATTCAGCTTTAATAATAATAATACTTAGCACATACATGGCATTTTACATCTTCATAGTGGCCTACAGCATTAACTAATGCATCCCAAAACATTCTGCACTTGAATTAAATAGGTACACTACTGGAGGTAAATATCTATTTCCTTTGCATCTTGTGTGGCGTAATTTAAGATTACACAAACATAACAGAAATCACATTCCTGTTATATTTCTAGGACCAGACCCGGGTCCTAGGATTTCTGCCTATGCTTTTTACCTTCAGCTGTTGTTTGATGTAACTTTCCCATCACATACTCCTGCCGAGGAAAAGAGCTCTTTTGGGATAAAGTATGTGCAATGCTCTTTTAGGAAACCATAAACAGGAGGCAGTTGTCCAGCTTGGGAAAGGAGATAGAGAGTTATTTTTACTCTTAAATTCCTTGGGCGGAGAGGCACTCAGATATGAGTGTGACGAGAGCCATACCAGTACATACATAGAGTGAGAGAGAGCAGGAGAGGGAAAGAAGTGATTAATGTGGCTTGGCTACACTACTAGCTAGAAGATGAAACTGAACCAGCAAACCCAACATTTTGACAGAAAGCTTTCTTTCCAACTATGGTCACTTTCAAGTTAAAGATACCAGCAGTGCTGTTAACCCTAGTTTCAAACATCTCTGACAATAGCCATCACCACCAGCTAGGAAGAACTCCTCTTCCTAAAGCAAATGACTAGAAATAACCAGTACCAGTTGCTCTTCCCAAGCTACCTGGTATGCCCAAATCACTCCCAGCCTCCTCTCAGGTCTTGCTGGAAGTGGCCTGTCTCTGGGGAACCCTGCCAGAAATCAGCTGAGTGGTGATGCCTCACTCATGCAGCAACTGGGAAAGAGCTGGTCCTCGATGAAAAACAGTGCAGGACTCCCCGCACCATGCTGCAGCCAGGACCCCAGGGTGCCGAATCCTGTCCCCTCCTGCTCTGCAGAGCTGCTAAGAGCAAA
Source organism: Fregata magnificens (assembly GCA_013389945.1). Classification (NCBI taxonomy): domain Eukaryota; kingdom Metazoa; phylum Chordata; class Aves; order Suliformes; family Fregatidae; genus Fregata; species Fregata magnificens. Next base: position 173,939 of record WAAD01033602.1, on the reverse strand, counting down.
GCTGCCAAGCCAGGCCCCTGCGCAGTCCTGGACTGCAACACATACAGCTCCACTGCCAGCGCCAACAGCGCTGGAAACTCTGTGGGACAAACAGGCATATGCAAGTACAGATGAGGAAAGGTCATTTCTTCTTGGCTCTTGGTTTGACTCGAGCAGATGCACTGGCCACCACCAGCCGTCATGGTGTAGACCAAATGACTCTGAAGTTGGTAGCAGAATAGTGGGCATGAAAAGAGAGTCTTGTGGCTGATTTTGCTTTTGGTTATTTAAAGAAGATGGAAACGTCTAGAAAATTCAGGCAGCAAAGTAAGTCAGCTGTGTTTCTAGGAAGGTTGTGTATTTTTATGCTTTGTTTTTTTTTTTTTTTTTGCTTTTTTTTTTTTTTTTTTTTTGGGGGGAGGGATCTGTGAGACTGCAAATATAATTAGTAGATGTATCAAACTGCAACCTAAAAAGCCCTGAAACATTTTCCACAGTGTGGACATTTCTCCTCAGGAGCTGTTTGTGACTCACTGTTCCTGTCAAGCAGGTTAATGTGCCTCTAAATTTCAGCTGACAGAAAATGTATCACAGGGTCAGCTGCATTAGAGAATGACGAACACAGCCTGACGGTGGTACTGTCGGACACCTTGAGGTTGCTCTCAGCAAGCACAGGTGGAGGAAGTAACCCGCCTCGGTTCCAACAAAATAAAAGGACGTGGCCAGCTGAAGGACACACTAAGACAAGTTCAGCAACTTGTAAAAGCACTCATTAATCTCTCTAAAATGAGCCTCCCACGTTCTTGGAGGGAGGGTATGTTGAGGTGGAATTTGTGTGACCTAGTAAGCAGAAAACCAACTTAGAAACAGTGTTTGGCCTGTGAACAACTTCTGCTGTTTTGAAATTGCCTTCCACCAGCCCATTGCCCATGGCAGGCGCAGCCCATGCAGCCACAGGTAGCTTGGCTCCCACGAGTGGCTGGGACGTACTGAAACAGGGCGCGCTCTGCAGCATGGGTGGCCAGAGTTCTGTGAAGGTGCTCATGTTGCTGTTGACCGGGGGAGCTCCTAATAGCTTAACCTGCTTTTGGGACCCAGCCTCGTAGCTGTCTGCATCATGGATGTGAGAGCCTGCATGGGATTAGCTGGAGATATCCCAGTGTGTCTATAGACTGTTACTGCCTCTAAGTGAGAAGACCAATGTCTTTAGCTTTGGCCATACTGACTTCAGCTTTTGTATTGAAAGAGACAAGTTCACTCCCTGTACATTTCCTAACTGGAATTAGGATCATATGCACCCCAGCCAGAAATGGTGTTTATCTTTCTGGAACTGGGATTTCTAAGCCACAAGATTTCTTGTTTTCCTACTTCAGGTTCTTGGCTGTTACGGCCAGGACCAGGTACAGAATGATGCCATCTCCTGTACTGACGGTCCCAGGGGCACGCTACACCAGTGACTGAGGAGCTGGAGTCATGGATCTGGAATGAACCCGGGTGCAAAGAGGGGAGTATTCCAGCCCTTGTCTTCTCTGGCTGCTCTGGGAGTTGTTACAGCGCATTTTGTTTGAGTTAAGACTGATGCTGCTAGATTCCACTGTGAGGTTTCAGTTCCCCTGCAGAGTTTGATTTACTTCCCTTGTTTTTAAAAACTGTTTTCTAAAAAAGTCTGAAGAGTGAAAAAAATATACTAAAACAATTGCAATCAGCTCTCATTTGTCTATCTATATATCTTTATCTATTCACTGATGTCTTTTTTGCATAGATCTCAAAGAAATGGATGGTGGATGCAGGGCAATGAGTGAATACCTGCAGCCAGACTCTAAAAAGGTTTAGAGGTACAAAAAATCATGTATAAGCAAACTGGTTTTGATCTAATGAAAAAGGTCTCAATCAAACAGAGCAGATAATCTGGACAACATGTCTGCACTGTGCTTGTTCTTCTTCATCCCTCCTGATGCAACACAGATGTCCAGCAGCTCAACAGCACAAACCTCCGCCTGTGGTGCACCTCCCCAGATAAGCTGCCGCGGGAGCTACGGTGGGTGACCCACCGGCTTCAGTCAGATTTGTGGTGAGTCTATTCCATGAGTAATCTGCAAAGTCTTTGAAATCTCTGGCTTTTTTGGATTCCATCAGAGTCCCTTCCTTCACACTATAAACAAAGACAAACACTGTAAAAAAGATTTACTGGAACAACGGTATCCATCTGCTGCTACATCTCCACAAACCCACATTTGATAGGTTGAGATTAAGCAGTTGGCCAGACAAGATAGCCAATGCATCAACAAACATAGCTGTAGCATAAATAAAACCAGTGTGTGAAGGCAGTTAATGAGAAATGGGCTTGTTTCTCAAAATCCCTGAAGTTCTCCCCAGAAGCCTGAGCGGTCTTTCTCTCTAGCTGTGTTCCTCCTGACCCTACAACTGCCTTGGCACCCAGCTTTTTCCCTCCCCCAAACAAACAGACTCGCTTAAAAAACCACAAAACAAAACAAAAGGTTGCATTCTTTTCAAACTCAGTTTGTTGGCTCGTTTGGTGGTTTTTTTCCCTATGAAAATCAGAAATGTGTTTGTTGGGAAAAAAAAAAGAAATTAAAAAATAGCCCTCACCTATTCATGTAACCATTTGTTTCCACAGCTATGCTCTCATTAAATCATCAGCTGTCACAAGACTATGGATGAAAGATAAGAGCTGGCAACGTTGACATGTCACATTAAATCTCAGCCAGCAGAGGAAGGCTGGACAGGGCGGCTGCAAGCAAGTCCTTTGAGGGCCCCCACCCTGGGGTGGGTCAGCTTGCTGTTCGGGTTGCTGTGTTACATGCTGGGGATCAACGGCACTGCAGAAGTGAGGGGAAGGACCTGCTGCAATCTCTGACAGACCCCGTGGCTCAAACCCCTTTCTAACCAATCTCAGCCAGGATGCTGCAGAGCAAGAGAAGAAATCCTCTCTTCTCGCAGACTGTGCGCAGTGCCTTTCAGCAGAGCTGCCTTGGCCCCATCTCCTGTGCGCCTGGTAAGCGTGAAACAGGTTTAGAGACACACTCATCTGTTCAGAAAGGATGGGGAGGATGGAGCAGGCAAGCTTGCTTATCTGTCACCCAAGATGTTTCTGTCCTGTTGCCAGAGGACTACACTTCTTCTTATGCAGCATAACATGACAATAAAACGTTTGAAGCCTTGGGGAAAAACTAAATGCATTGGTGCTTGGAGGTTTTAGTCCACAGGCCCTGAGAAAAAGATTCCTATTTTTATATCCGTGTCTCAGGGGGAGACCAAGCCACCACTCCAAGGCAAGCACGCCACCAAGGCCGCTACCTTCCCATCTGCACGTGGCGTACTCCACCCTGCTTACAGCCACTGTGCCGCCTGCTATCTCTAACAATGGATTTTTCTTCCTCGTAGTGGAGTAACTGCGTGTGGCTGCCAAGCACCACTCATCACAACCAGTGTAAAGCCCACATTTGTGTGAGACTTTCACTCTGCCCACTGAACAGGAAGGGTGGGGTGCTATGGAGGAGTCAGAGAGAAGCCACTTCACAGCACCTTTGGTGACTGTTGACTTGGGTGGATTTAGGTTGCCCTTTATCATTGCCTCTTGAAAGTCCCTGGCTCACAATTTCTCACTTTGTTGTTTCTCAGGACATTGGTTTAACCCTCATTGGCATCACACTGCCCTCCACTCCGTACACCCTTTACCACAGAGCTGTGGGATGGTCTTCCACAGCAAGCTTTGCCTTCAGGCCACCAAAGTGTTAAACCTCTAATATGCTCACAGACTGGCTATGCCTTTCCATCCCTGAGGGCAGGTTTGTATTAAGGTCCAGAACCCACTCCCTCGGGCCACTCCAAAGGCCATTAAAGCTAGTGGAAAGGCTTGTTGTAGGCAGTGACAGGATCAGGTGGGCAACAGCTTCATAATTGAAAGGACTTAAAAAATTCACAATCAGTTCGTCAGAGGTGGCAACTCATTAGCAGGCGACTGATCTTTGACATGCTGCCAGCCCAACCTTCAGAAAGCATCCGTAATTCCCAGTGGGCCAGTAAGGATGAGGTGTGTTTGGCACTCCTGAAATGAGTCCCAGGAGCATCGTAATGGTCAGCACCGAAAGGCATTCAAGTTTGGAATTTGTGGAACTCAGAGGTTGAACGCCTTCCCAAAACTTTGTCTCCAAAACGTTGGTGGAAATGCTTTGCTACATACAAGTCAACTCTTTTTGCTGGAAGCCCTCGTGGTTACCCCTGCTGCTTTACTGAGCACATATTGTTACTATTTTTGAGAAACAGTGTCTCACTAAGTTCTTACCCTAGTCTAAGAATAGGAGGTTTTCGGAGAAACGGCTTTATTGCAGAGTGGCCTAGATGCAAAAATGTAGCTGTCCCTGCTCAAGACAGAGGGTTTCCAAGTTTGTTAAAAAATACATGCTTTTGACAATTTTATTGAAACTCATTGAGAGTGTGAAATAAAATAGGGGGATTTTTGTGGTTTGACTTGCATTTCTGCGCTTATATATGGTAATTAAATGTAAAAAAAGCCAATTAAAAACAAACTTTGGCAAGACATTAGTCAAAATATGTGCACTTGAATTTTTTAGGGGCTTGAGAGGGCATTCCTTTGACATTTGCTTTTTAAAAAAATGCCTTAAAATATGACACTTCAAAAGCAGCTGCTTTGTGTGTTCACAGAGCCGTTTCCATATGCAGAGTTCATGTCAGATGTACCAACGTGTATGTGCCCAAATGACCATAACCATTGGTAAGAGGTTAAATAATTATTTGCACAGTGCCTTCTAAGAGTGCTGGATCTCTGTTAGTGCTCAGTTTACAAGGAACAATTAAGGACAGAAGACGAACCTTACCAGTAATAAATGCTCCTATTCAGTGCAGCATGCCAGGGAATGAACTAGCATTGGTGCCACGAAAAAAGAACAAGTGATCTTATACAGCTGTCTGGATTTTCTGACCTTTCTTATCTATTTCTGTGACTGCTATTGGGTCTTGACCTGGTCACATAACTTTTCTGTATCTCATCTTCCTCATTTGCAGAGTGGGGATAATTGTCTCTCTAAGTGCTGTCCAATATAACAAAGCAAAGTGTGCCAGGAGCAGAGAAAATCATTACGGGAAGGGTTTGTTCATTGTCATACATAAAAATTGCCTGATTAGCTAGTGCTGTTGTGAAAGATAGGAAGGCAAAGTGCTCAGACGGAGTGAGAACTAATCAAGTTTTTTTGTTATTGCAAAATATTGTTTAAAATGAGCTGAAACTTCAGAAGTGCTGTTGCAGGAACAGGTTGTGCCCAGCCTGCCATGTTTTGTTTCTGTCCTGTGGGCCTTTGCTCTCTCCGTAGGCAGCAGCCCCAGCTATGATCTGTCCCCGCTCCTGCCAGAAGGCTCTTCCCGGAGACGGTCCCACACCTGCCTTGGGGACCACTCGGCTACTGGGCCGTAACAGTTCCTTCTGTTAGAAAAAACGCAGCCTCTGAGAGCAAAACCATCTGCTCTGAGAAAACCCCTGCAGGAAAGCCAGGCAAGCGTTAGGTCTCACGGGGACTGGGAGCCTTAGTGCAATATACAGTCATCACTCGAGACAATTAAGAAATCTGCTCACAGGAGAAGCGACGGTAAACACAGTATTGTGTGCTACCTGGTGTTTATCACAGAGATTTTGAATTTAAAAGATAAATAAACATGCAGGCTGTGAGCAGCAGTCAGGAAGTAGGTACAGAGCTGCGTCCGATCAGGACAGAGGTCTGGTTTCATCAGGGATGAGGAGACGTGCCTTGCTCATGCCAATGTATTCAGAATCATAGAATCATTAAGGTTGGAAAAGACCTCTAAGATCACCAAGTCCAACCATCAACTGACACCACCATGACTCCTAAACTAGGCCCTGGAGTGCCACGTCTATACCTTTTTTGAACGCCTCCAGGGTTGACGACTCCACCACCTCTCTGGGCAGCCTGTTCCAATGCCTAACCACTCTTTCGGTAAAGAAATTCTTCCTGATGTCCAGTCTAAACCTCCCCTGATGCAACTTGAGGCCATTTCCTCTCGTCCTATCACTAGTTTCTTGGGAGAAGAGTCCAAGGTCTGCTTCACTACAACCTCCTTTCAGGTAGTTGTAGAGAGCGATAAGGTCTCCCCTCAGCCTCCTCTTCTCCAAACTAAACAGCCCCAGTTCTCTCAGCCACTCCTCATAAGACTTGTTTTCTAGACCCCTCACCACCTTCGTTGCCCTTCTCTGGACACGCTCCAGCACCTCAGTGTCCTTCTTGTACTGAGGGGCCCAAAACTGAACACAGTACTCGAGGTGCGGCCTCACCAGTGCCGAGTACAGGGGCACGATCACTTCCCTACTCCTGCTGGTCACACTATTCCTAATACAAGCCAGGATGCCATTGGCCTTCTTGGCCACCTGGGCACACTGCCGGCTCATGTTCAGCCGGATGTCGACCAGCACCCCCAGGTCCTTTTCCACCGGGCAGCTTTCCAGCCACTCTTCCCCAAGCCTGTAGCGTTGCATGGGGTTGTTGTGACCCAAGTGCAGGACCCGGCACTTGGCCTTGTTAAACCTCATACAGTTGGCCTCGGCCCATCGATCCAGCCTGTCCAGATCCCTCTGCAGGGCCTTCCTTCCCTCGAGCAGATCGACACTCCCGCCCAGCTTGGTATCATCCGCAAACTTGCTGAGGGTGCACTCAATCCCCCCATCCAGATCATTGATGAAGACATTTTATTTATGCACTTTGTCTCCAAGACCCCTTTGCTTCAATGCCTTTGCTAGCCTGCAGCTCCCTTCCCCTGCTCGATAGCCTACCCGAACGTGGAGGCATTCTCAGTTCAGCTCCTTTTATCCCCAACTTTCCCTCTGCTCTGAAACCCATAGCTGAGCTATTTGCTTTCAAGTTCGCAGTGCTTTCTGGCCCCTGAGGCTGTGGTGCCTGGGTGCAGCTGTGAGCTGCTGTGCAGGGTGCAGGTGCTGGGGTGCCCTCTCTCTCCTTGCCCCAGGGCCTCACAGCTTGCTGCCTCAGAGGGAGAGTACAGAGTGAGCTGGATCTCCTTTCCAAAAACCGAGTAGGTAAGCATCCAAGTCTTCCCTCTGGTCACTTGGGGAATTTGTGACTGTGGAGGGGGTTTGCCTCTTTCTGCTGGGCATGGGCAGATGTATAACTTCGTGTCCCTCTCCCAGTCCTAGATCTCTATGACCCAAGATTTTTAAGTAAAATCCCTCCAGCAGGCCCAAAATTCCTGAGTCACACACATGTTGTGATGCCGTTTCTCCCAAGTTGGCAGAGGCCATGCCAGCACTGGCACATGGCAGGCTGGTGGACGTGTCCTCCATCCCTGCTTCTCCAACATGTTTAGGACAAGCTGGGGTCTGGTGGCACAGACACAGCCTCAGTGAGCCAGCAGCAGCCGGCGGGGAAAAACTTATGCCTTCCCACCCAGCCCTGCCACCAAGGTGTTCCCAGTCTGGACTGGTCTGCAATTGATGGTGAGGGAATCAACAGGATCAGTGCATTTCGGGAAAAAAATGGCAAATAACTAGACATCTACACTGGAAAATCATGCCTAGCAGATTTATATCAAATATCAATATTGATATAAAAATTGAATATCAAATATAATTAGCACAGTAGAATCTTCCAGTCACTAACTGCAGCCCAGTGACCCCAGGCATCTCCAGAAATTAGGGTGAAAGGAGGAGGATAGGGGGAGGAAGAAAGAAAAACATTTGCAAAATAAGATTCAGACTTTCCCGTAATTAAAAGAGGAATACAACCTGAATATCTAATCACAGGCATTAACACCCAGATGAACACACTTATAAAGAAGATAATAAACAAATAAAGATGTAATTGCCCCCGAGCATTTTTGGCATGCCTTCATTACATTAAAGGCCAGAGTATTTGATGGAGAATTTTTGTGGCAGTGCTTGCGAGGAATGTGTCACAGTGCTGGAGGAAGGATTTTTCCATTCAGTTCTCTGCCACTCTAGTGGTGAGCACCAGAGGCACATTTTTTCCTAAACATGCTTTTGGTTGTTGGTTTTGGTGACAGTAGTGCTGCAAGAGCAGTGCCTTTTCCAGGTGGTGTTCTGGAGGTTGCCTCTCTCCCGGCTGAGCCATCAAAGGTCCCTCAGGAGACAGGAATTGTCATAACGAACTGGAGGGAGCATCCATCTTGCCCAGGTCCCCATATCTGGCAGTCCCCTCCATGGACTGCTTAGGAGGGATACAGCAGTAATCCCATGGAAGGCAATTGCAAACTGCCCTGCTCCACATTTCCTCTTCATTTCTCTTTGAAAATTGCTGTGGAAGGAGGCTTCCCACCTTCTTCAGAATTCCCTGTTTCTTCATAACATTTACTTTCATCTTTTGGCAAAGAGTTTCACAGGCCATGAGCCCATTCTTTGGGAAAGCACTTTCATTTTGCCTTTGTACTAGTTGGTTCATCGCTCATGTGGGACCAGATGCTGAACTGGGAGAAAGCAGTTTAAAGCTTGTCCAAACTAAAACCTTCTTTTAAAACTCACCCTTTCAGGTCTTCCCAGCAGCTCCAGGCATCACCAGAGCATATTGAAAAGCAATTTGTGACATCTGTGTTCAGCAATTTAAGTCTGGGTCTTGCCACAAACAGCTTAAACTGGAAGAGCATTAAAAGGTTAAAAGGACAAAGCTGCACAGAGCAAGTTCTCCCCAGGGATCCAATGTTAGTTGCTCGCATGGTCCTCGAGGTAGAGGGAGGTTAAGGAACAATTGCAGACATATCACTGAGTGTGGCTGAGCAAGTCACTCTCCTGCTGCGATCCTAACTGGGCAAGGAAGAAGCTGAATCTCAAGAAAGACCAGCACTTCATCTTAGCTGAGCATCTTCACCTTTCCTCAGCAACTTAATTGACTTTCCTTGTGAATGAGTGCATGGTGAGGACAGTGCAAGCGCATGGAGGGGGTAACCGATCGCTAAGCACAGGGAGCCGAGCTCCCATCCCAATTCTGTGGAAAAACACTACCGCCATTCACATCACTGGGTGCTGGGGGCATATTTCAGGATTCGGCCCCAAATAGCCATCCAGAAAATGAGAAGCAGGAGGCGCAGCACCTGCACAGTCGTGGAGAGGAGCCCTCTCCCCTAGCCCCTTCCTTCCTTGTGCACCAGCCGTGCTTCCCTCGAGCCCCACACGCAGCCCTTTGGGTGCGGGGCCAGGGCGTACACCAGCTGCCCACCAGCCTTGTCCTCCTGAGTGACACATGCACGGAGCTTGGCGCTTCCCTCCAAGCCCCCCATCCTGGCCTATGCAGGCCCTCCACGCCATCCTTCCCACCCACCCTGGCCCCTCGGTCCCTGACAACCTGCAGTCTCAGCAGTGCTTCCTGCAGCGGAGCGCGGCACAGAGGGGAAGGCAGGGACCCCTTCCCTGGTGGGCTGTGCCTGGCAGGGGGAAGGAAGCGTTGCTGGACAGTGGGACGCTGATGGGAAACTTCATGGCTGCGATTCCCTGCACAGAGGGGCAAGGGAAATCAGATACAGTTGTTTTTGTTCTTTTTCTCTTTCCTGTCATACTGCCGCTGCTGAGCAGTTTAAAGAGTTTAAGTGGTTTTTAAAGTGGATTTTACAGACTAGGCTATGATCTTAATGTATAACATTTAACAAAACTGTGTCAGTTAAAATTCTGTTGCTATAATTCCAAACTGAAATGTTTTTCTATATTCTTTGAAATCAAAGCCAGTTCTTTTCTCTGGCATACAGGAACTAGAAAAGCAGGAAAGAAAACAACTCTGTCTTAACTGTCCAAGCTAAAAAAAGCCCAATCAACACTCATAAAATAAAAGAAAGAAACATCATCAATCAGAGGAAAAGAGATTTGATTTTAAAAGCTTGTCTGTGTCATTTGTAATACAGCTAGATAATTTACTTAAATATATGAGTGTAAGTCATATTATTTCCACCCATACAACTGAAAACAGTTTGATCCCTACTGTGTTACATGTAACCATGTTACGTACACAGGTTACATACAACCACATGGCAACAAACAGAAAACAAACTAAAGGAAACTTGGCACAGACTTGGAGTTTTGCTTCTGAGAGGTGAATTTTTATTCCCCCTGCAAAGCCTGATTTCATGCCATGTGTGTTAAAATCATTGGTTGCTTACTAGCAGGTACGGTTGGGAGATAAAAACAAAGAGCACAAGGTAATATCAATAAAAGAAAGGTCCTTGTCCACCACCTGCGTGCAGAGACCAGCAAGAAGATCCCTGGACAAGACACAGCAAGGCGTGCAGCACTACTTCAGATTTCTTCTCTTTCCAGATATAATTTGCTCCACATGCTGTTTAGCCACTGATTTTTCCAAACCACGTCTTGGCTGGAAGGCAGGTGATGACAGGTCATGGGAGAAGCAGAAGAATTTTGCAGCTTGTCTTGGCTGTACCGAATATGCCCTCATGCTTGGAACAAATCAAACCCTTTGTGCCATTAACAAACTGTGGCAAGTCCAGTGAGCCTTTCCTCCCTGGCAGGGACTGGAATGATGCACCAGTACTACAAACAGCAACGAGTTACGGGATGAGTTCAGTGCATTGACACTCACAGTGGAGAAAACAAAGTACAGGCTGGCTTTCTAAGGACAGATACGCAAGTGTACTTTACTCTGGATGGGTGGCAGTAGACAGGGAGAGATCGTTCTTCATGACCAGTATGTGCCATGCGTCTTCCTTTACTGCCTGCTTGGGAGCGGCCCTTGAAGCAACAAGAGTGCCCTCATATTTCTCCAGTTTTCAAAATCATCCACAAAATTCTGCAGCAAATTCCTTGTTCTACAAGCCACTGGGGTGTCACTTGCTAAAGATATACTCTGGGAAGTAGCTTGTGCAGTTGGCAAGTATGGCAGGGTTTACCTATTTCATTGTAGAAATTTCACAATTGCACTAGGTATCAAAGCTTCACAGTCAGTAACATGTAACTACACCACCATAAAAATGCATAAATTATAGCCCATGCTGCACAAACCTAATCTTTAATATATAGACATGAGGAAAGCTCCCTCTTTTGCAAGTTGTCCTTACTCTGGAATGTGCAAAGGGAAGGAACGACACACTTTTGTCTCCATCGGCTCCCTTGGAGAGTAGAAGAGCTATGTGCTTCCTCGGTAATATCTTCTCTGCTTCTCCGGGCACCACTGAGGGAAAGCCCAAGATTTCACATGTCCGGGGTGTCAGCAGTGGAGGTGAAAGGCTAAGAAATTAGGGGAAGAAATGTGACAGCCAGAGGCAGCATGGCTCCAGTGCCTGTGTCTCTGTCCCTGCATGCACACAAAGCATCCGGAAAGGGCAGCACAAGCAACGGGACTGAGCCTGAGCATGGACTCAATGGCAGCTGAATAAATGTGCACGGATTTGCGTCACTGTGTTATTTTTGCTGTTGGACCCCGCTGAATTTATTTGACCTGGAAGTCGCCGATCATCTCCCCAGCTGCGAACAGAACAGCAGCGCATGGTGTGATCTGTATAAAAGTCTAAGCTACAATGGCCAAGAGAAAGAGAGGAATTTGGTGAGGTATATTTATGTGTCTGTGTTGAAAGATCAAGTCTACAAAATCACTGGATTGTTCAGCCAGTATGATATGTCTCTGTAGCTAAAGATGAATAGAGACAGAGATGAAAAAATGCCTGTTGTGCCATGCAATTCATTTAATTCATCTCCATGACAATGTATGTCCATTTTCTGCAATTCATTTCCTAGTTTTTGGCTTTTATGTCCTAAGAAATGAAGCTTACCTTCTTCCCATGAAAAGTTACTCCACAGGCCTTGTTGCCTGGATTTTTTTTTCTTTCTTTCTTTTTTTTTTTTTTTTTTTTTTTTGAAGCTCAGCCAAAAATTTAGACTTCCTAATTTCATCTCAGTGGTAATATACACACCATTCTTAATCTCACTTAATGCCTGTATCTTTCAAAAGTCTGCATATAATTAGCTCTTTACTAATATAGTTCTTTTAATTAGCCTTTTCAGTGACAGAATTATTTTGTGCTGCCTGAATTCTAGCAGTTTTTGCCTAGTAATACAATGCAACAGTTCCTTAAACCCCAGCCACCAGCTACTCTGCAGGTTTGCTCCCCACAGCAAGCCAGTGTCTGTGATTGCCTCTTGGCTGGCCGAAGAGTCTAGAATATCTTAGATTTCATTGGAGTTCAACAGGATCTACTTTTAGGGAAAACGAAAACAATCTAAACTGTCTAAACAAACTAAAGCACTTCAAAGTGTTGGAATCCGTCCATTTATTGATACGAATATTCTACTCAGCTACACCCCCTTGCCCAGCTATTTGAAATGCATGTTTCCCTTCCTGACTCGAAAGCTGTGACTACGTCAGAGGTTGTCCAAAGGAGTGAGCTAACACAATACTGTATGCCCACATTACCTGAACTTAGCACAGCCTTAACTCCCAGTCTTCATATTTCAATTTATTTCCCCTGTAGGACTTACCAATGCACCGAAATCCAGATGCAGTCATCCAGAACCCAGAACTATTCTGGGAATAATTCATAAAAAAATGTTTTTAGCCTAAAACCTGGTAAAATTCCTGCCGCCTTCAAGATTGTCTCCTTACCAGGTTGCGATCGGCGGTTTGGAGTCGGCGTATCAATATTTCCTTGCATGTGCCAACATCAAAGGGAAAGTACATGCTCCTGTCTCCAAATAAGAGACATTTTCCATATGTGCGCTCTTCACTCTGTCCTGCCTAATGACTATACACTAAGATATTATGCAGGAAAGGTTGCAACATTTTGTAGCATATGTCTGCGCAAGTGAGAAGCATGTCTCACACCTGCTTCTTGGCTTTGGGACATCATTCCTCATAACTCTTTTACAGCCTGGCTGGCTTGTGGTGCTGCAGTCTTCAAATGGCAAGCCGGGGCAGCAAAGTAAGCCTCTCCCTGATTGGGATGGCAAGCTACGCAAAAGCCTGCGGTCCCTTCCACAGTCTTGTGCTCATGGGCAAGGGGTGCTCTGTGAGAGGTAATGGCCAGCGTCCTTCAAAAGAATGCTGCCAAACCATTTCCAAAGGAGGTTTACAATTATTCGCATGGGAAAACACTTACAACTTATTTTCTCATTTGAAATTCAGAGAGCTGATCTGAAATAGAGACCGTTTTCCTTTAAATAACATAAGCAGTGGTGGAGCAGGATTACATCTGTCACAGATAAAAATGCTCTATTTATGCCTCATTGTAATCCATTCACTGGTTTATGGTCCTCGTGTCCTTCAGGGAGTGTCAGAAACCCACACAGCGTTCCCAAGTGCTACATTTTGCATTTGGATCTCCGATTCTGTTGACAGATGTGTACAATCACACGCAGCAGTCAGACAACTCCCTCTTGACTCTGTATCGGAGGAAGAGCGAGAGGGCAAATTATTTCAGCTGAGGTCAGCGTTAACTTAAGCTCAAAATAACTCCCTCCAGATCCACCTGTTTCAGACAGAAGCATGCGAATAAGCGGTGGTCTTTGGTGAATTCCAGCCACTTCCCTATTTCACATCCCATTTTGAGGCTCTGCCATCACAGATGTAGACAACACACATGTACTCAATTAAACAAAAAAGGTTGCAATCAGCCTGATAAATGAAAAAAAAAAAAAAAAATACCCTCACTCTGCAAGTGTAATGAAATGGGTTAGTAAATACATATTTCCCATTTTATGTATAAGCATTGAATATGTAAATATAGGCATGTTCCTGAGTCCTTTGGGGAAAATATTATCAATTTATTGAGAATGGTCCATTAAAAAAAGAGACTGATGATTGCATTCATGTTAAAGTAAGCAAAGGTTTTTGAGAGGATACCCTTTAAACAAGAGTGTTTGCAGTTTCTCTTATAGTTTCAGTTGCTGAGAGTATCAGCTTCCTTCTTCCCTGTCTTTCTAGATCAAAAAATAATTTCGTTCATTCCTTATATGGGCCATTCCTAATAAAGCTGAGTGGTTCCAAGGAAATACAGGGAATCACTGACCCTTTTTCCTTGTTGCCTAGAGGGCTGAGATCCACCCGTCGTCCAGGGCAGGGACTTCTTTTCTTTGACCACGTTCCACTCAACCTCAGGTCGGAGGGCTCCGCGCCTTGCTGGACCCTGCTGAAGATGTCAGGGAATATAAGGAAACAGAATCTGGTTCTTGCTGGTCCTAATTATTGATAGTGGTGTGTACTCGCTAGTGTCTCCCAAGCCCTTCAGAGCTGCTTCTCAGATAAAGTCACCTGGAGTTTAAGCAGAGGTTCTCAGAAGGGCTTGGGAAGCAAAACCAGGGCCCCGCTCTTGAAACCGTCATCATTCTTGAAATAACCCTTAGTAGCATAAATCTGTTCTCCATTATATCTACTCAAACTAAAGTTTAAACTCTCAAGAACTGGGAGATTTTCCCTGAGTAACCACAAAGCTTCTTATAGCTGGAGGCCAAAGCTGAGAGGAGGTACCATCGTGTTAACCTCAGGCAGCTTTGATATTTTTGTTGGCTGTGTCCGCAGAAAATAATGGTATTAGCAGCTCTGACTAAAATACAGAGAGCTGCGGCTCCCTCACAGCAGGTAAACAATCTGTGCAATTGGGCACAAATGCTGATAACAAGGCCTCCTTCCAATTAGGAAGCATCAAAACAAACTGCATCAGCAAAAATTCCTGCGAGGATATTCCTTAAGGCTTCTTTGTGCTCTTTATAAAACACAAATATTTTTGCCATACAACGCCCCCAAATTCATCAGCTGCCTGCAGGAATACTTAAGCACTGCTCCTTTGTGAAACTGCACAGAAAAGATTGCCTGGTGCTGTTGCAGCCAAACCTTGGGGTGAGAGCCAGAGGGACACATTTACACAGGGGAGGCACAGATGGACATGCACAGACAGAGAACTGCAGCCTCTCTGTGCAAGCGGAGTTTGCTAGGGTAGGCTGAAACCTCTGTGTAGACATTTTAATTTTCAGAAAGCTGCTTGAATGGAATGTACTTGAAAAACAGATGTGTTTTGAGAGCAGCCACAATAAATATCAAATGTGGGTGACATGTGGGTCTGAGATTGAACCATCAGAAACTTCCCGTCCTTGGTCCCCTTCTGTCTGAACAGGGAGGGCTGGCTTCTGACACTGCAGAAAGACAGGAGTGCTCCTAGAGATATGCAGAACACAAATTTTGCAGATAATTTTTCATCAATGTCTACACAGTTCCCTAGCACAGACAATTACATTGTCTGACTGTCTCAGCCATTTATTACATTGTCAGAGCTGCTTGGCCCACATGGGAACCTCCCTGGTGATGGTGCATCCTGTGGGTCCGTGCTCGCCATCTTCTCCCAGGTCCAATTCACTGTCATTGGCAGCACATCTATGCAGTGCACATGCAAGGCAATTGGATTTCAACCTTGCGCTGGAGTGGTGAGGAAGGAATGAAGGGAACCAAGGAGGAACTAAGACCATGAACTAAGAGTCATGATGAAACAGCCATTGACTGTATTTGAGGCTCATTCTTGACCTCTGGAAGGCCATCTGTGAACGGCATTGATGACTCTTGGAAGAATTACTGCGGAACAATTTCTTGAGGTAAGAGAGGCTTCAGAGGATAAAACACATCATCAAACAAAGGTGAAAAAAGAGACCAAAGAGAAGAGTTTGTGAGACAACACATTACTTTATGTCAGCATTGGTAACACTGGAAAGTATCTTTTTTTTACAATGTGCAAGCATGGCCATTTTCTTTGTATTGCCTGAAGGGGTGTTCCCACTGCTCACCTGTACGCAAAGGGCACTGCCAGAAGAACAGCTCTTTCTGGGGCCAGGGGCACCCAGAGGGCCTGGGGTGGGAGCAGGAGAGTGGCCATGGTGCAGCGACCTCGTGAAATGATCTCCCACTCCCTTGGTGCAGTCAACCTCGAGACTTCCAGGCCAGAGATTTAGTGGTGGGCTAGGAAGGAGTGGTTTTCATAGCAAAGGGTAACAGCACTGCCTCTGGGACACTGGAGTTCAGTGGCAGGGAATGGAGTCTGCCAAAAGCGGTTTTTAACAGCCAGTTTGGCTGTGATCTTGACAGCCGTTTCTATCAAACCAAGCTGATTCATCTCCAGCACAGCTCTGTCTAGGCAAGAGACCTAAGATTTATAACAACCTCTTGGAACTGTTTTGTAAGTGCTTTGTAAATGGCTCCTTTGATTTGCACATAACCTTCTTCAGTGGAGATACTGAGCATCATTCAAGCGATGCAGCTGTCTGTGAACTGAGTAAATATGAGCTAATCTCCTTTCTGGTGGCAAAGGCCTTTACTGCAGCTCACAGTAGGAACGGTCCCTTCAATTACAGTAACAATTCATGATAATGTTGAAAGTTGATAGCTCAGCATGCCTGTGTCTATGCCAAAAACCTGCATGGGATGTCTGGACGGTAGCCCAGGTGGGGGAAGGAAAACTACAGTTGGTCTGGCTAAGAGACCCAGCCGAGTCCCCAGAATTAGTTGCAACCCAGATAGCACAGTAAGGTAGTTCAGGACGAATACTTGTGTTTAGATAAGGGCATGAGGCTTAGGCACCTCTGCCATGTTTGAATGACTGTCTCACAATATTGAAGAGGGCTGGATTGAGTGGGAACCATTCTGTATCAGCAAGATCTGCCCTTACGCAAACAGTGTGGCCATGGTTTTTTTCCAGAGTAATTAGCAGGTTCATCACCTTTAACAGTGAAGCAGCAGGCAGAGAGAGAGTTCATGTGTATTTTCTGCAGGGAGTCTGCCCTCCTGGACGAAGACCTGTGGAACCCTTAAATGTTCAAGATTTTTCAGGAATGGGGTTAAAGTTTCTTTTAAACGCGGGGTTTATCACCAAGATCACCTGAGAATCCACCCTGTGCATATTCTGGACCTTCAGTGGTTGAAGCTTGGGTTTTCCCATGTGTGGACGGGTATAGGATGGGCAGATAGCTGCACTTTATCTCAAAGGCAGCATTTATGGGGTGCAATGGTAACACAGAGGCCTTCAAAGGTGTTACACAACTAGTAAGAATTATTTTAGCGGTCCCTCTCCTGAGGAGTTCTTAAAGCCAATGAAAAGGTAATAATGTGAAAACAGCAAAGAAGGTGATGGTGTCAAGTGGTAGACAGCTGAGAAGTGTTTTGTTAAAGAGAAGATGGAAGGCAGTCAGATATATGTCTGAGGTGTGAGGTGTGACTGCTGAAAACCCCACTGGTCTTTGCAGGTTTTATGAAAGTGGGTTGTTGTATAAAGTGAAATACTAGAGACATTTCTAAGGGCATAAACAAAGTCAAGGGCAAAGTTAAGAAGAAACCCCCAGATTGTCTGATCTTCACCAAAGCGGCAGGGAACAAGAGCAATCCCTGGATGGAAGGCTCCAGGACAGCAACAGTACGTGGAAGGACAAGGAAACAAAAGGGTGCATGTCCAGAGCCTACAGCAAGAAGTGTTAGCCTGCTGCAAGACAGGAAAGAATCAAAATCTATTAAAGGCTTTATTGAATAGGACGAAACAGATGCACCATCAGGAGTTAATAATAAAGGATTGTTGCAAACACATTTCATACTGTCGAGGATCTCCACAATTTCCTTTGATTAAAAAAGAGCTTTCTGGTGGAGCAGTCCAGAATACTTCTGTTGAAATATACTCAGTCATAAAAACATTGTTTTAACAAAAGCATCTAGATTTGTGTGTGTGTGTGTATTTGGACTGACATGGATGAAATTCTCCAGGAAACAAAATCATAGGTTTTGAACTGATCTACTTTTCAACACTAGTGCTCATTTTACAGACTTTTATTGCTTTTCAAGGATACTTCTTGTACAAGCAGACTAATTGTAACAGTTCTGCCCTTTTAAAGAGGTGTTCTCATGTGCTATAAGGATTGTTTATGTCCTATTGAAGATTTTTTGTGATTCTTTTCTGCTTTTATTGAGAATATTAAAAGAAAAGCATACAAAAGTTAAAAACTGACTGTTTTGATTTTCACACAGATCTTTGTGCCTGCAAGCTGCCAGAGATGCGTTTGTTATGAAAGAAAAGAGGAAGCACCTTTTGTATTGCCCTTGGAAATTTCCACTGATACACATGCAGCTATTTCTAATTGCACACGCTGCAGCCATGCAGTGGAAACATGAGTCCTCTCTTTCTTTTTCACCAGAATAATGGCAAGTGGATGAAATATATCAGTGAGAGTCTTGCTATAACCATGGTAGTACAAGGACATGGGTAAGACAAGGCGTTTGTTTAGAGCTGCCTTCACAAATAAGCATCCCTGTTTTGTGCTCATGTCTTCCCCTGAGCTTTTTTTCTGTGAGCCACCCTGCCACAAGGAAGGGGCATTTAGGAGTGGTGGAAGCTAGGTACCTCACTGCTCTCTGTAGCTTTGAGACTTTCCCCCGCATGCTGTCTTTTGTTAAACTGAATGGCATGGCTGGAAAAGATTAGATGAGACTTCTAGCATATAGCACCTTTGCTAGGTCTGAAACACAGCAGCTGACTTCAGAGCTAAAAGCAAACCCACTTGTTCAGAATTTGGTCCCTCTGTTTACATTGCTCCCTTATCATAACATTGCTTTCAGTCACTTCCTCTAGCTGAAGTCTGCCAGTATGATACCGAAGCCTGAAATATTTGCCTGAAATAATCTATTCAAGGGTGGCATCTGGGAGAGGACAGGAGCAATAAACAGGCCAAATGCACTGCTCTGGGAAGCGTGCAGAAGTTAATTGGTGCCGATGGTGAGTTCAGCTATGGGCACAACACTGGGAAGGAGTGAGCAAACAACTAAGTGTATAAGTACTTAGGAACTAAGCGTGTAAGTACTTAGGCAGGTGTTGTACATAATTCACTCTGTTTATATATGTTTTAAAGGGGACACCCCTGTGGCAAATAAAACGATGCTACAGTGTCTGCTACTGTGTGGCCGTTTTCTTGGGATGCTTCCCTTGATTAACAACAGGGCCAGGACGGCTCAGCAGTCCACTGCTCTGCTTCTGTAAAAGCAAACCCCCAGACCCTCCCAGGATCCTCAGGCCTTCCTCTTTCTCAATGGGTTCCTGGCCCTTTAGTTTTCCCCACACTTCCACAATTAAAATGTTCCGGCCCTGGACGTGGGAAGCTGCGCACAGCTGTGCGCCCGGCTTTCCAGCCCGCCGCCGTGACGGCTGGAGCTGCTGGCCAAAACCTTGGAAACAGATTTTTAATTTAGATTTTTGGCCAAGCTGTGGCCTATTTTAAGCCTTTAAAAACACTCTGGATCTCATGCAGATCTCCATTGCCTTGAAGTAAACTGGCAGCAGCAGCACAACCGAGCTTCCCAGCGGCAGCCCTGCGTAAAACAGGGGGAGAGGGGATCAGGATCCTGCCCGTTGTTTTACTGTTTGCACAGAGGATAGAGTAGCTTCAAGTTTTGTTCCAAACTCTCAGCAGAGGCTGACCCTCTGCTGTTTTGTCAGTTTAATGAGAACTGAATGTATCTTTTTCTTCTCTCCAGATGTGTTAACAGACACACAGATCCGCAGCTTTATAGCCAGATCCTTGAATGAATGCACAAAGAAGATAAGGGCGCAAAGAGCTTTCCCTTGTCCTCTCCAGAACATGTCACAGGCTGTCCCAACACCCAGGGTGTCCCTGCTACCTACCCTGCCGCCCTGCAGGACCTCATGGCTGGACTGGGGAAGGAGCGTGCCCACACACCAGCTGAGTCCTGGCAAAGGGGCAGGCTCCCTTTTCCAGAGGTCTGTGAGCAGTCCTGTTGTAGGGCATCACGGCACCATTATCAGCTCTCTCCCAGCAATCCCTGGCGTTTTGCACAAAGTAAGGTCCCCCTAGCCGAGCACTCTGTGTCTGGCAGGGTAAGAGGAGGCAGTGGGCAGGGGAACCACATGAGCCTGGCCGTCGCCTCCTGGTCATGACAAGTATTTCCCAGTCAGCAATATATTTGGTTGGGAAACGAGAAGGTTTGTATGAAATCAGAGCAGTGAAATTCTGTGGTGGACTTTTGAAAATAGGAAGGCCAAAGATTGAGCTGGTTTTAAATGTAGTTTAGGGGGTGACTAGACTTACATGGTATAGTGACCTGTGAAGAGGGGGACCCGGGTAGCTGGGCTGCAGCAGCCCTTGGCCACCCCATGCCCGTGTGAGCCAGCCTAGAGAGGCAGATGGTGCAGCCATCTCACCCTTTGCCAGGGACAGGGATGGGACAGGGATAGGCCAGGTCACACTGCCACGGCATAACAGGGCTCTTCTGACAGAAGCAGTCTCTTCACAGGAGGAAAAGCACTTTGGCTCATCTCTTTTACACAGGGCAAGCAGAGACATCAAACATTAACTTTCCTCCGTTGCCAGTGAGTGGGGTTGGAGTTAAGATCAGAGATCTAAGGAAGATGGTCTGAACACGAACTCTGCTCCTCTTCTTACCAGCGCAAGCTTTAGGAATGAAACTTGCCTCAGCTCAAACAAGTTCTTGGTACTTAGTTGCTCTGTGCCTTAGTTCTCTGCAAATGGAAATCCTGCGACGATGACTGTGTTGAAGGCCTAAGACAGATATGAAGCATCACTCCTTTGCTGTGGGTGGCACTACTAATTGAGCTCATTTATGCAGCAAATATACTGTTTTGTTTAACAGTCTACAGCTCGGCTGAGGTCTTTGGTGCCGGGCAGCTTAAAATGCATGCAATATTGTTCGTTTTCAGCTACTATTCCTCTCCCTCGCTGTTAAAAAGGGAGCATAGATCTATAGTTCAAATATAAAGGTGCCTGGTGACTAATAAGTAGCACTGGCCTGCAGACTGGGTTATTCTCTGCCATCAGGCATGGCTGCGGAGGCTGAGGCACTGCTATACTCAGTGACATGCTTTTCACTGTGCACAATGATTGAATGAAGATCGTGAAAGAATTTGCTGCGGCAGTTTTATAAATACCTCCTCAAACCTAACACTAAGGTTGTGTTCTTCTCAGTTGGACTTTCTTACAGTTGTGTCTTGATATTAGCATATCCTGTCACCCATCACTACAGGGAAAATGACAACAGCCAATTTGTGTACGTTGGAATGAGATAAGCTAGTTATAAGGTGTCCATCGTGATTCAGCATTTGCTGAACTGTTAACACATTTCTTTTCAGCTGACAGTGCTCTCTGTAACTGGAAGTCTAACTGGAGTAAGAGACTTGCACAAATCTGCTGTCCTATAAAATTTGATTTTGAAATCAATGTGCAGTACAGTCAGCTCCACTGATGCTCTGATTTCTTTTTTCATCAATGTTTTTCTTTGAAATAGTGTGCTGTTTTATGTATAATCACAATTCGTACAGAAAAAAAAATCCAGGGGATGTGAGTGACACAATACAGCTGCACAGCAGCCTGGAAAGCTCTGCAGATCTAGGCAAGTAAAGCAGATGTCTCATGATCTCCTGACCTAGCAGCTCTCCCAGTAATGAAGAAATGTGTAATAAAAGCTTTTGAGAGGAGTCAGGACTTGTGTGCTACAGGTAGCCCTGGTTAGGATGAGATTTTAATACAAATTTTCATGTAGCTTCTCCTTACCAGATCGTAGCACTGTCTGACCATGCAGGGTAAGATTTCTGCTCAGTGACAGCCACTTGCCCACTCCATCCCTGTGGGGTGACCTGTGGCCTCTCTCCCGTGGAGCTGCTTCTGGTCTGTTTTGGGATTTGGTTGGAGGAGTGAAAATGATGAGGCCTCAGGGTGGACTTTGGGAAAGGGACAGAGGGTGATTGAAATGGACCAGAAACTAGAAGCTGATGGTCAAGGGGAAGGAAGCAGAAAGGCAGTGTTGCAGGTTTGGTGGTCAGAGGTGAAGTCATCAAGGGATATAAACCACAAACCGATGGCTAGCAATAAATGCAGGAGCCCAAACAATACGGTGATTTTTAGCCAACAATTTTCAATGAAAATAAATATGGCATCCTTCCAAGAGGGCACCTATAATCCGGGAGGAAGTAATTTCACAAACAAACATGAACAGAGATCAGCTCTTCACACTAGGAGAATTGAGGAGCATGCTCTCTTCCAACCTTGAGATAACCTTGGGATAAGGTCCAGACTGGGAGGGAAACAGCAGAAGTCAATGTGACTTGGCACTGGCCATCGCCGAGGGAATGTGATATGTCAGAGTCATTTCTAAAAATCCTGTCTCTGTCTGTCTCAATTATCAAGGACTGAAGTGCAGGCAGCTCTTGTGCAGACTGCGCGGGATGGGGCATGGGCACACGGTGGCTTCCCAAACCTGTTCTTTGGCCTTGCCAAGGTCTGTCCCCTCAAGAAAGGACCACTTGTCCCTTCTTTCCTCCAAGGCATAAATCTCTTCAGAAAGAGATGGGAAATAGGCCAAGGTTCAGTTGGTCTTAATCTTTTCCCTTCTGCCTCTACCTTACGATCCAGGCCTCAGGAAGGGATGCAGCCCCAGTCTCTATCATACAGCCACAGCCAGGTTATGCGGCAGACAGTGCAGATACTGCGCAGACACTGGTCGGTAGCAGTGGTGGGGGATAAACTCCTACAGCACCCCAGAATATCTATGTCTGGTCTTTAATTAAACAGTCATTTACCTTTTGATCTTCATTCAGTGCATAGGCTGGGGGGTAAAGGATCAATACAAAAGTTTACTGGCACAAAACTGTAAATGTAGCCTCTCTGAAACGGCAGTTACTTCCTTCTCATGTGCAAGGTAGCTGCTGGTTTGCATACAAAAGGGGCAGACCACTTGTGCAAGGATATTAAGTTCTAACCTCAAAAGAAGATTTACTGTGGAGTTATAGGACTGATCAGCTTTGCCGCTTTGCATTCATCAGTTTAAAAATCAAATGAAAGACTGCTTGTTTGCTTTCTGGTTTCTGAGAAATACAGTTTAAGAAATAAAAGTATAAAAATGTATCGCATCTGCAAAACAACCCACAGTAAATAATATCCATTCATACTCTCTGCAAATTCATGCCCTAGATATGCAAACACTAGTTCAGAAACTTGTTGGCAGGAGCTGCAATAGACAAATATACAGGCTATTGGCAGAAAAAGTACTTCCATTATTCATTTGTCACTGGTACCCAGGACTGTGGTGCTATTCAAGGTAATGTACTGTCTCAAAATAAATCTTTTATCACTACTCACTTCAGCAGCTGGAGCTGGTGATGTATACCAGCACATACAGATACAAGGCCAAAAGACAGCCATCTCTTGCTGGAACTGCTCTATTGCGGCACAGTTTTATTTAAATGCTATGCACTGTTCTTTTGGAGGGGTTTATCAAGTTAATGGTCAGATGTGTCTGCTGATGTACACACTGCTGATGTGTACAGTGCCTTATGTGCACAACATCTAATAAGTCACCTTTACAGTAAAGACCAGAATCTGTGGGAGACTGCTCAGAAAAGTAGTAATGGTGAGTGACTGACAGCATCGGAAAAGGTGAAGGGATTTTGTGCTTCCCTGTAGTCTGGACCACAAGAGTTATAACAAGACCCAGAACAGAGAAGCAGCAAGACAAATTTTTAAAAAACATCTTTTTTCAGTAGACTGGACTGATGTTAAGGTAAATGAAAACTCCTTTTGTCCCTGAAGAGAAGAAACAGTCTATGGTGTTAATAATCTTGATCCCAACTCAAGTCAATCTTATTTGAATCAAATCAGCTTTTTCATCAATTTAGATGCTAGAATAGACTTGAAAATTGACAAAAAGAAGAGCAAAACTTTTCTGCTGAAGTTTTGCATAACAACAACACAGAAAATGTATATGTACAATCACAATGAACTGCAATTCTGTATAGCAAAAACCAGAATGGCAACTTTGCCTGTACTCAAGAGAGTACTTAAGTTTAAAACTTAGCATTCAGAGTCCTTTCTTCTGTCTGAAACATGGTGGAGAGGAATTGATGTGTGGAATCTGAAGCATATCAAGGGACACTATTTTATGGCGTAGAAACTCAAGGAGATAGGAGGAACAAGGCAGAGAAAGATGGTTCCCTCAGAGATTGATTCAATTTTTTTCCAGTTAAGTGGTGTTAAAGGTCTTTGTACCAGGCTAAAATACTAAAATGGGAAGTACTAAATGCTTTCTAAAAAACTTTAGGGGAGATTTCACGCAATGATGGAAAGTGAAGAGGGCATTTCTTGTATGCTCTGGGTCTAGTTCATAACGCTGCACAGACTTTCAAATGCAGTTGTATTCCTCTACTGTCTCCTCCTCCAACCACAGAATAAGTGAATAAATGGTAGCAAAAAGAATAAAGGAAGACTTTGGGAGAAAAAAAAAAATCTGTTTTTGAAGAGGAAAAGGACAACATTTGTGGGGCATGAGGTACACAGGAGGAGCCGCTGCTCCCATAGTCATCATGGGACAGGAGCACCCTCCAAAGAAGTAGAGCTTGGCTCTAGCAGATTCATTTAGTGGCTGGTGGTGGCAGGAGATGGGGCTGTGCTTTGAGGATGTGAAAGCAAGGCTGGCTGCAGGGGAGCCAGCAGCAAGCACAGGAGGGGGGCAGAAGCAGGCACGGGCGCTCTAGTAAAATGCAGGGCACCGTGCAAACAGCATTAAGGCGGGGCATGAGTGGCACCGTCATGGCAGAGCACCTATAGCATTGAGCATCTAGAAAAGGGGGGCCAGGACAGCTAAACTTTAGCTGTGTGGTGCTGCTCATAGCTATTGGAATTGCCTCCAGTGTGTGGCAGGCCATTGCCCCCATACCCCAATGACTCACAGCAGGACTGCTGCCCTAGAGGAACACCAGGCCCTGCGGAGACTCTCCAGGGGCTTTTGCCTGCTTCCTTGCTGCTCCCTGAAGCACTGTCAGGCATTGCTGGTGCTGGGCCACAGCTCTGCCTGTTCTGTCCCCATGCTGCCAGCTTGCACTGGTGCCTGCACACATCACAGCGAGGCTGTGGCCCTGCAGCTGCTCTGCATGAGCCCTCGAGGGGCTCCAGGATGGTGACCAGAGAGAGGGATAATGGCCAGACCACCATCTGCAAAATCAAATTCCTTCTGTGAGCCTTGCAGCTTGCAGGCCAGCCTCACTGCTGCCTCCCCTCCACCACCAGCACCCACGCCAGAGGCCGTTCTCAGATGGATGGGAGATCGCTTTAACAGCACCCCTCCTCTCCTGCTTCTGCCTGGCCAGGCCTGGTTTTATACAGGGACAGAAAATGGCATTTAGATACACAGATGAGTTGGCTGGGGGCTAGGGTATACAGTGTGTAGCATACTTAAGATAATTGCATATGTGGTTCTTGGAAACTCACTCCTCCAGGGTTTGATTAACAAGAAACTCAAAAAGCTGATGAGGGAAGTTGACAGAGATAGTGTAGCTTTAATCCAGACAGGGAAAATATTGTCTTTTAAATTAATTTCACAGTTCCCATCTTCTACTGCAAAGACAGCAGCAACAGTTAGAGTCCATTTAGTAACAGTAAACCCCTTGTTTTTCTTTCCCAATATTTCTTTCAATATATAGATGTTTGTCCTTCAAAATCCTTTGAACACTATCCAGGTCTCCATGTCAGTTGAAATCACTGTATTTATTGACCTTCTACATTTTAATCCACTGTTCACTAGAGTATGCAGACACCATGATTCAATAGCCCAAGGAAGAATCAGTGTCATGGGGTAAATTTCTGGTCCATCTTCTAATGAATGAGACAAGATTGCTCACTTTGGCTGGAGAGGTATTGGTCCTGCCTGTTGTGCTGCATGCCTGAAAGAGCTAAAGACATCTGCTTTTTGTGCAGTGTGGCCGTTTCTTCTGAAGGTGCACCCAAGTGGTCTCGCTCCACCTCTGGCAGCCATGCACAGGGTGGCCCCCAGGATGCTTAAGAACTTTCTGAAAACTGAACCACTGACAAAAAGACAGCACCAAAAATGACAAGATTTTTAGAGCTGTTTTCCACACAAGCAGTAATACATAAATTGCATCACTTTTGGTGACGGTTCACAAGTGATTTGAGTCCCCAGAAGGTGTCCTAGTAGTCCTGTTAAGAGCATCTAGGCTCAGCATGCAGTTTATATCAGGAAGGTTTCTTCCACTTTCTGGTGGTGATTGGGCCATGAGCAAAAGCTAAGGCAGCTGCCTCAGTTTTGACCGTCACTGCTAAGTCTTAACACAGGCAGTAGAAACACTGTCTGTGTGGTGGGATGGATAACGTTTTTACTGGTTTAGATCTCAGACACTATGAATAGGAGTCAGGTGAGACTTGGAATGATTGTTCAGAGGAAAATTCCTGCATTTCAGCATTAGTATTCTGAAACGGGATGTCAAATTCCTGTGGGGCAATACATTCCCAACAAGCTGTACAACATTGTTAGGAGCTTAACTTTCACTGGTCTAGTACCGGTTCTTTGCTGTAGATGAGGGATCAGCTGAAAGGATGGTTACAGAAAACCAGAAGCAAACAACCAAATTTACATGCAAGCAGGGAAGCCTCTTAAACCAGACAGTGCAGCAACCAGAGATCCCACACTGAGGTTTTAAGGTGTTTGCTAGCATCTGTATAAACAAATTTAAAAAATTACTCATCAGGGAGATCCACTGGGCTTCCTCAAAGCTTACGTATCATGTAGGCTTGGGTCGTCTCAACAGTGGGTGCTTCCCTGGAACAGGAGCAGGCTTGAGCACTTGCCTCCATGCCTCATGGCAATCACAGCAGCTAACAAACTCAGCCAGGGCCTGGCAGTTGAATAATTAATCCTTCTTTTCTCCTGACCTCGGGAAAAGTGCTGGCATGGAGGTGGGGCTGATCTCTTCTGCTTAGGGGAGAGAGGATCCAGCTGTGGGTTCAGATGGCAGCTAAGACACCAGGCAGACCTGGTGGGACTCTACTTCTGAGACTGCCTCTCTCTCCCCTGGGTGTCCTGGGTGATTACCCAGTTTCTGTTTTTTTTTTTTCTCGCCTGCACTGTCCTTTTTCTTTCCCTCCCCCTCCTCCCTTACCTCACTGCTTGCCTTCTCTCCAGCCTCCCCTGCACAAGGAATTTTTGACAAAATAAACTTTATTTTACACATAAGGTGGCTGTGGGTCACTAACACTCAAGGCCTGTTTTGGCTGAGCACCACCACCTTCCACAATGGCACAAGCCCTCACACACCCTCTGGCTAGCAACACAAAGCCAAAAAGGGCAGAGCTTCGCTCCTACCCCACGGCATGTCACGCTGTCTGCTCTGGCCTTCGCCGTGAGCTTCAGTGGGCAAGGTCGAGCTGACAGAAACTCAGACTGCCACTTCATGTCTCTCTTCGTTTTGGAAGCACCTTTCTTGCTGCTTGTCCATGCATGTGAGCAGCCAGCCTGTGGCATACCTGCACAGGTACCCACTGCTCTGTTTCAAGTGCTACTGCCTATGAGGGGCTATGCATTCTACCTATCCTCCGCCCACACAGTACCTCCTGCTAACTTGTTTTGCCTCTTTCCTGATGTCCTTTGCCTTTTGCGGTGGTTCCAATGACTACGGTCATGCCCTCTGAGCACCACAGTATGCATCACTGTACACAACATCATAAGGAACCATCATATGCATATAAAATTTCTGTAGCGAGACCTGTATCATAATATGACCCTAGTGTTTGATGGCCTCAGAAAGTCGGAAACCATCAGGTTCAAATAACTACCACATGTTTGTGAGCCTAAAGGCTACTGACCGTTTGCAACAGCATCCATTCCTGCTCCTTTGTTGCCCTGGTTTCAAACCAGCATCCCTTGATCGTGCTTACACCATTCAAGTGGAGCAAAAGCAAACAAGCATTTCTGTGCTGTGTTTGTAAGAAGGACTTAAATACACTGGGAACATCTTCAATGAGGAGAGAAAATGTGGGAGAGTATGGACTTTCATGTGGCATGACACTAATTAAGGGATAAATGGATGCAGAGAAAATGGTATTGTGGGAAGCTGAGCACTGAGCATATGCAAGTCCCTGGGTTCGTCAGCAGCTTTCTGTAATACATCATTCCTATGTTACATGGTCAGCAGGTGCTACAGGGAGCACTGAGGTGTTTGGCTGGGCAGTACCGATGGCTGTTAATCTGACAAAATTGTCTTGGGTGGGAAGAGTTTGTGTTCTGCAGCACAGGGAAGGTAGACTGCCTGCGTGAAGCAGGGAGATCACAGAGAGAGAGAAACCTGCATACAGTCCCCATGTATGAACTGAAGTGTTGGCACCTGTGTAAGGCTAAATGTGACAGCTGTCTCTCACCCTAATTGCTGAAAGAGTATTTCACCTTAAATACTCATCTTCAGATCAAATTCCTCATTCCCTTAAAATATTAAGCCTCACCTTCCCCACCTCCATGCTGTCTCAGGGTGCCTCTTTGGGGTACATTCACACAGTACAATACTGCCCTTGCAGCCAGTTGCTTTGCTAAAGTTAATATGGTTTACTCATGTGGCCGGATTTTTCCCAGGGGCTTAAGCTCGTTTGATCAGAGCTACCTCTGCGTGGTGCATCCCTATGCCATGCCTATACATAACGAAAGCCTGCAAGGCACCTCCACAAGCAAATTTCCACCTCTCCACAGACTTCATTTCTGAGGCATTTTTGGCCTTTGTTTTACAAATCTGAGTCCTTGGTTCTCACTTTGATGACTGTTTAATCAGATAGTTTAGCCTAAAATAAAAAATCTCAAAATGGCTCCAGAGGCAGCTCACAATTAATTGTAATCCACCCATCTAAAACTTCTTCATGGTAAGAAATTACCCTGCACTGTTTATGATATTATTAAATCTTAAATAAGAAAACACAGATGTTAGTCTAAAATGAGAAGAGAAAGTCTAAAGAACAGCTGCTAAGCCAATCAATCCGCTTACTTAATTTGCTGTTCAGGTTAGATATGCACATCAGTAACCTGATGGGTAATATCTTATATCACAAAGACATTTGGAACCCCAGAAATTCAGAATTCAGATTGAATTACGAAGAAAAAGAATAACACCAAATAACTCAACAGAAAATACATGGAAACTCCCAGCTCTTTCACAGAAAAAGGATGTGGAAAATTCCAGAAATACTGAAATACCTTAGGCTATTCAGAACAAGAACTGTAGCTGGTTCTGCCCAAAAGAAAATTCTTTGTAGTAAACTGCAGAGCAGCAGCATCCACTAATACTTTATTTCTAGCCATACATACTGTGCTGAGCAAGACGTTATTGCCAAATAGTTCCAGATTTTCATAAAAGGCAGGAGACTTGCATAATTGCATACATCCATTAATTTTGGCGATGGTTTTCTTTCCTTATACAGGTGAATGAAAGCCTGTCCTTTTGTTCATATTGTTTACTCATGTTACATACAGGTTAATGGATTTTGCACTTGGCTTGGTGAGTTTTCAGAGCAGCTTATCAGTAAGAAAGGATTTAAAAAATCACAGTACGTTAATTGCTCATAGACTCCAAAAGCTGTGTTGGTGCTGATGTAAGGGAAATGTTGTGCACACAACCTATCTCTTATATTTGGAACTGGTAAACCTGAAAAAACCCACAGATATAGACACATGCACACACATATAAATCCCTGCTGCTGCAAATTCAAACTAAAACTGCTTCTGTGTGCAGTTTCACTTCTTTGTGCAGCTGGGAGGATGAGGCCTAAGCATGTCTGGGGGCTGTCAGTCACTGAAACCTATCCCCCAGGGACTATAATTACCCAAACCCAACTGTTCAGTAAAGGGTACTAAAAGCAAAGGCTTCTGAATAATGCCATCTTCCTAATTACCTAGGGGTTTCTATCTTCAAGAGAATGACTGATCGATTCTCTTCTTAGAAACTCTAAAGCTAAAGTCCATGCTGTGCTAAGGAACAGCCTGATGAATCTGATCATGTTTGCTTTCCTCGAATATCTGCAGTGGCGAAAGCTGTTCCTCATCCTAGTGGCTCTGCCAGAGAAGAGCAAAGCCCCAGCTGGAGGGTGCTATATATACATAAGCATCCAAACATCAGATGTTCTTTCGAAATGTATCTATAAAACACCTCAGCCTCTTGTGTCTGCAAATTTAGATGAAAATCTCATGACAGTAAGCTTTTCTGTTACATTTCTGAAAAGTCTGCTCCTTAACAGGCCAGAAGTTCCCCATGAACCACTCTGATTGCTGTGCAAAAGTCCAGCCCCTGTTTGAATCCTGCAGTACCCCTGACCTTTGGGAGCTCCTGCAGTGGCAGATTCACATGTTTCATTAGGCTGTGGCTGGAAATGTATTCCTTTGTCAGGAATATGTGGCCTGTTATTTCCAGAGTCTGTCCCCTTTTCCTTTTTGCTATAAAAAGAAAGAACAGAGGGCCCTGAAATACTTTCTCTGTACCAGTGGTTTGTAATATTTTTAGTTCACGTTCCCCTTTCTTTTCTGTATGCATTCATCCCTTCCTCTGCTCCTTATATCTGCTGCCTGCTCTGCCCTGTCCTGATGCTCTGTACCCCAACCTCTAGCCTCCCCCTCCAGACTGACATGTAACAAGTCTTCCCTCCTACAAAGAAAACCTGTGATCCCCACTCTGCAGCAAAGGGAGCCCGGCTCCCCTCTCCCCAGCCCAGCCAAGCTGCCATTACCTTCTGCCCGGCAAGCTCCCGCCTGCCCGCCCCTGCGCAGCCCCGCTCTCTCCAGCTGCAGCCACCAGCCCCACTGGGTCCTGCCGTCAGGGGTCCAGACGAAATGTCTGTCTTCACTGAAGCGCAGCCCCCCATGGCCTGTGTACCCAGCCCTGCCTGAGCGATGGATGCAGCCTCTGCGGAGCATCCTCTCGGCAGGCGCTGCAGAGGGAGAGGGGACGGGCACGGCGAGGAGGCACGACCATACCCACAGCCAGCAGGCAGTGCCATGGCACAGGGCAGCCTCTGAGCCCATGGGCACTCCATCCACTGCCCCATGCATCTCCATCCATCCACCCTCCCTCCCCACACCCTGTCCCTGTGGCTCAGGGCAAATACCTCGCTCTTCGTCCTGCTGCCTGGGAAGCAAGAGCACCTGGGGCATGGGGAGATGGGAGACGCAAGGGCTGCCGGAGGCTCCAGGGCCCCCGTTTCTCCCTCCCCAGCCCTGAGATTTGCCCTCGGCTTCAGCGCTGTGCCTCTCCCCTTCATGCAAACCATTCCCAGCAGCTGGGTGATTCCTAAACTGCTCGTCAGAACTACATCCCTACCTGCATGCCATTATTTATTTGTTATTCAAAGCATGTTGGCTTTGACTTTTTTATTCAAAGCATTCTTGCTTCTGCAGTTTGCCTGGGCAAGTGAAGCCGTAGAAGCAGGCCCAAACACATCAGTCTCAATGCTGAGACAGTTGTACTCTTTTAAGGAAACTTATGCAGTGATAGATCTCTGGAATGAAACACCACCTCATAATTAACATTCATTAGATGTATATATGTCAGCCTGTAGCCCCAGACATGTAGGTTGACGTTCAGTGAATGCATACGACTGTGCGTGTATTAAACAGATGTTCAGTTGCTTCAACTCTTGATGAGTTAAAGACAACTTTAACGGTAGTCCACATTGGCAGGTTGGCCTGGATTATAAGAACGAGTCACACGCAATTTTTCAGCTGAAAGGATGGAATTTCGTTCTGTTTCAGTGGAAAGATAGCAAAGCTCTCATTCCCTTCCTTTGAGATGGATAAAAAGAAGAAAGGAGAAAAAGAATAAAGAGATTTTCCATGCCATGGCTAATCATTGCAAAAAGATTTGTTTCTGATAAGTTTCATAACTTTCATAAAACAAAAAAATAGGTGTATGAGTTTAATTCAAACTTTTGTAAAATGTTGTCGTTGGCTTAAAGGAAAACACACACCATTTCAACTGAAAAGAAGAATTTTTCAGACTTTCACAGGCAGATGAAAAGAAGGTTTTATAATGGAAGTCCCAGAGCAACCTCAGCTAATGCTTTCTGTACCAAGGCGTGATAGAAAGAGGAAAAGCTTGGGTTCTGCATACACCAAAAGCACATTTTTAACAAGCTGTTCTTTATTGTACTGAATCACACTGTTTATATGTTTTTCCCTCCACAAACAATTTTGTGTGCTTTAGACAGAGGAGGGAGGAACAAAGAAATGAAAAAAAAATGTCAAAACAAAGCAACTTATAAATGAACTCAGATTCATTCAACTGAGATAATCAACACATGCTGTACTTCAGAAATGTTGGAAAGGACAACAGAACGACTCCATTAGACGGGCTATTGTATAAAGACCAGACCAAATGAGGCAAAATACCTTGTGAAACCATAGAAAATACGTATCAGCCATTAGAGCTGGGTTTCCTTCCCTGTGGTACATCCTGTTCAGAATGGACAAAATGTGACATTTGGGTTGGAACCACTAAAGGCTGGCAGAGAGGTAACCCATTTCATCTTGCACCCTTCTCAACAGCCCTTTTCCCAAGTGTATTCCCTCTTCCATCTCACTACACTGCTTAATTGGCACTTTTGATGCAGCACTGCAGACTTTGATTGTTTTCTCAAGACAGTCACTGTTTTGGGCCTTAGGGAGCCCATGAGAAAGGCAAAGCATGTTAGATCCCACAGATTTCATCCTGAACCACTGCTGCCACATATTTCCCTCAGCAAAGAGGGGATTTCCCCCTGGCAAAGAAAAGAAGAGCTGTAGCTTTGAAAACCTACTGAACCCAATGATCTGCAAAGAGCAGAGATGACAGAGCAACATGGGTGCTGCTGCCTGATGTTCCTGTCGATGATATGTTGCTCTCCTTTGGTTACTCCTCACTTGCCAGGCTTTTCTGGAGGCACAGTGCCTTGAGAAGGCATGGAGTCATTGACTCCTTCTGCGATTGTCCACCAGCCATTAATTACACAGATGCAGAACTGCAGGATGTTTTTAATGTTCGTCTGACCAGCTTGAATTACTTTGCAGAACTCACTCACAAGAAGGGGGATTTTTTTCCTCTAGTCAGCAAGCTTGTTGCACACGTGCATGGAGCTTATGGGCAAGAATGCAGTGAAGCATGAGATGGACTCCATCTCTGCACAGTTTGCTTGCCTATGCTGGCACGAAGGGGGAGGAAACACCTGGGTCTCACCGCTTTAATAAACAACAGCTTGCAAGTGGTGTGGCAATGGGATCCATACAAGAATTTGGAAAATACGAAGCAATAATGAGTAAGAGCCATATGTTTTCCTGTGTGACAAGTGAAAAGGTGTGGAAGGAGCCACGACCTGGAGAGAACTGATTAAAACAATGCGCTGTGCAAATTTTTATGTGGAACCCAGGGATACAGCCGTGCTAGTCTGCCACAGAGGGGAATTGCTGTTCAGAGCTGCTACCAGGTGCCAAATCTTACCAGGAAAACTGCTTGGGTTTTATACAATTTTTATACTTGTTACTTTAACTAGACTGGTAACTTTTAGGTAGCCCAGTCCTTTAAAAAAACCTGTATTACACTGCATATGGGAAGGAAAACCTGCTACATGGATATAAGGGGTCATTTAGCTGCAGCCTTACTAGAAGCAGTGTGCACGTCTGCTATATTGCTGTGCTGATCCAGTGTGGAAATCAGTTGACAGCTGGTTTAGTAAGAGAACGCCAGAGTCTGCCTGAGAGGGCAGGGAACACAGCACATGGATCTACGAAGCTGGCCATGCACAGAGTTACGAGGGTGGAGACAAAAGCTGGGGGTTTTCAAAAGGTTTTGGCTGACAGGTCTGACAGCCTTTGGGCTCTGGGCAGCCTTTTCCAGAGCGTAAGGGTCAGGGGCCTGTGGGCAGCACAGGGTGTCCCTCGTGCGGCACTCTGTGCTGGGGCTGCTCCATCCTTGCCACAGTCAGCTATTGCAGGGGGTGTTCCTAATCTTCACCCAGGACTTGGCCGCCACAAACTGCACAGTTCAGCTGCACACCGGGTTTGTTGGCAGGTTTCCATACCAGAGCACAAAGGAAAGAAGCTACAGGTACACTTTGTGCCAGCAATCAGACAGCACAGGGTGGGGACTGGCTGTCCAGCAACCTGCATTCAAAGTGAGGCTTGTCTTTATATATATTTTTAATCTTTCTTCTCTACATTGCATCATGTGTTCTCCTTGGTTGCCACCTTCTATCATGCACTTACTTTGTTTTAATTGGCTAAGTATCCATACATTTAGTGCATATGAATATTACCATCACTAGTGATACTTTATTCAGTTAGCGTCATACCATTGGATATTACATTTGGATGTTGCCCCATCCACTCAGTTTCCTCCACACAATAATTTGAGTATCTTGTGCAGACCTCAGCTGACGACAGGCGTAATTTTTCTGCTTGTTGGTCTATTATCAGGCTCCCTAGTACTGCCCTTATACAACTGCAACAGTTAGATGTCACATTTCTCACATCTCAGTGTCAGTGTTTTTACCAGCTGAGGTGACTTTTCCAGGTCACTCGCAGCACTTCAAGACACAGCTGGTTATGCAATTGTTAAAGACAGTGTGGGAGGACCGGGCACCACCTCTTCAGAAGCAATCTAAGGCTCAGAAATAAATCTTCTATATGAACAACTTGCCATGTAGATGATACTGGTAGCTGATCTGGATGGAAGGGTCATGAGAAATTGAATTGTCCAAGCAGAGGGAAGCTGAAATCTGACAAAATTCAAAGCTGCTGAATACCCATGTGGATTGGTGTCATGTCCTTTGCACTCAAAAAGTAGAAGAGAGGAAACTCACTGAACATGCCCAGATGGCAGAGACAAGAACTTGGAAATATCCCAACAATTCCTAGACATAATGGTAGGAGACCTGTTTTCACAGAATCACAGAGTCACAGAATGGTAGCGGTTGGAAGGGACCTCTAGAGATCATCTTGTCTAGCGCCCCTGCTTGAGCAGGTACACCTAGAGTGGGGTGCGCAGGACCATGTCCAGGCGGGTTTTGAATATTTCCAGAGAAGGAGGCTCCACAACTTCTCCGGGCAGCCTGTTCCAGTGCTCTGTCACCCTCAAAGCAAAGAAGTTTTTCCTCATGTTCAGCTGGAACTTCCTGTGTTCCAGTTTGTGCCCATTGCTCTTTGTCCTGTCGTTGGGCACCACTGAAAAGAGTCTGGCCCCATCCTCTTGACAGCCCCCTTTAGATATTTATAAGCATTGATAAGATCCCTCTCAGTCTTCTCTTCTCCAGGCTAAACAAACCCAGGTCTCTCAGCCTTTCCTCATAAGAGAGGTGCTCCAGTCCCTGATCATCTTCGTAGCTCTCCGCTGGACTTGCTCCAGTAGTTCCCTGTCTTTCTTGAATTAGGAGCCCAGATTAGGCAGGATTAGGAGTAGAAATATAAAAAAGTCCAAAGGGGGCTGCCATCTTGTCTGTAAAGTATTGGCTTTTAGAATTTTTGATGTCAAACCTCTCCATGACATTTGGGTACTCTCCCATTTTCCATCCACAGAAAATGCTGGTATATACATTTCAGTCACTGGTAGGAAATGCAAGTGTGCACCAGCCCCTTGTCAGCCTGCCCTCCAGACTGAATCTGCTGCCTGTGTCAGGCAGGCTAAGCATAACAGATGGGACTGGTGGATGGATACTTGCCAGTAATAGAAATCAAACTAGGAGCTGTGTTCCTGTAGCCGGATGAAAGACATAAACAGGCAGAACAGCTTATAAACCTGCATAGCTGACAGACAATCTGCATCTCTCATGCAACAAATTCTTCAAGCCCTCCCCAGGTGGATGGGGCTGTGACTGCAGAATGTGTGTGCAAACATGTGGATTGGATTCTAGACCTGGCAAAAACATAGGATTTCTGGGTCAAAGAGAAATTCTTTTTTTTAAAATGTGTATTTTGTCCGTCTTCCTCTTGTCTCATCTTCTCTCTCTCATCTATCCTGCATTCACTTTCCATTTATCTTACCTGTGCTTATTTAACTTACACACACAGAGACAGAAATAAAATAAAGCACTCTGAGATCAATAAGATGCATGAATGTTTCCGCTTGCGTGTGTTAGATGCTTTTCCCAATCCTTTCTCTGGTTATTGAACTGCGACTTCCATGGGTCAGGGATCATCTGCTGGTCTTGTACAACAAGGATCCATCCATGGCTGGTCTTAAGACACTAGCACAATAAACATGAGTAACGATAATGATGATACATCCTGCACAGTGTCACACAATTAGCTTCTCTTTAACCTATAGCAAATCAGTGAATCGAACTTGTGGCCTGGCCACTTGCTCTAGAGGGTCCTTGGGCTCTGCACCTTCAGGAATCAAAGTTTGTTCCCTGAGCATCTCTGGGGCTCATGCATCTCAGAACCATTCCCACCCAGGGCATTAAAAACATGATTTCATCCTTAGGAAATAGCAGAGATGGAAAATAAAGCCAGATTTAAATATGCTTTGACAAGTTTTGTGTTGGCTTTTTTTTGCAGTGTGATGTAAAGTGCATTTTAGCTAGGTGGCTCATGCCTTCTCCAAAGAGTAAGAAACAAATCTGTTCCTGACAATCCTTTGTAACTCTATGCCAAGTTTCCTGTGCTGAGACTCAGAGGAAGAAGAATACAAAATATTTCGTCAGAAGAAATACAAACGGTATCCTATGGTGTAACATTTATGTCAGCTCTTGTCAGGGTGGTACTGCAGCTTCCTGCGGTCCCATAGAAACAAGTCACAGCAGGGCATGGTTGGAAGCATGTGGAGTGGCTCTGTTCATCTTTTTTGCCAGTTGTTACTTCCTCTGCTATGGGACTGGTGACTGTCCCAAAGGAGCTGCAGATCATTATCTCCGAAGCAGAACATTTGCAAAAAGAAAATGCTTTCAGATGGGCCAAACCTCCCCTTGCTCTTAGCATGAGGAAGGGCAGCGCATGCCCCCTGGTCTCCCAGGCTCTGGTGGAGGGGAGGTGGTGAGGGAGTCCTTGGGTAGCCCACGATGCACAGAGATGCAGCTGTGCATCGCTCCTCCAGACGAAGACTTGCCCATGGACTGGATAGGTGTGTCTGCCTGGGTGTTACTTGCCCACAGCCGAGAGCAATGGACATTGCTGCAGCTGGGAGAAAGGAAGCCAGGGAGTCCCAGGGGCCCTGCCTTCATTGGGACATCAGAAAAGAGGTCCCCTTAAGTCACCCCGGCATTGTACTTCACTGCTGTACATAACATTTGGGAGCCTGAATGCATATGTGAGGCAGGGGCACCCTCAGAGACTGTGGAGGTGAAAGGCAGCGCTGGACGGATAGCTTAAAGCAATTAAATGGTGGGTTTTGAGATGGGCTATTGTGTTTCCCTGTAGGGCAAGGCTGTTGTTGATAAGTGAAAATTAAATGTCTTTTGCTAGTCCCCTCAGGGTGACTATACCTGTCAGATGTATCCATAACTTGCACTCAAATCTCTCTCACTTCCTCCCACTCTTGAAAGTAATAGTTATCTTCAGCACCTCTGGGCTTGTATACTGTCACTGAGCTGGAAGAGACCTGAAGCTGCCATCTACTCCTGCAAGATGGGAGGGGGAAAAGGGAAGGAAAAATAAAATGAAGGAAAGAAGAGAAAAAAAAGGTGGAGCAGGGAGCCCACGTAAAGTTTGTTGGTAAACTTTCCAAGACGTGCACTGCATGGCCTCACTGGGCAAGTTGTCCTACGGTCTCAATATTCCTATTCCTGGAAAGCGCTTCCTGCTATCTAATCTGCATCACCCTTAAACTTATTACTTCTTGTCCTACTCCTGATGGATTTCTAGATTCATTATCCCATCCCATCCTGCAGCAGCCTTCTACACAGTTGATGCCTCTTAACACACTTTCTCATTCTGAGATCTAAATCTGCCCTCCAGTGCCTTGCTGAATGACTGGGCTGTAATCTGTCGTTCAGGGCATTAACAAAAGCACCAAATAGCACCACCAACAAAAAAGGCTCTACCCACTTCAGTTTGTCCTTCCTTTTCTGGCCCAACGGAAGCTTTCCCCATCTTTTTTTCACTCCTCCTATACCATGTTTTCCCAATTTGCTCATGAGAATCTGTGTGATACCCTGCAACAGCCTTTCTAAGCTGAGATGTAAGACAACAGTGCCTCTCCTCCATCGGCAAAGCCTCAAGCCCTGTTGCAGCAGGAAATTAGATCAGTTTGATACAATTTCCCCTTGGTAAATCTACACCAGTTCCTACACATTTTTTTTTCTTACAAGGGCGTACAGATTGTCTTGCTGACTGGTTGTTGCTGTATTCTTCTAGCAACTGAACTGCCAGGTCTGTAATCCCTGAGATCACCCTGACCCTACCCCTTTCAAAAGACATGCACTGTTTAGCTTTCAACTGTCTTCTGGTACCTCTCCTATTCTTTACAAGGTCTTAAAAAAAAAGTATTAATGACTCAGATTTAATTAGACAGGACTTTAAAGGGCCTAGGATGAAATACATTGGACCCCACAGGTGTGGAAATACCATTCCTCTCAGTGCCTTGTAACCCAGCCTAGGCAAAACACCTCAGATTTCTGCCTTGCATTACCTTCAGTCTCACTTTGTGCATAGCATTAAAGTTCACCTCTAATCTAGTCAAAGAAACAAGGACAAAGAAGAGAGAATTCCTGAATTGGAGAGTATTTTAGTTTTTCACTCTTTTGCTGAAGCTTTGGAGAATGGCTCCTGCCAAAGAAGGCTGCTGGGCAGAGGGCTCTGGTGCTTCCCCAGCCCCTCATACTGCCAGGGAGCTGCCACAGAGAAGGAGCACAATGCTCCGTGGGACCTTACGGACAGCCTGTCACAGCAATGCAAAGGGAGGCATGCTTTGCATTCAGGGGGTTGTGTCCATGGACACCAAACAAATAATAAGGTAAAGTACCCAAAAAAGGAAGGTCAAAGCCTTAATCTGTGGCAGCAAAACTGAATCTCCAAAAAGAGACAGAAAAGACCTTTTCCTTACCAACATCAGATTAATTCACAGGTAATTTGTTGAGGTCACTGCCATTGCTCCTCGTATAGCTGCTCCGAGGACAAAGTTCTTGTGCAGATGTTGTTACAAAGCATTTTGGGAAAGTGAGGAATGGAGGCTAGTGATTAGGACAAACAACTGTCCTTGACTGTATTTCCTTGTCTAAAAGATGTGCCTGAACTACAGACACAGTGCAGAGAAAATCTATAAATGAAGAATTTATAAAATAAGGGGTCGGTAGGGTTTCTTGATCTAAAGCTAAGTATAATCAGAGCTGCAGCCAAGGTGCCTAGAGATATGGGTGGCAGTAATTAGTTTCATGCTGGGTTTAAAAGATAATGTATTAGATGTAATCATCAACAGCTCGTGAAACACCAGAGGACAGGTTCAGATAACTGGTATACAGAGAGAGAAGGTGCGTCAGGTCAGCACTGTGTGAACTAATCAGTTTTCCTTTTGCCTGGTACTTATTAGTGAAATAAGATGTTCAAAAATATGCCCAAATTTGGTGCAAAATGTATTTTACCTACTGTGCATGGAACATAAGCTTTCATGGTGGGAGCAGCAAAAACTGCCAGTGCAAGGGTAAGTTTCAGGTTTGACACTGTTCACTCCTCTCAGACTTTTAAAAGCCTTGTTTTATAGAGATCCAAGTTGCCTTCAACCTGGGAAGTGCCCAGCTGGTTGTAGGGTTGTAGGTA
This sequence comes from Fregata magnificens, assembly GCA_013389945.1. NCBI lineage: Eukaryota > Metazoa > Chordata > Aves > Suliformes > Fregatidae > Fregata > Fregata magnificens. The sequence continues at coordinate 134,433 of WAAD01033602.1, read as the reverse complement.
GGTGGTTATGAATGGTCTGAAGATCCACCTCCCTGCTTCACCGACTCCTCCACTCTGCTCCCCAGACAGAGTGGTATGTGCCACAGCAGTGCCAGCGCTGTTCACACCAGCTCTGGGATGGTGAAGGAGACTGCCAGCCTGGGGGGGACTACAGTAGGAAAGTAGGATTTGGAAGAGGAAGGAAATAGGATCTTGTTTTCCCTTACCACCAGAGCAACACAGAAAGGATGGAGAAGGCAACGTAGCAGGCCCTACGTTTCTGAATGGCTATCTATCTGGAGTACAAGGGGAGGCAATCTCAAGCTGGGTTTTCTGTGGCACGGTGGACTCCTGTCTTGTAGCCCTGCTCCTGGGAAAGCTCTACTCAAGGCAAGGCAGAGCGAGGAGGAAGGCAGCTCAGTACCAGCCAGGAATGGAAACTATTCTCACAAGGTGTTCAGGAACCAGGAGGTGAAAGCCTATTGGTGCAAGCAGGAGAAAGAGGCTAAAAAAGGCAGACGGTGTCAGTTACACAAGCTGGGATCGTAAGGCTGCTTCTTTTCTGAGTGAATTTCAAGCACTCTGATTGTGGGTTTTGGAGTAGCTGATTCAGGTTCACATTATTCTGCTCGTCTCACAGATTACTTTGTAACCTTAATTACTCAGCAGGACAAAAGAGATGCTGATGCCTGAAGAGATGCTATGTGAACTGTACGCACTTGAGAAGGCTTACTGCATGTATGCAATGTGCACAATGTGCGCCTTTTCGTCTTGGTAAATGGAAGAAACCTTTCTGTTTCCAGCAGAAACCAGGCAGGAAGTTTTCTGCTTGTGCAGAAAAAGTCATTTCCTTTATGCTGTATGCAGGTAAGAGAGAGTTTCAAAGGCAATAGCTGCCTGATGTGAAATTGGTAGCAGGTATCAGCTCTGTACCATGTGTGGGGACTGCTGTGTGTCCCAGAAGGGGTTCCCTGATAGCTGGTAGGCTGGACAGGGACTGCCTTCATGAACCACTGAGTTTCAGGCATAGTTGGCTAACCACTGTGTAGAACTAGTTAGCTGAGATGCCTTTCCTAGAAGTAACCCTACGAGCTTAAAGAAATGCATCTCAATTAATGGATGAAGTAAGTTCCTGGGAGCATAGGAATTCTCTTCATGTTTCTTTGACGTGCTCATTACCTTAGGCAGCACAGTAAAGAGGAAGCTGAAGGTCACTGAAAAGAAAGGAAGATTCAATCTGAAACAGTTCCTTTTGTCACTCTGAAATTAAGGCATTTTCTCCTTACTGGAGCACAAAGCTTCCTGGATGTTCAATTCAAAATATCTGTTACATTTCATTGATGCTTAGCTTATCCATTCTCTTAGATTTTGCTGTTAGCAAGCGTGCTTATTGGGGTATAATTGCATTAGAGAATGATAGCAGAATGAGGCTCTTTCCTTGTCCAAGAACTTCAGAAGACTTCCAGCTGCTTTGGGATCATACAGCAGGGTTGCTAAGTGCACTTAGTCAGAGGCACAGATGAAAAGCTCTGTTATCCATCATAGACTCATTTTGCAAATTGTTTTCTTCAATATAAAAATGTGATGCATGCAATTTTATATAATACAAAATGTGTGAATGAATGACATTTTGTCTGGTTCTATAGCTTTTTTTTGGGACAACATTTTCCTTTTTAAGATAAATGTTCCCAAATTCTTTCAATAGCTTCCTAAATTACCCTTATAGCAAAAATATCTCTGCAGAAAACAAGGAAGAGCACAATATTGAGAAAGAAAATACAAAACATATGGAAAGAACAACAATGAAAATAGGCATGACCTTTTTATTTCTACCAGGCAAACTTTATGATATATGTTATATATAGTCTATTTTATCAATGCCTCTGGGACAGCTGCCAATATACTAGCTTAGTCAATTAATAGGGAAAGCAAAGACTACTCCTTGAACATCATCGTGATAGCAAATTTTCCATTTAGCAAGACATACAGAAGATGGGAAATCCCAAACAGTGGGATTTAGACAGAACGGTAAATCAAGGGCCTGATTCATCACTGCATTGCTCTCGTTTCGCATTGGAATACCTCTGTCAAGCTCAACAGATTTCTACAAACATAAAACCCAGAGAAAGGTGTTGGTGAGTCAAGTGACCGAGACCGATACAATCAATACTTCTTTGTTAGTGTCTTTTTCTTAGTTCATTTAAAGTCTTTTCAGATTGCTTTTCTGCCTCAAGGAAATAGTCATTTAGGACTTGATCCTTCCCAGAACATGTGTGGCTTCCACAAGTACATGTTATGATAAAAGCAAAGCAAGGAGCCATGTATTAAATACAGCAAGCATGTATTAAATAGATGCACAGCAGTCAAGTCACCCTGCCTGGTAATGGGCATGAAGACTAAGAGATGCAAAATTAGTGCCTGACCCAAACCCCACAGAAATCAGTGAGTCAGGGAGCACCGAGGGAGACTCAATTCTTCTGCTGAGTTTAGAAGCTGATGCCTCACAATCGCATTTACATGTAGAGCCTCAGCTCTGCACCCTCTGCTGTGCACCACGCAAAGGTTTGGGAGAGAAATGCTGCCAATCAACACAGGATGGTGCTAGGCTATTTTAATCTAAGGCAACTGCCGTTTAAAAGTTGTGGCCAGCATCAAAGGAAAGGGACAGTCACAGTTTTAGAAAGAAATTAAAGCAGTCAACATAGTGTATGGAAAAAATGACACTGTGCAAGACTTATTGCATTTTGATACCAACAGTAGACCTTGCCTGGTATCTGCTGATAGTCCCCTTGACTTCCTCAGAGAGCACAGTCCAGCTTTCCCCACCATGCTCTGGGAGACCCAAGCCATCAGGGACTAACTGGAGACTCACTTCGACAGGGATTCCAGGGACTGAGCAATGCTTAGGCATCTAAACATTTAGGGAGTGATGCCAGTGCTGAAACACAGATTTCAGGTGCCCTTTGAAATGTCCTGGGGTACCTGAGGCACCCTCCTTGACCAGACAGACATGACACAGAAGAGACCCTGGGAGAGCTGCACCCTCTGTGGCAGTGCTGGAAGTCTGGCAGGGTGCCCAAGGCATTTCTAATGTCACTGGGTACACGTGTTTGATGGCACCTCTCTGTCTAAACTATGCTGGGGAGCCAATCCTCCCATACAGTGCATGGGTGGCACTCATCTTGCTGCCTCAGGTTTCAGAGAGGCTGGGTCACCTCAGGAGTTTCCCATCACTTTCAGCTGAGTATGGAGTAGTTTAGAGCCATAATTCAGATAGCTGGAAGATATTAGACTCCAGTCCTTTATGCTGCAAGGGAGAACCATACTTGTGAAATAACTGGATCAACTTAAATGAAAAATTTTATGGTGGATAATCTAGAAAAGACAATCTTAGTAATCTATGCAGTTTTCCAACTCTGAATTAAGCCACTTAATTCAGATGAATTGAAATGGAAAACATGGGACGGGGTTTATTTTAATTTTATAGTTCTCTGGAGACAAGTGGTTCAGCCAGCATATAAGGTATCAAGTATACTGCTAACTAAACATTTATGTGAACCCTATTGTGGGGTTAGAAAGTCTCCAAGGAATGCTGTGACAAATGCCATAGGCAAACAGAAATATACTGTGAAAAAGAAAGCACCTCTAGAATACTTACATGGAAGAGGTTTTGAAGAACAGATGAGAGCAACACCTAGCAGAGAGCACAGAGAAATAATTGATCCCACCATGAACTGGGAAGATAGATTCAATGACATCTTATAGACTTTCTGTTACTTGATTAATTCCCATGAGAGCCCTCAATATACCATGACATTCTTCATAACCTTACAATTTCTTTGTCCTATGGCTTCTACACAAACTATTACGTTCACCTTTCTTTACTTCTTTCAATGGGTTTCTTCTCCTTTTAAAGTGCCAGGCAGTAATTTCTGTAAGCAACATAAAGACACACAGCTTAGATCAAGCTAACATCAAGCTGTCTCAATACAAACCCAGTTTTTCCTCATACAATTCCTGAGCTGCTGATACAAGTGCTTACAAAATAGGTTTTGCCCCTTGCCTGGCACCAGAAATGTATGTTAGTTTTTGGTTAAGCTTCTTAAACTTCGAAGTCCCAATCAATACACATAATTGTATTTTCCCCCCTTACTGATACTGGATGTGTACAAACACATGACATTGTTGAATATTCCTTTCATTTTTTCAAGAAAAACTCAGCATCTCAGCATTTTTCCTTAGCTGATATTTGGCTAAACATACATTTCCTTTACTTTGCCCTTTTGTCTGTCTAATGAAACTTGTTGACCACGCAGAGCTGTTCAATTAGTAGAGGTGATGAGATTATGCCCTGCAAATGAATTATCAGGTAGGTCAGCTTTCTTTTCAATACTTCAGTACAGAACTTACATCTAAAAATCTTTCATTATTTCCAAATATTCTTAATAGTTTAGATGTGTTTATTTCAGTCAGCAGTATTTTTGGAATTCATTCATTAGACCACAAATTACTTATTATTTTCAGTGCACAATGGTCACCCAGCATTATTTCTTCTCCCTAACTAGAGGATTGTATTTTCTTAAATCAGGAATTAAAAGAAGGCACATGGGGATCCATAAAAATTAACATACATCTGCAAAACTTTCTTATGAAGTTCAGCTTTGGCACAAAAACATTCTTAATAACCACTTTAATATTAAATCACCATTTCATTTTTGTGCAGAATATTCAAAGCATCTGAAGTTTTAAGTGCTGCATTGCAGACAGAGATATTGGTAGGTGGTCGATCTGCTTTGTGTGGTTCACCTGTTTCTTCACAGCTGATGGAGGTGACTGACTGTGGTTGTCAAGGGGCCTGGGGTAACTGGCCCAGGGGACCGAAGTGATGGGGGTGCCGCAGATGCCTCAGCTGACATGGGGGACCATGGAACAGACCCCTCCGGTGAGTGGCATCATGGTGCTAACTGGCATGATCACAGAGCTGCAGGTGACCCAGCCGCCTTCCACCTGGCACTACAAAACCTGTTCTGTTTTCTCCCTGCCTGACAGACATAGAAAGTCACCCGGATGCACATGTCCACTCTTAAAATACAGACGGACCACGTGAAGCTTCTGCTTTGGTTTATCGGTTGCTGACTGGTGCCTTGTGTTTGGCAAAAGATAACTGTGCCTCTTCTTTAAAAGTGGGCTGTGTCCATTGTGTAACCCTGCCTGTGTGCGAGGTGCCCCTTTGGCTCTCCTACAAGTGGCTGACTTCCTTTAGAAACAGTCATTTTCATGCTGTTGGGATTTTTCCATATTTTTAATGATGCGAGTTTGGACAACAGCCTTTTTTAGTATTACTTAAAGAATAAATCAGAACTGATAAGAAAGAAGGAGGTCAAAGGCAAGGCAAAGCTTCTGGGTCATCAAAAGTACTTCAGTTAGTCTAAACTCTCTGGAGTTTTTGAGTCACTCACCTGCTGTGCGCAAAAATAAATGGTTTTGAGGCAGGGAATTTCGATCAATTAATTTATCACCAATTAACATAAACCTCCAATCACTGATTCCTGTATTGAGAAAAAAACCCCAAACAAATAAATACTTATGGAAAACACCTCAGTTTCCCTCCCACACCTCTCTCCCCCTTGCCAGTCTCAAATCCCCTTGCTGCACGTTGCACGGTCCACTCAGTGAGGTGACAGTGATGCTGGGGATGGGGTTTCCTACTCAACTGCTTACCTCTGGGCAAGAATCAGTTTGAGTTGGAGACACCTACGTCTCAGTGTCTACATGCCCCCAGGTGTCCTAGATCCCACTGGAGTCAGTGGAGAGCTATGACAGAGGTTCAGGGAACTGAACATAGGCATCTGAGTGACTGAAGGGCATCCCAGACCTCCATGTATGGGGCACGACCTACAGACTTCCTTGGAAAGGTGCATTAAACTGAAACACTTAAAGCAGCACAGGATGCAAAAGTAGGGGCAGCTGAGCCCTACTCCTTACAGGCAGTGATGCCAGCAGGTGACTCAGCTGACCAGCCCCTAAGGACCCAATTCAACTGGTTAAACGTAGGCATCCAGCCCAGTGGCACACAAGACATTGGAGTTGACGTGGCACAGGACCCACGGGGGACATGCACCCTTCTGGAATAGCCACTGGACACTACATTGGGTACCACAGAGCATCTAAAATGATGCTGGATGTCTATACTGAGTCAATTGAATAAATATTTAGATGGCTCTTTTAGGATTAACTGAATCATTCCCTAGTCTCTGCTGGTTGTTTTGACTTAATTACCACTGGCTATAACAGGAGCTTGCAACAACAGACCATGTGCAGGTGCCTGCTTGTGAACATGGTTATGAAATCCCACCCTCATTGTCTATACATGCCTATGTGGACGTTGAATGGGCAACTCTGACTGCTCTCATGCCTAGTTAAATTGAAAACTAATTGGAGATCAGTGTGACCTGCGGGCAGAAATCAGGAGGAGCGGAGGAGAGAGAACCTGAGAAAACGCACCACCTAGAAGAAGCGAGTATATGTGACTGTGGAATCTTTGTCAAAAGAAATAAGAGATGTAAAGCCTAAATTAATCTAGAGGACAGCACTGGTGGGCAGGACACCCAGGAATGTCTCCAGAAACTAACAGAAAGGCTCGAAAGCATAGGATATGAAACTAGGTAGTGTTAAGATAATAGAAATATGTCCCACTTGTCATCCAAATTGTAACACGGCTATTGAAAAGTATGCACTGCTGAGAAACAGCAGACATGAAGAAAAATGTCGTGGAGGAGTGCTGTAGTAATGCAAGAAATAAGACTGAAAGAAATATGTAGAGAAAATATGGGGAAAAAAAGAATCTTTTTAAGTCAAACTCAGTTCAGAGAAGGACAGCTGAAGAGATTTTAGCAGAATGGTGCTATGGGTCTCTCGCGAATTCTTACAGTTAGAAATGAACAGAGATTTCAGTATTATTAGAAAGAAATACTGTCGGATGCTTTGGCGGTATAGTATAGTGTAACAGGATGACTACATTCTTTTCAGTTTGGCCTTAGACTGCATGTGACTCAAAATCCTATGTTGTTGCCAGATAATACTAATATTATTGTTACATTAGCCTGTAATGTTGCTTGTAATTTGATTAAGTTTAATGAGTCTCTATAAGTGGATAGGTTAAAAAAAGCCTCCAACTACCTTTCTAAATACATTACAATTATTATTTCAAAATGGCAAACTTTGATAAATTAAGGGAAGTAAATGGTGGAGTCGATTGGATTTGCATTGGATTGGTGGTGATCCCAAGGTCCTGAGTGTCAGGGAAGCATAGGATTTCCTCAATCTCTTTGGACCAAACAAAGAGAACAAAATCTCTTGAACCTCCAGTGATGGACAGAAACCTGTGTGGAAGGGCTTCTTAAGGATAATTGCAGGGTACAAGGAAAAGTAGAGAGACGACAAAAGAGAAAGCCTTCAAAAAACCATAACTAAGAAGCATTTTCTTAAATGCTTTAATAAAATATTTTTCTTACACTACATTCTTCTCAATTTTTAATTTCTTTGTTACCACTCTGCATGGCTTAAATTAATTAAAAAAAGAAAGAATGGAAGAATGAAGGGAGGCCATTTCTGAGAAGTGTTCTTAAGAGAGCTCTTAAGCTGTACTTGCCTTTTGTCACACTGCGTATCAGGAAGTAAATGTGAATAAATGGCAGCAGCAAGCATCTGAGGAACCCTGCAAAGTGGAAATGACATTTTCCCAAGGCACTACATAGCTGCTGGTACGAGCCTTTTCGTATCTCTCCCTGGATCCATCACGTGGTATGAAAGGCTCAGGCAGGCGGCCGATGGAAGCGAGGAGTATCTGCTCCCTGGAACTCATTCCCACCACAGGAGGATGACAAGAGCTGGTGGTGAAAACAGTTTGACTTTCTCATGTGTTTTCTCATGGTTCATGGAGATCTTCAGAGAAACAGGTTTCCAGGGAGAACCCCACACACATGAGATGAGCCTGGGGGATGCCAAAATGTCCAAGGACAGAATATGTCAGCCCAGGGATCCACTGGCTTAAGATGTCTCCTGTGCCAGGCCAGGCATTATAGCCCACACTGCACAGGATCCTCCCTGGTCACCAGCTCTGTCTGAATGTTTGCCAGGTTTTTTTAATGAGGGAAGGAGAGGAAAGGTAAAACCTTTAGAGGTAGAGGTTGAATAATTCTTATTAGCACTTGCATCCTGCTCTGTGTTTTTAGATATCTGGTTGTCTAGGAAGCCCGGAGGGGCAAATGCTCTCTCCTGCTTTGTATTTGCGCAACACTTAGCAGTGAGGATGAGCAGCTCCTATTTGGGACATTTGGGAATAAGACAATACAAATGAGACTGTTAACTCTTCCTCAGACAAATGCATCATCTCCTTAGTGGTTACTGGAGTCTGAAGTGTGCTTCAAATGAAAAAAAAAACCAAAAATCGCTCCCTAAAAGCAAGAAACTGATTTTGCTTTAAGAAAGCTCAAGGGTAATTTGTTTCCTTTGCCTAAAGGAAATCTCATTGTCATTTCTTACCTTATTATGTGCTTTCCCCACTAATTATTACCATTCCTTCTCAGTTTGGACTTTAATTATAAAATATCAATTACAATTTCTTCATGTTTATTGGCTGGAATGGCTACCTGATCCAACAATTATCTGGAGTACTACACTGAATTCAAGCTCAAAACTCAATCTTTTGAAAAGGAGAAAATAACATGAAAACTTACCAATTCCCCTGACTGACCACAGGAGATAATTCCTTCATACCAATTTTGAAAATAAACTATGAAAATTGACTTCTGAATATAATTTAAGGTGTTTTCCAAAGCAATTCTCCTCTTTTGCTAATTTTTTAAATGGTTATTTTTATTGAAAGCATGGGGAACTATTAAAAAATATAATTGCATAGCTTTCAGCATGGGAAAAAGATGAGATGGAACATTTTTATTACACAGATTTGAATATGTTTGATTTGGCTGTTTCACTGCTTCATCAAATGCAGCTTCCAGGGCCCAGTTACTGCCGCTGGGCTCCGCTGTCCAGGAAATGTCCAGATTCATATTCCAGGGATGAATGGCTAAAAGAGCTCCAGGGTAAGTTTATATTTTAAACAGCAGTCTGGCTCCATTACATAAAACCACAGGGGTATAGCACCATTCACTTCAGAGGAGTTTTTCTGCATTTGCATTAGCGAAGAATATGATTCTTGTTGGCCAGTTTTCGCAGTGCCTGGGATAAGCATTGCACCTTAGGACTGCTGGCTGCAACGGGACCACTTCTGCAGTAAAACATGATTCAGCATGACTAAGGGTGGCAGGTCCTAGATTGAATGGATGGAGGGTTGGAGTCCTCCAGACAAACCTCAGAGCATTGCCTCCCATGTTGAGTCTGTATATTTTCTGCCACGACAGTGTTGAGTGTGTTCAATTCTGATTAATTCACCTGTGCTGGTTTTGGTACAGTGTGACGGATACAATTAGAAATCTGTCCAGAGTAGGTCAATAATGCAGGTGCTGTCAAAGCCGTGCTGAGATGGGGATGGGTGGGGATGGGCGGGAAAGCATCCCACCCTTGGTGGATTTTCCTGTGGCAATGACTGGATGTGCCTTCCTCTTCCGTCTTCTCGATCTCACACCATACATATTCATATATGCTTTGCATCCAGCCTTTCTTTTCCAGAGTGCTTGTGCCCCTGTCTCCAGTGAGAACTTGCCCTCATGTTATTCCTGCAGTTCCTGCCTTCCTATTCAGAAGGGCACCTCCCTGCCCAGCCACTCTTTCCTCTCTCACTGAGCTTTTGTTGTCTCACCAGTGAAGCTCCAGGTCTATAACCAGTCGTGCTGGGGAGAGCTGTGACGAAGTGAGCCAGGCTCTGCAGCCATGACGCGCTACTCTAATGAAGCCTTTGATGCCATGCCATGATCATTTCTGCCCTTCATCTTCCTCTTTCCCCTTCCCCCGCCAAGTACTTACTGTCTCATGACTTCTAACTGATGGCCAGGAGTGCCTTTTCTCAGGCTCCCTGTTTACCCCTGCAGCCAGGAATGCAGCCGTGGCTCCTGGCCCCTCCTCTTGAGGCTGGCTGCTCCACTGAGATCTTCAAACACCACCTGTGCTCCTGCGTCCTGCCTTGGGATTTGCCTTTAGCACTTCCTACAGAAGTCCCTAAACTCTGCTGCTCTACGAGGAGGGTAGTGCCAAAGAGAAAAGGGAGGAAAGATGGGACTCTCTGGATGATGAGGAAGAACAAAGAATCAAGTGGAAGCTTTGGGTAGTTGGACTGTGAGTTGCAGAATGGACAGGCTGGGAGGCTTGTAGTATGGATGCAATTTTGACACCATACTACTCAACTCTTGCAACACACACTGAGACTTCCACCCCTTCTTGGGGGTACCAAATAATATGAGTTTGTTAGTCAGTTAGCAGCTAAACACAGAGAAACCACTTGTAGGGTTTGTTCTGCAAAATATTTGCAGCTGCTGCTTCAGCCAAGTATCAGTTTTAATACACAATGTCATATGAAAATATTAGTAGGCAACAAACTTGGTAATTTGGAGTCACACAGGGCTGGCAGAGAGCAGTGCTTGTGTGGTGGGAGAGGCTGGCTGACTATTTTCTTTAACAGTGCAAGCGCTTGGGTGTTGCAAAGCTGATGGTCACGTTGCCTAGCAGACTGTGGAGATGACAGATGGATTGCCCAGCAAATGGCTATATATGGATGGTGACATTTCACCAAGCAGTTAGATGAGAATTATTTGTGGACAGGAGCCACCTTTTTCACTCTGTGTTTGTACATCTCCTAGCACACTTGGGCTTTTTTGTGAGTGGCAAAGTGCTGCTGTGCTACAAATGAATAACAAAAAGCACAGCGGGAAGAGCTGGTTGTAGCCTTTCCTATTAACTGTATGAATGCATATAGATAACAACATACATCATGATTGTATCACAGCTTCTTGGGTGTCTTTAGCATGCTTGCCAATTAATCCTTTTCAGTGCCTGTGCTCGTCTTTAGGTGTCATGTTGTGATGGAGGCAGCAAGGCTCTGTTTGCCACCAGTCAGTCTGATACCACGCCAGTGTGAGCCATCCCAGGGCTTGGCATGCTGCTGCTGTGTTAGCCGTACCCAGATGAATGGGACCACAACAAATGCCTCCATGATGTGAAACTCATAAATACTGAACTGTATGTAGCACACAGCTGGAATCTGGTACTGTTATTGCTGTACCCAGCTCAAGTGACAGACGTGAGAAATCTCTGTGCCTTGGCAAGTAACTGGCATTCTTATGATTGTTTGCAACATGCTGTTGATGATGAATAAATGAGCACAAGTGCAAACATGCTTCTGAGTTCGTGACTGGACTGCACCCTTTGCGGACATGTTTCTGCCTGAATTGAGACACAGCAGTGACTGCAGCACCTCCCCGTTGTTCCTGTCTATCACATTCACCGACTCAGCATTTATGGGTCATGGGAATAGCCAGATGAGTTACTGTGCTCGCTGGACACAGAGTGCTCCCATCTGTATATTGTAGTTTGTCATAACTAGTCACCTCACACCTTTGTCCAGAGACGATGGTGATTTCTAATAGTCTTCTACCAGCACTTCCATCCTTGATATTTCTTTCCCTTTCCCCCTTGTGCTGCTTCTCTTTGTTCCAGTCAAACCTAATTCAATCTGTTTGCCTGCATCTGCACAGGCACCTCGGCAGCCACAGACCCCAGCGTCTGAGTGTGATTGTGCTTTGCCTTCTATTCTTGGGAACAGTATGAATGGTATCCGAATCCTCTGCTCCCCTGCAGTCTGACTTGTCTGACATCAGCTACCCTTTCAAACCACAGTCACAGAAATCACTCAGTCATAAAAAATAGAGCTGGAAGGGCCTCCAGGCATCCCTAGACTATTCCTTGTTCCTTGAATAACCCTGTCGAAAACAGGCTTGCATCTGTTTGCCTGTGCAGGGGCCTCATTATCCTCAAAAATCTCTCTTACCTTGCACATAATTGCATGTACCTGTGATTTAGTTCATGTTCCCCCCTGTTGTCATTGCTTATTTGCCACTACCTTTTTGGGACTCCTCACCCTCATTCTGAAAATGAACCAAGACCCTTGTCTGGGTTCTCCTCTGAAGTGTGGCAAGTAGTTTGGAAAAGTTGCAGGGTACAATGCAGCCAACCCAGAGAAACTGACGTCAGATTTCCTGATACTGCTCCACAAACATGATTGCAAAACTAGTTTTGAGGATTCACTTTTATGGATGAGAAAGCAATTAAGAATTTTAGGTTGGATATTAGGAAAAATTTCTTTAGCAAAAGAGTGGTTAAGCATTGGAACAGGCTGCCCAGAGAGATGGTGGAGTCACCATCCCTGGAGGTGTTCAAAAAATGTGTAGACGTGGCACTTCAGGACCTGGTTTAGGAGGCATGGTGGTGCTGGGTTGACAGTTGGACTTGATGATCTTAGAGGTCTTTTCCAACCCTAACGATTCTATGATTCTATGATAAGAACATAAAAGAAATTAAGAAATGCTGAGGAGGGTCAGAGCAATGGACTCTCTTGCCAGCATGCTGTTTATGACAGTGCCACTGGGAGATGCTAATTCAGAAGATCATGTGAAGCTGGCCACTGTCTGTGGTCCGTTCCCCTCATATTCCACCAGTATTCAGTCTCTATGATCAGAGTGGAAAGAAATACTGGCTGTGAGGGGATCAATTTCCTCTAGGCAAAACACTGGGATCTGGGATTTGTCTACTTTATAGCAGACGAGAGGTGCTCATCCATGACTACTTCCAAATTAAGGATGAGAGTGACTTCCAACTAATCATACCTGCTCCACTGGGAATGCAGCATGCACCTAGAGACAGACACATCACAGACTCTCCTTCAGAAATAGAAATAACACTGCCTTAAAACTACTTAGGATTTTTCATTCCTATAAGGCTGCTCCACTGCTGTAGCTGTCATCAACTTCTCTCTTATTTCCTTCCCAAATTTATGACCAGTAGCAGGTGCTGATCTATTCCTTTGTCATATGGTCTTCCCTTGCTGGTGTTTCCCAGCCCAGCGTAGGAAGCAGTCTTCCCCTTTCAGCTTTCACTTTACTGGGCTAACCAAGGCAGGCTCTTGAAGCCCTTGTCTTTTTCTCTGGTTAATATGAATTACCCTTCTCTGCCCTTTCTTCCAGTAAAGACCTTTCCCTGGGGTAAGCAAGACTATATTCTTGACTGCAATGTTTTCCAAATTAGACTGAATTCAGTTGTGCCAGAGTTTAAGGGCTGGATGAAGATGACAAACTCATTTCACACAGGCTGTATCAAGAAGACTCCAGAGAAACAATTTTCAGTTACTAATAGCTTTGGCTAGATGTGAATTATCAAGCTGTTTGTCTCTAGTAAACAACATCAGTCAGGTTTCTAGGTCACATCAAAATGGGCAACTAAAGAGTCAGGAATTCATGGTTTAAAAAAATGTACCAAACAACAGAAAACCCAGACGGTCTCATGAGGATTCCCTCACCTTGGGTGGAAGTCTTGTGCAAACCACTGAGGCTTTTCTGATCTGTTTTTCTCAAGCTGCAGCTGCATCCAGCTCTACACAGAAAAACAACATGACCTACTCCCCAAGGCCCGTCCCTTTGCAAGCCTCACCCTCTCTACTGCTTCTGGATCCAATAAAGGACCACAGCTATGGGGGTGGGTTCAGCTTTACATGGTCATAACCGAACCATGGAAAAAATTTTTTGACAAGTTTTCAGTTTCAAGGATCAGATTTTGGCTAATGTTCATTAATACTGTCAACCTAGAAATCTAAGCTCATTTTTGGGGGTAAGCATGTTCTCAATGCAAGATCTTGGCTGGAGAGAGTAGAAGAGGCAGTGCAGATCTTGGGGATTTTTTGATCATTTTTCTGTGGAACATTTTAGTGCTGCAGTCTGGAGTTGCACTGCTGGGCGCTGTGGAAACCTCACTTCAGCGAGGCTCTGAGGGGATGACTACAGAGGGACAAAAGCCAAAAACCAGGAGTGGTATTTTCTGAGGTAGAAAAAGTACCTCTTCTGAAAATTTTTCTGCACAAAGATCAGAAAGTCCAGTCCTCATAAAATAAAGCTTCCTTGTTTCTGATAAGTGCATGTTTGCATAAAGGTGCACAGCTACACAAAAGCAGGCTTTATCAGTGTGTGATAATACAACAGGAAAGCAAAGAAGAAAAGGTAAAATTTTTTTAAACACAAAGTATCTGCTCCAGGAAGGTATCTGTCAACATTTTCCTAAACCTCCATTGCCAAAGGAGCAAGAAAGTTCATTGGTCAAAAAGACTTAACACTGCCTCCAAAACCACAATGCCTGAAGTCTGTTTGGTTTTTTTCTTTTTTTTATTTTGTATGGAGGTGCTAGTATGGTGTGGACAACAAGGTTGTGCTAACAAAATCTTTTTGTCAACATTCAGCATACCATCTCTTTTTTCTGCGTCCTTTCTCCGCTATGATAGACCTCACACGACAGAGCCGTGAGTTAATCTTTGACTCTTTTCTTGAACAGCAGTTGTTGGTTTCATTTGACAGACACACGCTCACCTGAGAGTTTTCCAAGACCAATATCATCAGTCATCTGGGTATCGCATTTCAAAATTAAGGCACACCTGCATTTGCTGATTTCATCTGAAGAAAGCTAACTAGCTATTAATACTCCACCCACCTCCATTTTGACCATATTTATTCCCATCCTCATTTTCTTGTGCAGTTTATCCAAGCTTTAGGATATTGGGTTGGTCTCTGGTCCTGACGTGTAAGAAAAGTTGGTCACTTTTCAAGAGTTATAATACAAATTAAGAATCTTTCAGAAATTATAGGCTCAGAGTGTTTTAATGCCTGACCTGGAGGAATTAGCTGGTAGGTGGAAGTGCAAACTCTGCAAACCTACCATTTACTGTCCATTACAGGGGAGCAGCTAAGAGTGAGCAGGGAATGCAACCCAAGTTCTCTGCCCCTAGGAGCCTAGTAGCTTCCTTGAGAGCCCTGATTACACAGGAACACATGCACACATATATATATGTACAGGTATGTATGTATATGTGTATCTGTGTTACAGAGAGAGTGATTTTGGTGCAGGGAGAGGAAGGGGAACTTCACCCTTCCAAAAGAGTCATGCCCTTCAAAGGCCTCACAAAAAGAACCTCCTGGGGTTTGTAGCCCCAGTTCTGGACTCTTCCTGCATCGGGGAGATAAAAACAACCCCAAACACACTGATATTCAATCTCTGTTAAAGGAGGTAATTATCAGATTAATGTCTACATAAGGGATACGTTATTGCTTCTTAATAGTAATGGTGTGGCAATTCTAATTACTTCTGTAGATCTTACAGCACTTACTATTTTTGAAGAGAACAATTAGATTAATTACACATTGTTTCCAAAGCGGCTGAGCACTCGTCTGGCTCTAAATGCACGGCAAAGGTTAAAGTGTCTCAGCTGTTCTCTCCGAACGAACGGGAACACCATACCCCGTGGGGGCCAGTGCAGCCCCAGTGAGCTCATCAGCGGCTCCACCCAAAAACTGGCTGGAAAGCCCAAAAGCAGCTCACTGTTTCTGAGCTGTCTGTGTAAAACACAGACGGGGAGTGAGGGCGAGGGAAAGGAAATGCTGCGTGGGAGCGGATGAGCTCAGTCCAGGGGCAGAGCATCTCACCGTGGTGGTGACGATGGATTTGACTGCGCTTGGAAACGCAGTGGAAAAGCGATGCCTCAGAGAGATGGCAGGGAAGCCCTTGTGCACAAGCGTGGGGAGAAAAAAATCAAAATGACTCTGGGGTTTTTTTGGGTAACAGATTCGTAACTGGAAACAGACAGGGATTTGTTGTTGTACTTTTGTAAAGCAGTGGTAGCCCTACTGAAGCTCAGGAAAGGTAGGAGGTAGGGCAAGGATAGATGCCACTCTGAGGTTTTGTTTGCTAAAGGCGAGATGACCAAAAGGGAGCTGCATGAGGGGAGAAGACAGGCCTTTTGGGCTATGCTTCTGCAGCAAACATGAAGGATGGAATAAAGGAATGGAATAATTAAGTCCCTCAGAATGACAGTTCCTCATCTGGGACAGCAAAAGCTGAGGAGGAAGGATGTGAAGGTCTGAGGTAGTAGAAAACCCTGGGAGGGAGGTATGGGATATGTGGCTGGATGATGGCTTCAGGAGTGAAGCTGGGCTGCTATGTGAGCACACCACAAGATTTCCCACAAGCTTCAGAGATCAGCCAAGGAAGACTATTTCTCACTCGCTCTCTGTTGCTCACATTTTACAGTCAATGTCCATAACTTTGCAGCTTGCAGGACTTAATAAAAGATTTTTTAGCTCCCATCCTCAATGGTAGTGAGTAAGGGTATGTTTTTTTGAGATTCCATGGTTTATTTTGCCAGATCTGTGGCAAATGTTGAACACATGACAGGGTAATGGAATTGTGTAATTAGTCCTGAGTACTGCAATCTCCTCAGACTCCGGTTTATAAATCACTAACACCCTGTTGCCTCATGCTGGGGGAGAAAGGAGTTTGTGCATTGACCTTCCATGCTGCTTCTGCAGCTGCTCATCCTCACTGATCTCTCTGGAGGTTGCAGGGGACTTGCTGGAAAAATCCAACTACTGTAAGACACAGGCAAAGAGGCTGGAGAGCAGGTGTAAAGACCTGCACGTCCTGCATTCAGTGTGAATAAATGCCGTTCATGGATGCCTGCAGACTTTCCCACAAACCTTCATTGAGCTTGCACGAGTGTATGTTATCAGAAGATATCAGAAAGAAACGGGGTGTGTCCATTCATACCAGTGGCAACCACAATAATGAAGTAATCAAACACGATGTGCAGTATGCAACAGTGCCTGTTCGCAGGTGCACTGTTAGATGTGAACATGCAGGGTGTGCTGCAGCCACCCAGGGCTCTGTTGTGCAAAGCTGTCGCTTCACAGCACGTCATTCCAGGGAAAGCAGCCTGGAGGAATAATCCAGCCTTTCCACACTGCTGTGCTCGCAGGTCCTGTGAGTGGGTTTCCACATGAAGACCCTGTCACTGCTTCTGTTACCAAAGTTCTGCTTTGTAATAGCAGCGTGAAGTGAGTCTTCCTATACTGTGCACATCCCTTCCCCTGTTCTCTGCTGAGGTTACCCACATCTCTACTCATGCCCCTGCTCTGAGCTAGGGCTCCTACCCCCTTTCTGTGTGCCCTTCCTGTGCCAGCTTTTTTGTCACTGCTGGTTTATTTTTCTATCAAAACAGCTGGTTATTTCTGAATAATGAGGAGTGAACGTCAGCGTAAGGAGGGATGGTCTTGCTGGGGCTTTGCTTGGCTGGGGAGTCCCTACATGTGGTCCCTCTGGTCAGCCAGGCAGGCATCAGCTGCTTCCTAATCAACATAGCAAAGGGATCCTCATGATTCAACTGGGCAGGAGCAAAAGAGGAAGAAGAGAGGAGGACCTCAACACTTCAAAAGCCTGAGCAGGCTTTTGGAGAGGTGAGGACACAGGATTGAGGGCAGCTGTTCACAGCTTTGGCATGGATCAGTCTTTCCAAGCCACTGTCAGTTTATTTGCTTTCTCAGTGTATCTGGTATGCAGTGGCCAAGAAGTCATTCTGCAGAGGCGCCGTCTTCCTCCCGTGCTCTGCAACACATCCCCGCAAGCACCAGGTTTCCACTATGTGGGGACCCTCTCAGCCCTCAGTATCTCCTCCAGCATGCCTTGGACTTCCAGCTGGAGAAAGGATCTGTGAACCCTTTCACCCCCATTGCCTCAGTCCCACTTTTCAGGGCTGAACTGGGTGAGAGGGAGAGTACCTGGATGGTAGTTCCCTGCAAAGGGTAGTCTGCAAGCTTTCAGAGGGCACAAATCTTTCATGCTGGAACACTGCATTCACAGATGGAAGAGGCCAGACCATGACCCCAAAAGAGACCAGAGGGGGAATGGTGATCCTGTCATCCACATTCATGGCGGAGCAGGTCTCATGGGGCTGATGATCCTCTGCCGCCCTTCCTGTACCCTCTGCAATGAAGAAGTCACACTCCAATCCAAAAGTTTCATCAGCTGAAGCACTTCTCTTATTTGTTAAGCCACTTGCTTGTTTTATGGGTTGCAGTAGTAGAGCAGTGACGAGATCTCACTGTGGACACCAAGGAGAGAGGCTGAACGAAACCAAAGGCTCACAGACCTCCAGGGACCAGTCTGAAGGTGGACAGAGCACCTGACTCCCTTGTGGGGCTATTGGCAACAGAAATAGCTGATGTGCATGAGCTTTGCTGCCTTCCTGAGGCACCACAGCTTGAAGCAGAGCTTTGTACTTGCTTTGCAGTCAGTTGCTTCTGTTAGCAAACCTGCTGCAAGAGAAACCCATTATGAGCCTTTTTTTACAACAAGGCTGCATTCCTACCTTCTGTGTTACTAATATATCGGTAAAGATTACTTGTAATATTTTTCACTTCCATAAGCCGTTCTATCTGGGGAATCTCAGAACATTTTGCAAACATTAATTAATTAGTCTTGCAGCGCCACTATTTACTAGCTAATTGTTGGCCTTGTTTTTAAAGACTAGTTTCCGCCTGCTCTAGATGCTCCATCTCCCACATCCAGAAGAACCTATGTCAGGACATGTGCAGCAGATGGACCTGGTATTAAAATGCCCACGCTGCCCAAATCCCTTGTCTGTACTGTGGCATCAGATTACGTGCTTTAGAAAACCGATCTAGTCCTAGAACTGAGATGCTTGGATAGTCAGAGTACTATATCTGTTGTAACAGCTGGCTTAAAAAACAAGTGAATGAGTTGGTGGCTGAGTTCAGATGGGGGTTGTGCTGGATGGAAAGGGGTTCCGTTTTTTGGAATTTATAAACCTTTTTTCTATGAGCTTGTGTTGCCTAAATTTAAACTATTTTTTTGGCTTCAGTCAACCTGCTAGTGTTGGGAATTTTTAACTGTTTTTAACAGGGAATACAATTTGAAGAGGTTGTATTCATTCCTATCTGCTAGCTATGTTTATAGGCATCTTGTTTTTTCAGACATCTCCGTTCCTCTCCTTTGTGTTTGCAGACCCTCTGTTTACATACTTCTTATATAGACATTGTGATTTCTCTGACACAATTACAAAGAACAGCCTGATTTATTTTTCAGTGTGTTCCTTTATTAGTGTTCACCCTCCAAATTCAACACCAAAATGTTTCCTCAAGAAAGATACGAAGACTGCCAGAATTATTATATTTGGTTCTTGACTGCTCAAACTTTAAAGTGATACCTTAAAGGCAATGGTGGTCCTGGGTTTTATTTTCTTCCCAATTCCTTTTGTGCATTTCTGCATTCCTGTGCTGAAACAATATGCCAGATAATCTGAAAAAAAGCCCAGAAAACAATCTATGGAATGATAAATAAATCTGCCACATATAATCTGAGACTAGGCTTTAAAAAAAAGCATTACCAACATCTGATGCAGAGGGAGAAAAGCATATTGCTGCTGTTGCTATTGATGTTGAAACCATTTCTTGCTGTTTCTACTTACCTTAACTTGAGTTTATCTAGGTTTTGCTGATGCCCCACTCCAGACAATTTCTATGAGTGAAAAAAAGACCAGTTTTTATGTCCCCCACTCTTTCCCAGCAAAATATCAAGTCTCTTCCCCTTTTCCATCCCACTCAAGACCCACTGTTTCTGAACAGCAAGTATTGCTCAAATGGATTTGCTTTAAATGAGAAAGTCCTACTATAGGAGGAACCAACATGCCACAGAAGGGCCACAAAGTTGAACTGTATTGAAATTCTGATTACTTTACCTTTTTTACATCCTTAACAACAGTTAGGGCAGTAGCAAGAGAGTCAGTCCTCTTACCCAAGCTCAGCAATACAATATCCCACAACAGCAGTAGGGTAATAGAAGTGCTGTGATGAATTGATGGGTTCATTAGTCTACAATCAATGGATAAGCCTTCATAATAGAATAGACCTCTCAGGAGCCAAATACCAGCGCTTTAATTGCAGCAGGTGCTCAGTGCCAGGGCATGTATTAAAAAGAAAAATTAAATGTTTCACTGGAACAAAAAATCCGTAGAATCAAGTAGACTACAAGAACAAAGAACAAGTTGCCGAGAGAGAAAAGAAAGAAAAGGGAACACATTAACTACCATGCTCGTTTCCAGCTTTGCGAACTGGAGCTGTATACCTGAAAGCTGAGTATGTGTCATCTGTTCTCTGGCCTCTGTTGCAGTAATAACTCAGTATATGCAATCTGAAATGCGTTTGTCCCCACAGCACCTTTGTGAGGCCAGGGAAGCTCTCTTACTGCCTTTCACAGGCAGAGAAGTGACAGCTTGGAGGCACAAGTGTGTCCAGGCACTTAATCTCTGCTGGACTGAGCAGGAGCCAGTGTGCAATGGGTCAGGTGGGAAGGCACGGGAGGGGACGGGATGGAGCCCAGTCCTGCCGGCCCCCTCCTGCCCCTTGGCACAACACGCTGCCTGTTTGCAGGCACTGCCGTTTTGGGAGCAGAACATGAAAATGAGCTGTCGTGCTCCCTCTCCTGCAGAGATTTCCATTTCTCTCTGCTGTTGTTCTCCTTCACGAGCTGTTCATGGCAGACAGAGAATTAGGCTGCGATTTAAGCGAGCTGCACCCTCTTTCTGCATCTACAGCTGGACCTCTGTCCTCGCCTCCAGGAGCTGTATCATCCCCCGGGGCCTGTTTCCCTCCGCCAATTTTTCACCTGTATGGTTGGAGGCAGCGGCTCCCTTTGCATCAGGTGCACACACAGCAGGAGCCTCACCTCAGCAGGCTGCAGCTGTAACACATACTCCAGGCAACTCTATTGGTAAAATATACACCTTTTGCTTGTTTGGTGTGGGTGAAGGATATGTCTCCTGTAGATGTTCAACCCCAGACCCCACTAGTGTGGTGGAACGATATAAACTAAGTGGGAGAAGAGGGCATTGTGTGGGTGGTACAGCACCAAGCTACAAGGAAGGGAGAAATAGGTACTACCAGGTCAGGGATTTGTGGGTTTGTGGTCTACAAGACATGCTAACTGTGATTAGAGAGAGGATCATTCTAACATTCGGGACAAATTCTGTTCTTGGTTACTCAGTTTTGCCTCTACTGAGGTTCTGGGGTGCCCGAATGCTGGCATAGTTTGACCCAAATGGACAAACCTAGCCCTGATTTTAATCAGTCCCCATGTCACTTACTTCAACAGAGGTTATGTAGTTTGTATGAGAGCTGACTGTTTCCTATTGCACACAGTCAAGTTCCCAAAGAAATATACAATAAATCCCAATTTAGAAAAGTTAAAGGGAACAGGCTAACAGCAAGTGTCCTTGGAGATATCCCTTGCCAACAGAAATGCTGCTGACTACAGTGCCTTAAATATAAATGCACTGAGAGAGCATATTTATATAAGTAAGAGCAAACCTGTTTAAGAAAGCCTATGATAAATATGCATATCTGTTAGGGTATCTACATACATATGTTTTTGTGCTTGTCTATACATACATGTGGGGAAACTAGCAGGTTTATATACAGAAAGATATGTGAGTATGTATTTATATATGAATAATATTACAGTGCTTATGTGTGGGTTTCCTTAAGTGTATTTGTATATATCCGTATATAAAAACACACACACAATGTGTGAGACTGTGATACTTATGAAGATGCGTGTTCCTGTGGTCATGATAATTTCTGTAGTGGAAAGTCACACAGAGGATATTTTTGTAAGATTTAAGTTTTTCATATTTCAGACTTCAGAGATCAGCATCTGTTCAATTTATGATAAACTGGCAATTTATCATAATGAAAGTGGAAATGAGCTGCTTATGACTGATCTCTGTCTCCTCATGCAGTATGTCTACATGTCACACTCTTGTACCTCTTAGATCTGCCAGTTGCCCATGCCACCTACTTCTCTGTGGGCACCCATGCTGTGCTCAGGGATGCGCGCAAGACGAGTAAGGAGGCTCCAGTGGATGCACATCTGCTGTCACCACGAGTAGAACAGCCATCCTGGATATAGTCAAGATTACGAGCTTCCCAATGAAGCATCTGAAGAGCCTGACACCTGGTTTTGTAGCCTTTACCAGTGTTAGTAGATCTATTTGCATCTTTGGCTTCATATGACCAAAGAACTGGAGAGCTGGACTTTTTTATTGCTGTGGGAATCAAAAAGGAGAACAAAGGTGATGATGATCCAGGCAGAGAGGACTTACTCTTTTCTCTGCCACAGGCTCGCCTTTTCATCTTCAGAGAGTCACTTACACCAGCGTTTTCAAAATGTGGCTACTGGCTCCTGGTACCGAATGTAGGACAACTCATTTCAGTACTTGGGTTTCAACACCTGTCTTTGGCAGCCTGGTCTGAACAGTTTATCCTTAACACTCAGTACTGCTTATAATGTTAAGAAGGCTTTACATACACCATCAAAGACAAGAAACAGTTTCCGTAAGACGCTCTTCATGTGCAGAGAAACCGCTATCAGCGACTACTGTATTACTTTATATGCACTGTGCATACACCGAATATTATCCCCTGCAAATTCCATTTCAGTGAGACTGCTGTGGGCGATTGTTCTTTTGTGCAAAGTGTCCTGGGAGACCACAGCTATCGCTCACTATTGTCTCTTTCTTCCATTGTTGTGAGTTCATTTTGTACTTTCTTGAGCTGATAGCTCGCTACCACTATTGGTCCGATACAGGTAGGGCAGAGAGGGAAAAAGGCTTGGGATCAGCTCTACTTTTTGTAGCGTCCTACTGCATTTTATCAGTTCATTGTTAACAATAGCTGGAGGCAAGGCCTAATGATATGCTGTTGTTAGGAAGCATGAGTCTGAATGTGTGAGGGAGAATATCATAAAACAGAAATAAAAATAGGGGCAATAATATGAATGTTTTATCTGCTATGAATCTGTTGAAAGATAGTGGGTTGCTATTGAACAGCCTAATGAGAATGAATAAAATATGTATGTCATATAAATAAAGGGAATAACTGCAAGATGTACTAACAGGGACTGGAGGTCTGAAATCGAGCAGGAAGTAGCTTCTGTTCGGCTTTATATGAAAATGCTGTTACATGACTTGCTGTCTGCCTGGCTGTCAGGAATTCTTTTCAGGAGCCCAGTATTACCAGCAAAGCCTCTGCCGGCAGCTGGATGTGGGTCAAAGGTAACAAGGATTTGCAGGACTGTGGCTGGGGAGCTCATGGCCTATTTAGCATTCAGGAATAGGAATGAAGAGAAGGGAAGCCCTGGGTAACGACAGCTAGAAGAATAAAGTGGGAAAATCTTGATCTTTATTTTTTTGAGGACAGAAGTGGTAAAATTTTCATTAGAACACTACAAAACAAATTATATTTTACCAGCAGGACACAGCTTTAGTACTCTCAAGGTGGATGATAATAGGAGAATGAGCCCTAGAGACAAAAGAAAAGCTTCCTTACAGGAAATTAAACCCAAGCTTTGCAAATAAGAACAATAGCCTACAATCCAGGTAAAACTACAGACACAAATGAATGAATGCAAAATGAACATTAGCAGAGCCTGAAGCAGTGACACCTCGAAATACAAAAGAGAGGAGAGTGGCTTCACAGCACCTCCTGAAACGAATTTATAACAATATGCATACTAATGAACCTGAAACGCCACTTAGTTTTTGCATCCATTATTCATTGTTCAGCTTTATAGGAAATGCAGCCGTACACCCTGTTCCTTCACCCTGGTCCCCTTGCATGAAAATTACCATAGCATTGGAAAAGGAAAAGGTTGCAAGAAGAAAAACCAGATGAGAGGCTCAAGATGTCTTAGAGCTTCTTCATTTTCCTCCTGAAATCTGTGAGATCGCTGTCCCTGAAGGAGCAGGAGGGGCCAGGAGCTGAAAAGAAACACCCTACAAGGGCCTGTGCTCTCCCTTGGCTGTCTGGGCATGTTTTCAGGGGCTGATACATTCTTCTGAGAGCCTAAACAGTCTGTTGATGATTAAAGGGCCTTATGTAAGAGAAACAATATAGATAATGAGCCGAGCCAGTTCAGACAGCCAAATCTATGAAAGCTCCTGTGCACAGGGAAGCTGAAGGATGGTGTTTAGAGAGAAACAGATGGAGGCAGCAGCGATAGCCCGGGTATCCCAAGTTCTTCCATGATTCCTGTCCCTTTATGTCTGCACTGGCAAAGGCTTTCCTGAATCAGATTTCTCAGCCACCTGCAGGACTTGTTGAATCTGACCTCCTGGTGAGTTTGCACCACCAGCCAAGACAGACAGATAATGCATCCTTTCTAATGAACTGGGTCTTTTTCAGTCCCAGGCAAATTTGGTGAAGTATTATTTCTACATATGATATATATTTCAAAGTTTCTAATGTTTCTCCTAAGCTATGTGCCCCTCACATTTTATTTTCTCTGTATCCAGGGCCACAATAAAAGCACAGGGGCTGACACAGACCTGCTGGAATAACAGAGGTACCTTTTCTGCACTCCACTGACTTTATCTGCACCCCTT
This sequence comes from Fregata magnificens, assembly GCA_013389945.1. Lineage (NCBI taxonomy): Eukaryota > Metazoa > Chordata > Aves > Suliformes > Fregatidae > Fregata > Fregata magnificens. The sequence goes on along the minus strand of WAAD01033602.1, from coordinate 109,955 downwards.
TGAGCAGACTGCAGCAGGTCTGTTTTTCTGCAAGCTGGAACATCACCAACGGGATGAGGTTTAATACACTGAGAGCTTATTTTGCATAAATAAACTGGAAACAGAATGGTTGAGGTTGGAAGAGACCTCTGGAAGTCATCTGGTCCACCCTTCCACAAAAGATGGGGCACAGGCTTCTTCAGCTGTGAGGACCACAGGGTTCCAGGCACTGTGTTCATGTTTCCAAATAAATATACAGAATACGCTGCACAGTTACAACTTTTTGATGTACAGTCTGTGGCTAAATTACAAAATTTAACAGGGACTATATAATTTTTACCTATCAAATTACAAAGAAAGGGGATAGGACAAACAGATTCATTGAAATCAGGAGCTTTTGCTCACTTTTGCATTTAGTGTATCTTACAACCTGAGAAAGCATACTTTTGAGAGCTACACCTTCTGCAGGCACACTCAGAGAGTTCATGGAAATTATAGCATCCACTGGTATAGGCATCAGAGTTAATAACCTACCAGAGCTTTGTAGCTGAAAGTGTTGGGCAATCAGATGTTATATTCACTGGAGTTCAAAGCTGTGCTGAAATCTCTGGAAAAGTTTTAAATTTTCATGAGATGGAAAAAATTTTTCACACACCTGGGTTATACTAGGGTGGCTCGTGTATATTTGTCCAGGAGAACTGCTTCTACACCTGGATTTGATATTGTAAGTTCTTACTGAAAAGAAATTAAGGTAACTGTTTTTTACAATTTCACATTTTAGAAAGCCAATACATTGGGGGGGAAGGATTTTTTGGCTTTGTTGGGTTTTTTTCCCCCAAGCCCAACAGGCTTTCCAGGTTTTGATTGTTGGAAAATCCATAATATTTTATTTGCACTACAAAAGGATTAAAAACAATTACAACTAAAACTCGATGTGAAAATTATCATGTCCAACAGCTATATATCATCACTACTTTCTGTGAAAAGGTTTTGAGCAGTTGTGCTGCTGAATTTTATTCGACTGCACTAAGCCATTGTTGTGCAGAGGCGTTTGCAAAACTATGGCTTCAGTCACTTTTAATGAGCAAATTCCTGTTTCGTCTGATTTTCTCAGTAACAGGAAAAACCAAAGCAGGTGTATAATTCATGTCAAAAAATGTGTTTTCTTAACTTGACGATATAGTCTGTCTGTCTGTCTCTCTGTGTGATAGTATGCTTGCTCTCATGATGTCTGTATATTTATTTTAAATAGAAGACTAACTTAAAAAAACTCCTGACATCCCAAATATGGTAAAGTAGGAAGAGAGCAGAAGGTTCATCCTCAGGGGTTTTGTCTCTACTTTGTCAATAAAAAACCCTCAATGAAACCTGGATTCATAGCATGCAGATGTGTTGTTCATTATCTCTTTATGTATATAATGAATAAATCATAAAGTCCAAATAAAAGTATAAATATTTATATTCATGTACACATGCAGATGGGGTTGCAGTAAATCAGTATTATCTGCCCTGCCTTGTGCTATCCTTTTTTTTATTATTATTAAATGTGTAGGAACTGAGGAACTATGTATTTTCCTTCCCATCCCATTGCTACATTATGTTCAGATTTCCTGACACCTGCAACTTACAGAGTTTGCATTTCTGTTGGGGGAAAAAAAAAAAAAAGAAAACTCAGCTACTTTGTTGATGGAATCAAATCAGAGCTAGATAGATGGGGTGGTAAAACATTTTTCAAAAATCCCATCAGTTTGAATTATGGTTATACTCAGAAAATGCCTGGGGACGCACTGCACCAGTGAGCTCTGTTGTCTCTTTGTGGACCGCGGCTGCTCTCTGGGGAGACAGGCAGCCCGACGCCTGCGTTCAGGCTCCACGGCTAGAGCCCCAGCTCTGCTACAGGCTGACCTGCGGCCACTTCATCTCCCTTCCCCGCTACCACACTGGTGGTATTAGCTTGCCTATGTTGAATTTCAAGCATGTTTATGAGTTCAGTTCCTAAAATGTGGGGCTTTAACTGGGTCCCCTAGATCCTACGGTGATAACAAACAGTAACACCAACTGGGTGCAAACTTGCTGGCGGGTGTAATCTATTGCCAGCCCTGATCAGCAGGGCATATTCTTCTGCTTCAGATGACGCGGTCAGAGATTGCTGAGGTTGAGCCTCTCTTTGATATTGACTCACTTTTTTGCCAAATGTATACATTTCCGGAAAGCTTTGGGGAAATTCTGGTTCTACTGAAACCAGTGACAAAACTCCCCGGGGATCGGTGGGTTACAGATCCCTACTTCAGTTTGCAGGACTATCAGTGATTAATAAAATAAAAAAGTCAGGGAGAGTGAGTGCAGCAGTATGGAGAACCACCGTGTCATTTTTCTACAGCCAGTTTTTATCTCTGTCTGGCTTTTGCTATAATTAATGTCACACACAACAAGTCATACTGAGTGTGTTTTATCACCCCAATAGTGCCATCTCAAGACCTGGCCTGATTAGTCTGTAGCCGCTCTGTATATTGTCTTTGTGGGACATTGTCACTTGCCTAGCCATGTATGAAGCCGGAAACAAAAACTCTTAAGTGCTCCATCCTCACTGTTCCACATGCTGTTCATGCCTGTAAATCTTTTTGATTAGAAATAAAAGTAGGCTGCTACCAATAACAGACACTTCTTACAGGAGACAATTGATTACTGTGTGTGATGCTTATAAAATGACCAGGATTCCTTTTAGGAGGTAAATTTATCATGCCCAGCGATGGATAGCAAAACAGACTGCGACTAAAATGAAATTCACATTATGCAGTAGGCCATGGTGTGACTGAGAACAAATATTAAGAAGGTCATTCTGATCTGATTTGTCAAGCTCATGTTGTCATTCTGGCTTTCTTGAAGCAGAAATCCAAATATTCTGATGGATGGTGGTTTAGGAACCTCCTTGAGCACAAACTTGTAAGAAACTATTCTGGACAAATTGTGGTTTGGGTTAAAATATCACACACTGCCCATGATTTAATTCCTCCTCCTCCATATTCATGTGCAGAACTCAGAAGATGATGAAGTCTGTTCATCTGCTTCAATAACTACATCTTCAGCTCTTGCTTGTTTGCAGCGTTGTGAATACGCAGATGAAAAAAGACGTGCTGTTCCATTTATAACCAGCAATTCCTTTGCTTCCATCTTAACTAGTTTGCAGGAAGCGTTTTCTGCAGTTTCATGACTGAGCCTGGAGCAGGAGTAAAGGTGAAGGATGTAGCGGTGGAGAATGACAGGCTCTTTTGAGGTTCTGGTGGTCTCTTCAGTGCAGTCACACAGGCTGCTGCTTACCTCTAATGGAGACCCCATCTCAAGGTCTCCGGGAGAGTTGGGCAACCCTGCTATGAGATTACAGACTACAGATGCAGAGGAGACAGTTATAAATATTGTTCTGACATAAATTCCACACGCAAAACTTTCCTTCCTCCACCTTACCTCCTTTACACGTAAGTCTTTTTGATTCAATTACCCGTTTCCAATCACCTCTCTAAAATATTCCACCTTCACATTATCTCTTTTGAATACCGTATGCCACTTCCCTACTAGCCTCTCTTCCTACCCAACCTACAACCCTCCCTAAGCACTCCCAAACCCTGCTCCAGCTGCTGCGACACACCATTTGCACAGCTGTTTTCCTCCCCCAGCCAACACCCGGTCTCCTGCAGCTGCCTTTCTCCTCAGGCTCCTCTCCTCTCCCTCCTCAGCACCCAGTCCTGCCTATTCGATTCTAGTTTATTCTGTCCTGTTTATACCACACTAAGCAGCGTAATGCTTCATGGCGGTTCATTAAGCAACACAATCAACATCTGTCATGTGCTTGCTCTGTCATCCTCTCCCCATAGGAAGATGTGTTCACTTGTGAGATTTTTTAACTCTATGTACGTGTATATGTGTATATATATATGTAGATATATACGTGTGTGTGTGCATACTTCTATATGTAAATCGGTACGTATGTGTACATATATGAACACATACACACTTTGCCTTGCATTTATGTGAAAGAAGGCAACAGTGCAGAAATGTGCCTTGCCTGTAAGCACAGCAGGGAGTGAGGGCTGGGAATGTCTTTATTTTCCGGGGAAGCTTCTTACCGCCATTTTGGGTTAACCCTTGAGAAAGCTGTGTCTCCCACAAGACTGGGTTTTACCTTGGTTGCGGCAAGTTCCACTGGGCCAGAGGAGTGGAGTGTAGATCACTGCCTATGTCCCAGAGCTTTAGGCAGTCTTTCAGAGACTCACGTCCTTTCCCTGAAATCTGAAAAGTGAAGGGCATCTGAGAACTTGGGTCCATATTAGATGGGGTGCAAGCATATGGAGCAGGGCTCACTCTACAATAGCTAGATGTGCTGTTCTGTGCATTTGCCATTGTTTCTTTGAATGAGTGATATTTCCACTTAGATATTTGCAGGACCATGTACAGGATTAAAGAGTGCAAGCCCACTGGTTTGGAAGCCTTTGGAGAACAGCTGCTTGGCAAAAGCAAGTATGGTATTTTTTTCTATGCAGTACACCAATTGCACACTTATTAGAGTGGAAAAATTTAAGACATCCCAGCTTTTATTCTTTCCTCTGTTATTTCTGCCATTTTATTATGCTCCATCCAAAGTCACCTTCTCAGCTTCTTGCAGTGTGGATCTGTGCAAGTCTGACACCTCAGATGGTGCCTTGTGTACTCAGGGGCACTGTGAACAACCAAGTCAGGCTGGGTGCGCTGGTACACTGCCTTCCTCTGATCTAAGGGTTGTATTTGCAGTTGACCCCCATGTGTCTTTGCAAAGGTCAAAACTTAGGAGCGGGAAATGAGCCCACCCACCTTCTCTCTGAAGACTCTCTGCCTGCCCAGATGGCAGTGGGAGGGTCTGCAGGACCACGGTCCTTGCTTTTCTTCTAGCCCATGGGGAGGCTGCATGGGCTCCTTGGCACCCCTATGCCCCTGACACCTGGCGCCCAGAGTTGTGTTTGCCCATGGAATAAAAAAAGTGGTGGAAGTCTGGGGTAAGCTGCAGGGTGAAGTTTGGGGCAAGCTTTCAGTACGTGATCGAGGAACTGGGTGGGAGGAAGATTGTTTTACACAGTTACAGCCCTGGCTATAAGCTTCTGTTTCACATTAACTACGCTTCTGATGGTCATATACAAAATGCCTCACTGTATAAGGATATTAAACACATTGTTATCATCAAGAATAAAATGGATCCATTCTAGTGAGACTGTATTAAACATATTGACCGTTCTCCCTTCCATACCCTTTACTGCATACTGGATGATGACATGTTTATCTCTTAAAAATACCATAAGCTTGGACAGGACATATGAAATTTTCCAAAGTAGAAATAGGATAGGGAGGAAAAAAGGATTATCTCAAAAGTACATTTTTGCACACAGGTCTGCTGTTATACAGTATCAAATGAAGCTAATCCTTCATTTCACATATATTCACTTGGCCTCATTTCTTAGGGCTATATTCTTCCATCAGATTTACAGGGTGGATCTTAGATAAGCTAGAGAAATTAAGGGTGTTCTCAGGCTGCAAGGTTCATCTGCTGCATGCTCCTAGACGCCAAGTAATATTTTCCTCTGGGTGCTTTACCATTGCTGTGGTGGGGTAAACAGATCTCAGGGAGGGGTTACAGTTTCACGGAAACTGGGTATTTTTAGTTCAACACCAGCTGAAATTTTGGCTGTTTCAAGTGCAAAATGCCTGAGGTGAAACAATTGCCATGCAGCGGTCTCCTCAGATGTGGTGCCGAGAGCCACATCAATGTCTACGCTGGACTGAGCTGCATTGCTGTAGCCTCCTTGAAGTCACAGCCACAGCCATGCCACCCACCGTTGCTGGCTCCTCGTGGAGGGCATCCTTCCAGACACGGCAGCCCTGACCCCCAGCAGCTGCCGCCCTAGGCACCCCAGGAAGACGTTGCCTGGGTCAGCTACATTTCCTCATGCTCCCTCCAGCAATGCCTCCTTGAAACCACAGTCCGATGCTGCCTAATGAGACCTGCATCTGAAGGAGGTGGGTTTGGACCCTGATAACATTAGCGAAGGCCCATGGGCTCCCTCTGGCCCTTTCCACTTTTCAGGTTTTTTTGGTTTTATCAAAGAAACTATTTTAGGAGGGACCTTTTCCTTGTAAATGCAATTCAGTTTAGAGACTCTAAGCCAAATCAGCCCAGGCTGCCCTCAAGCCCTGCCAGTCTGGGGTGGAGGAGGAAGCACTCTACCCTCATACAGGTTCAACCCCAAAATTGTGGGCACGTGAATTGGCAATGGCTGGGGCCAGACATTTCAAGCTTGACTGGATTTGTTTTTACTTGTAGATTTCATAGAGAGCAAAAGCTAGTTTTGAAGAGAGTGGAGTTCAACATTTTTAAAGCTGCAGTCATTTAAACCAAGCATTAGATAGAAGCACATCTGAGCATCTCTGTGCCTTTGTAAATAAATTTTGAGGTGCATTTAAAAAGTTCTGTAGGTGAACATATCCGTTTCCATTGATAAAATCTCGAGGCTCCACATCTTGAATAACTTTGAATCAAGACATATGCATGCCTTTGATGACGACTCAGTATAAAAGGCATGCAAAGTTAGTAAAACATGACGTGACTTAAGAATTGCTGCTACAACCGGGAGCACTTACTGGGGAAAATTGCAAGTTTTGTTCCAGAGAAGCAGCAGACTGTGGCTGCCTCAAGGGACCTGGTGGAGGTGAGCCCTCCTTATTGCAGGATGTGTGGGCTAGGAGCCTTCTCCCCTCCCAAAACTCATGACAGGCTGTGCCTCGGCTCCTGCCTGGAGGCAGCATGCAGGAACCTCCGGAGGCGTCCCTGTCTTCCTGAGCCCCTTCCACAGGCTTCCGAGTGGCAGGGGGCAGTTTGACACGGGGGTCACAAACAGCATTGCGGACATGAGTCTAGTTAGCAGCAGGTAGACATCCCCATCCTCCCTGTACAGCTGTTTGATGGGACTCCCAGCCTGACTCCAGCAACATCAGGCCTATAGCAATCAACTGCATCTGCTTTCTCTACAAGGAGGAGACTCTCCTGGGAATCAAAGCATGGTGTCTGGCTAAGGAAAAGCTCGCCCAGAGCCAGAGGACAAGAAGAAGAATGACAGCTAGAGCTTCTTCGGACAGGCCAGGGCAGTGCCTCCACGCTCCTGTCTTAGACCAGATCTCCCAGGCGCTCGCCCTCTCTGTGCTTGGGTTCACATGGCAGGGGAGCCTTCGAGTGCACAGGCTGGGGTCCTTTGGGATGAAGCAAAACCAGAAGACGCGTCCGGGTTGCTAAGGGGAGCTGTCTGCTCCAGAGTTAACCACCACTGCAGAAAGGACATTGGCTTCTGGACACCAACTCCACCGCTCCGGGGTCTGTCCCTGCTGCCCCATGCCAGCCAGTGGGGCTCAGCACTGGAGGCACCACCCCTTTGGTCAGCCCACGTCTTTAGCTGAACCCTTCCTTACTCACTGTTTCTGAGGAAAATGATGCACAGAGAAATGTGCGCCAGAAGGACAGGATGGCATAACTGGGAACAGAGCCCAGACTGTCTTTACCTAGGACCAGATGTCACTCAGTCACCTTCCCCTGTAGCTGTTCAAGGCATGGACCTCCATGGACACTAGCTTGTACCAGGGACAGACCCCGTCAGGCAGGGACATGGAGGCAACCTCTGGTGTGTCAATCCCAGCCTGTGTTTGCCATTCTGCTCCACCCAGCGAGGGCCAAGAAGGAGCAAGGCGGTTACTGGGTACCTTTCTGACAGGGGAAACAAAAGGGAAGAGAAAGACTGAGAAAAAAATAGTCATCTGAACACTGTCATGAATGCTTCAGCCTGTTGTCGTTAAGACAAGTTTTGGAGAGATCGGTAAAGGCTTACAATTATCGGCAGAAGGATGGTTTTTGTCCACTTGCTTTTACAAAAGATGTTTGTGGGAAAAAAATCAATACTTTTCTTGTCCCCAAAGGCACTATCTTTCACTATAGCTATGTGGCAGGTTTGCAGATTTCATCAGTGGGACAGCTAGTCTGAAGCTAATTAGCTATGTCCTTACTAATAGGCATAAAAGTCAAAGAAAAGGAACAAAGAGCAAGCCTTTGCACACTTTTCAAGAGCTGTCCATGGCTTTAAAAACTTGAACTGGTTGACAGCAGACCTTTAAAAGTGTGCGCATATGTATGTGTGGTTTCTAGACATGCAGCACTTATTGCTGCATCTGTCTCTGTAAGAAGTGCAAGACAAAAATATTTTATGGAATATCTGGTTTTGAACCCCTCACAATAAACAGCAGCTTTAACGTGTTGGTTTTCTTCACAAGGTCATTACTCCAGCAAATGCCCTCTGCTTTGATTTTCAGGTAGTACAACAATACAGATTAACAATTACAAATAAACTGCCTGCTCAGAATGAACAAACAGTGCACTGATAACCAGCTTTAGATTATATCTGTAGCCAGTGTTGCTTGGAGTCGCAGAATATGCACCTCAGCTTCTGCTTGCCCACCTCTTCCAGCCCAAACTTTCAAAGGAGATTCTCCAGTCTAACATTTTTGTGATTCCTGATAGAGGTCCATGGGAAGAGAGGAGCCATTGTTGTGACAGGTTTCTACTCAGCATCATACATCACTGTCTCGAGCTATTCTTAGTGATGCTTGGAAAGCAGTCAGAGCAATCTGTGAAACTAGCCAGTGATGCTGACAGCATCTTACCACAATTATGATGATGTATACAGTGCTAGCAAATAAGGCTGGGGAAAAAAATGCAGAAACAAAAGAACATACTCTGTTTTCCAATTTTTTCAGAGGCATCAGCATGAAGGATTTCAGGGAACGGAGGGAGGGAGAGAGGGTGGGAGGAAGTGAGTTGGGACTGAGGAAGGACACTGAAAAGGACACAAAAAAAATATCTGAAATAGAAAACCTCTCTTCAAGCTCCCTTCTTGTTCATTATGGATTAATTTGATTGTCAATAATTCTGACTCAAAGAAATGAGAATTACTGGGCTGGATCTCAGAAAGCTTAAAATTCAGTGTGGTTTCAACCTTGTTATACAGTGGACTGAAGTTCTCAGGGAGGTATCCTTTGCTGATGTACATGAGTGCAAACTTCATGTTTGGCAATGAAACCATGCTGATTTATGCCAATTGAGGCTTTGGCCTGGGTAGAGGAATCTGCTATTGCATTCCTTCCGCCGCAAAGGTTTTCAGAGCTCTACATCTCTCGTGATGCCCATTATAAACAGTTATTGTCAAACAATTATACTAAAACCTAGGCATAGAAAAACAAGTAAGCCACTGGCATGAAAAGAATGCAGGGGAGACACCAGTGAAAATATAGTAATGGTGAGACCTATTAAATTGTTGAATGCTTGCTCAGGGAGCTGCAAAAGCAACATTAGTTGAATCTTTTGTCTTTGAGGGGCCAAACGCATATATTACAGGGAGGAATAATCCTGCCCCTGTGTCATGAGCAGGAGGACATCCAATTTTTTGCACTGCTGACTTCTGCTGCGTGTGGAACAAGGCAGCTGGGAGAAGGATCAGTCAGCGTGAGTGCTTAGTGAGCCTGATGATGCCCTTGCGCTGTTGGAGGTGGTAACAATACAAGCAAGGCACAAGGCTATTTTCCACCCGTGGCAGTAAGACCTGAGTTCTGATTAAAATGTGGGATTTTTTGAGTGGTTTGTAGCTGCCTAGGGAGCAAAGGGGCTGCCCAACAGAAGTTTGCTGTTCCTTCAGGAGACTCCATCAGCAGTGCTACTGAGGGGCTGAGAGCACAGTCCTCCCACTAAACCTACCTTCGCATCAGACTCAACACAAAAGCCCCCTGTCCTACTGCTGCTGCCCCATGGACATGGTAAGCGTATCCTACACTCTGTGTATATACACTCCAGTGAAAGCCAAGCATCCCCACAGGAGCTGATCAGATACTAGTAGCAAGCATTTCCCCAGTTCAGATCATTGTTGTTTGCTGAAAAACAGACAACAGGAGCTAAACAGAGAGCTTCAGTTTCTGGGAATATAGTAGAGTTGTGACCCCCCTGAGACTGGAGGGACTGGCTCAGCCGAGGTCCTGTGCATAGACTCTGTGTGATCTAACTGGCACAGTGTGCATTGAGTAAGCATTGCTAGAAACCCTGATGCACAGCTTCTTTTCCAGACATCCTTGGAAGAGGCAACCAACAACAGTCAACTGATCCAACAGTCCTCTCTGGCTCCACCGTAGGCACTGGGAGTGGGATTCAGGAACCCAAAGAGGGACTTCAGCGATCTAAAAGTGAGGCGTTTAATACAATCAGATCAGCCAGAGTCCCTCCATGGTGCAGGGAAGGAGACAAGCACATCCAGAGGACATGTCCATGAGCCTTGGATGTCTGCTGTGGTATTCATCTAAACCACTCTCCAGGGGCAGCTTCCCACTGACGACTGCAGGGCCTTAATGACTGATTCAGAAGAGATGCCTTGTCTTACTTTTAAATAGCTAACATCAGATGAAATTAATTCTCTTCCCCTCTTATGTTCCAGTTCCCCAGAAAGGAAGGCAAAGCTCACTGAAATCAGGTTAATTCACATGGTTTCTGAATCAAGCCCAACACGGGGGGAGACAGCCAATGTTAAAAGAAAAGAAGCTTCAGCAAAGGGCACAAGTGGCTCTGAGTGATATTCATCTTCCTACTCATAGATTTCTTCAGGTCTTAGGTTCAGCAGCAATGAAAAGCATACAAACATTGGTATTGCAGCAAAAGGCAGAGCCATTTGGAATAAGGAGTTCATTTATTGTTACTCTTATTGAGCACCATAGGTCCACAGCACAGTTAGGAGCCCTTCTACCAGACAAGGCCAGAAAACACAACTTTCCTGGCTCACCTGGAAACCACATTTAGCTTGGCTTTAGAAATTCTAGCTCCCAAGGGACTGCAAAATCAGTAAAAAGTTAAAGAGAAAGGGTAGCCAAATGCTTGTAATGCTCCAGATGGCAACAGTTAAGCTCTGAGCAATGGCCTTGCTGTTGCTCATTGCACTGGTTCCTCCATCTCAGATAAGTCTGGTGTTGCATACCTGCTTCCCTGGGCATAAGTAAGAGGAGCAGAGGAATAGCACAACCTGCCAGCTCGGTGTGAGTTTTTCTGCCCTGGGCGAAGGTGGTGCGACCTTCCTGAAGATGTGACAGTTGCACAGGAATGTCCAGTTGCTTAGCAAATAGCACGTGCCTCAAAACGAAAAATGTGAAGATTCATTCCATTTTACTGCAGAGGCGGCTTCAAACCAGCTGCTCTGTTGGAAGGCAAATGGGGATGTGTTTTCCCATTTGCGTGATGACAGTATTTAAAAATGCTGAAAATGCCGCGCCTGGACCCTGTTGTGCCAGCTACTGCACAAACAGAACAAAAGACAGCCCCAACAGGCAAACAAACTGCCAGGCAAGAAGCAACAGCTACGCCAGTCCCATGAGGAAAGGCTGCATCGCTGCACATCAGCCTGCCGGGTGGGCTGCCAGGCTTGCCTCCAGCCCCACTGCTCTTGTGCCCGAGGAGGGACGTGAGTGCAGATTGGAAAGAGGAGAAATGAGGTAACTTTGCAGGTGTTTACAGGGAGCTTCTCCAGGGAAGCATGGGAGAAAACCTGAACCCTCCAGCCGCCCACCAAATGGAACCTGAAGATCATGTTACTAGCACTGGTTCATTCCCACAGGCGTGTTGCAGCTCTCTGGTGCACTGCACAGCGCAGCCCCCAGGCGGGATGATGTGGGTTAAGCATAGAGTGCTATGCCTTAACATGCAGTTTCTCAGCCTTTGTGGTGGGTTTAAACCTTTGCTGCTAGCTTTTATGTTGAGTGTGTGAGGGGGTTTTTCAGTCTAATGAGTTTTCAGCATGCCTTTGTTCCTTGCCAGCTCTACACATACACACACACACACACACATGTGTATACTGCAGCTCATCCTCCAACCAGAAAACATATTCAAACATCTCTCGGAAGGATTGGGAATAGAAAGAGGAGATAAAGCACTCAAAGCAGAAAGCAAGCGGGTCACTACAGCCCACTGCTGTGGCAGCATGGAGAGTGCAGCCTTGAGCGGTTAAACCAGCACATGCTATTGAATTAATGATTGGTCCTGATAGGCTTCCCTCTCTGTGCTCTACGCTCTCCTCTTGGTGGCTACTAGTACAGGTGCAGCCAACAAAAAGTCATTCCCAGAAATATCCAGGGTCTATTGTGACCCGTGGGCAACACTGGGAAAAGGAGGGTTTGATTTCTAGAGAAACTCTTGGAGATCGCTACTGGTAGGGGGCATGAAGACAAAGGAAGTATCAGGCACCACTCTACAGAGATAAGCCAGTGATGTTCCTCATTAATGCTCTGTCTTGTTTTAAAGTTCAAGCGATACTGCAGCTTAACTCGCTTCCCTTGACTGGAATTCATCACTGCTAATAGAGCAGAGCCACGGGGTGAGCTGTTAGACATGCACTGGCAAGAGCAAACTGTTACTGCATGAAAATCAGCCTACATTAATGTCCTTGAAGAACCAAAGTCTGGGTGGAGGAGGCACTTCCTGCTATGCCCAGGGGGGTTTCTATTTACTAACTGTCTAGAGGGTCAACAGTTCCGTTTTTCTTGACTTTCCAGTGTTAGAGTTTGCGTTTACTGTCCTCCACTCAGCTGCACCCACAGAAGAATAATGTGAAGGAGGAATCACAACACTGAAGCTTCAAAATCCCCAGGCAGGGCATTTTGTATGTGTTTGTATGGATATCCTTAGAAGGACTGCAATACATTTGAAGGAAGAATTTCTTCCCCTCAAAGAATAGAACAGCTGTGAAATGATTTTTGCAAGCTTTACTTTTCTGACACATCTAATTAGATGCAGCGTTATGCCTGCAATCAGACATACACCAGGTGAGAAGCCTTTCCTGTGATTTGGGGATGAGTCGTAGCTTCAAACTGTGACGCCTTTTGTTTCCTGTGTACTTGCATCACTATACTGCTAAGATTGCCACCGTGCCGCACGCAGATCACCCGTTTTGTCCTTGGAGCTGCTGAAGCCTTCGTGCAGTGGAGGCGAGCTGTGCTCTCTCATCGAGACCTAACTTTTGTTCTTTCCACTTCCTTTCTTTCTTCCAAGTTAAGTCACAAATCAGTAAATAAGGCTGCTTGCTTGTTTATAGGAACTTTCCCTCCATAAATCACCGTGTCCCACAGAAATCAGCCATCAGTGCTACAGGCAGTGAGGCTGAGCGTTACGGTGCCGTTGGAGCCCAGGAACTGAGTGCTCATGCTTGTTTATGTACAGTAACTTCCCTTCCTCCCCTGCACAAAGTCCTCTGCGGCTTTCAAAGCAAGATCGAGTGTTCTGCCAGGATTCCCCCTCTCCAGGAACTGAAACACCCTCAGAATATCTGATTATGTGTTATTTTATCCCAGTTGCATGGCCTCTTTATACATTTAAAAAATCTGTGAAAAACATCAACACAAATACTAAGCATGCAGGTACTCCTTGAAAACCAACCTCAATTTGTAAACTCATTTCCCACAGCTTGATGTTGCAATATGGACTCTTTGAATGTGGATATGTTTAAAGCGAAGAAAAGTGAACTGTGAAACCAAAGGATACATGCATAGAAACCTGATTTGCACGTTTGTGATAGACTATAAACTCTTCTAGGGTCTTGAAAGCATAATAAAACATGTTCACCTTCAAAGAGCACCCAAACAGTGTATCTAAAACAGTTTATATGCCATGATTGATTATAAGGCTTTTCCTCTTGCAAACACAGCATGTTATATGTAAACCTTTATTTTTATTATTTTAAATAAATTAAGTAATTATTTTGTCTTAACATGATTTATTTTTTTCAGGCCCAGCTGTTAAACTGCAGGCTGGATCTGGAGCTGCCAACACTGTGGCTGATGATGTGTTTGTCCAGTACACAGCTTCAACTAAGGAAAAGCAGTAAGAAAAATCATGAATCGCACCCCCCCCCCCCCCCACAAATCTACCATAGAAGCGACATCACAGGAGATAATTAAGCCAAAGGCTCAAAGATCTTAATCCTTACTTTTTCAAACGGTGAGACATCTGTGGACGCATTTTGAACTCTTCCTACTAAGAAGACTGGGAGGTGAAGTACAGTGTTTTAAAGCTCTACCACATGAGTTGTCCAGTGCCGGTAGGACTATGCATGACTGATCAAGAGGTTTCTGAATTGCCTAGGGAAGGAAAAAAGCACAAATCAGTGACATTTCTGAGGGCCCATGTGCCTCTTAGACGTTATTGCAAATCACAGTCCTTCTTTCCATCTGTATTAAATTCAACCTCCAGCTCAAGGGAGGATGAGACTGAAGGACAAGCAGAAGATTCTAAGTAACACAAGAGACAGTTTTTGCCTGGCTGGGTGGAAAACATCAAAAAAAAGAGAAAGGACCTGAAGACAGAAAGCAAAAGCAAGGAAGGATTGGCGTCACTAAGGAATTCAACCTCCAGTCATTCCTTCCACCAAGGGAAATGAGATTGCTTTCTTTTTGTCACGCTACAATATGCAAATCAATCTAACTAGCTGCAAAACATGCTTCTGTGGGATGCAAAAGATTTCCTTTCATAAAATTAAAAAGTAATATTTAGAGAAAGACTCACAAAGACAGCAGATTGTTTTTCCGACTCATTTAAGTTGTGATTTGCCATTCATTTACAGATACAAATGATGGCTTTTTTACGTAATATTCTGTTAAGAAATAATTAATAATATGCTCTGAAACAAGAAAATATGTTAAAATGCACATTATTTTTCAATATGCGGGAAATTTAGAACATATTTTGCAATGGAAAGCCTAACTACTTTTTGTAATGATTTATTTGTGTGCTATACTCTTCAAGTGCTTCTGCGTTTGCTAACAACTCTTCACCCCTGATTATAAGCAGAGTTTTGTTACTTTGTTCAGCCCACTTTAAAACCTTTTTCAAAAAAAAAAAACCTCACTGCAATCTTTTTTCAGCTGACCATGTGGAAATTGGTGAAATGATCTCCAAGTCTGGGCATGCTTGTATATGTGTCAGGGAGACCACACAGACTTTCTGCAGTGTCAGATATACAGTGATTTCTGGAGTGACATAGTGATGATCTAGAGATGCTGTTGCTCTTTGCACCAAATTGAGAAAGCAGGATTGTGACCTAATGTTACTTTTCAGCCACATAAATCATCATCAGCTCTGCTGAAATTATCAGACTACGTTCAAATGAAGAACGGAAAACTGAGATTAGAGTTTGTGTTTATCATTAAGTTTGACAAACAAATTTTAATGATGCCAAGTGCAATATGCCCAGTTCTGTCATCTTCACTGTGCACATATCACCTATTTAGAGGCTCCAGATGCACTTCGAGATTTACATTCTCTGTCTACATATTCCCGTCAATTACAGCACACATCGCTCTTCAGCGAGATTTATTATCTTATTGTATCACTGGGGCTCAGACAGTGAAGAAATTATAATTTTACAAGCTATTATGAAATGATTTCCACTCGTTGGGGCAAGTTGTTTGCAGGAAGAGCAATTATTTCTTGTGGGTTTTCAGTGACATTCAAACCTTAGCCAGAGGTTGGCCTCATGCTTGTGTGGGTACAGATCAGACCTAGAATCAGAGGGAGGTATGCAGGACGGGTGCTGAACTGCAGCGTTAAGATAATCTCATCTGTGTTGAGAACTGTTTTAGAACAGCTATTCTCATCTGGGCCTCTCTCTACATTGTCAGAAGAGCAGCAGAATAAAAGGGCCCATATAGTCAAAGAGGTCGTGAAGCTTTTGAGCCTTCAGAGGCAAACTTGCAAGCTTGGTGGTTTGTAGATATCTTTTTGGACAAATGCATATTGCATATTGTCAGAATAGAGCTGCTCAGGAAAGAGAAAAAAAATCGAGTAAGCATTTTTATTGCTGGAAATGCCAGCTGACAAGGTCAAAATTTTCCATAAATGGCTACTTTTAGAAACAGCTCTGGCAGAACGCAGGCCTGGCTGAACCCTGCCCCTTTTTCCACCAGCTCCTCTGCCCACGGGACTCTGCTCCCTCCCAGGAAGAATGGCAGCCTAGGGGGTTTCATTCCAAATCCAGACAAAACCTGCTTTGGAAGTACTGAAATCTCCTGACAATGGGATTAACCTGTCAGCTCAGCTTCCACCGTTTGATCTATGCTAGCAAAGAGTGCTTAGGTAAAAGCTTTACATTACAATTCACATCCGAGTCCCACTTAGCTCAGTCCCTGGGCTTAGAGGAGTGCTTTCTGCTCCCCATCATCGATGGATTGAGGAAACAAACACACTGGCTTGAGTCAGGTGTCCAGGGTGGACATGGCAGAGGCGCCCAGGGATGTCCCTGAGCCTTGTGTCCCTGCTGGGTGGCTCTAGGCAGAGCCCTGCCACGACACAGAGCTTTTGTGTTATCCTACTGGGACAGCTCATTCTCCCAGCCAGCTACCCTGGGAGCCCCTGACAGGGACAGGGGTTTACAATTCAGGTATTCCTGTGTCTAAGATGGATGCTTCTAAGCAGGCACTCTGCTCCTCACCCAAGATGCCTTTGACGAAGGAGGCTCTATACGGGCTTCACTCCCTCCTGTCACCCATCATCCCAGGGCACGGTGATGCATAGGTAGCTCTTATGACACCTTTTCATCCATAATTCTCATATGGGAATTTGGCATCATTGGCCTCATTTTACAGTTGAGGGTAACCAAGGTTTGAGAACTGAAGTGAGTTTTTCCCCAAGGTCGCCCATGAGCCAGTGGCAGAGGCGGAAGAGCTCCTGGTCCCCTGAATCCCAGGGCGGTGCTCTGGGCAGGAGAGCACATCTCCTCCCAAAACCAATTGAGTACAGAGATCCAAGCCCTGCTCAATCTGTCTGGGTTGCAAAGGGCAGAAGACAAACAGGGGATCTGCAAATTCCTGCTTTCCATCATGTCTCTCTGAGGTGTGACTTGTGCCTGCGTCAGCTTTCTTAAAGGGATCATAATCTAATAGAAAGGAGCAAAAAAGCTGATCTGACTGCTGCTGAAAGATGATAATCCAGAAACAATTAGGTATCTACCCACCCTTCTTTGTTAAAAGCATGAATAGCACATGCGGGGAACATAACCTTAGATGGCTGGAAAAATGGATTGTCTATTTTTATGGATCTTTTATTTAAATCTTGCAAGTAGTAAGAAAGCAATTTTAATAAAAAATGCTATGCATAGAAGAATTGCTGCTTTTCATCTGAGAAGTGGCAAAGCAAAGAGTTTTCTTTATTTTTACTAATTTTCAATTTGATGCAGATGTGATTCCGATGCTAATTATGCCCCCCACTGTTTCTATGCTCCAGTGAAATGTGACTCCCTGATGTTTCTCATTGTCTTTTGTTTACAATTATAAGATGATGATGGAAATCATCTGGGTTTTGCTTCTGTACTGCTGTGGGATTTGTATAGCAGGAACCTGTCAAACTCATGACCTCTAGCACGAGAAACTGTGGCCAATTCAGGCTCCAGTCACAGCTGAAATCTTAGTATTAAACTGTTTCTCTCTCAACCCCTGCATATCTCTGATGAAATTGTTCCTGAATCATGGAAGGATGATCTCAAGAGTTAAAGGTAAACAGTAGGATCTTCACAAGTAAATTTTCATGCCCAATTTTGCTAAATGTTTTCTTGCTCAAGGCTCCTTTTTCTTGTGCCTCAGTTTTCTCCTGAAAAAAAAGAGATAATAATGCAGAAGTGCTGTGAGCATGATTTCATTAATGCTTCCAATGCTTTGGGACATGCTGGAGACTGGAGGGCTCTCTCAGCACCTACACACTATCTCCAGAACCACGATCCATTAAATGAAAATGCCTGTTGCATAATTTGCTGATGAACTGTTCATGACATTGCCCAGACTGGACCGTCTGTGAATGTATTTGCATTTGCTGGAACTGTATGGATATATGAGGCATCTGTGGATCAACCACATATCTCAGGGACAAGCAAAGCTTACATTTTAGGAAGATAAATAATTGAGTTCACATTTAATTGTATATAATGTACCTGGGCATCTTGTACATACACACGCAACTGCAATCTTTGTATTGGCAATGAAAGCATTACCAGGAAAAGCCATCTGGATTTCAGTGCTATATAGAAACCATTAGACAAACACAGCTCGCTATCTAATGGGCTAATTCAATTCATTCTATTACTTTGAAGTGAAATATGTGGTAAAATTAACAACTGTCAGATTGCTTTCTGTACAGAGGAACAAGAGAAGGCTTTTTCCCTAGTTCCTAGAGATTTTTGTCCTGCTGTTCCTTAAATCCCACCCCTTTCCTATATTCCCCAGTTCCTCCGCTATTCCCAGTGTTTCCCTCCTCCCAGCTAGGGCTCTTGGCTGGGTGAAGGCCAGCACACAGTGGTGGCAATGGTGCTGTTGATGCCACTGCTGCAGGGCCAACACATGTGCTGCTGAGCCAGGTGACGGCTGTTCCTCTGGAGGGATGGGAGCCCCAGTTACAGCTGCGTGATGCCAGTGGGCCTTTATTCACCTTGCTTTTGCACTCTCCCACTGATTTTCACAATACAGTTGGGAATTTAATGTCTCAGAGCTACCTCTAATGCTTCATCAAAAGTAGCTGAAAAAATATAATAGGATTAAAATTTTTTTGGGAGGGTAAATAATACGCAGCTGTACAGATGGACAGGGAGGTGGACACACAGGTGGGTGGATGAATGCTGCAAACTCATTGATCTGTTTTCTTAGGAAACCAAGCTAATGTTGAGACAAAGCCACTCATAAACACTACCTAAATATGCACATGTCAGCAAATGAATACTTACTTCTGAGTGGGAGCTTCAGAAACCTTTGCTGTGAAGCTGAACTCTGCACAGGCTGGCAGAGACCTGGGGGGCAATGAACTCGTGACTTGTCACGGGAGGCAGAGGGCAGTGTTGTAGGGAGATATGCTGCTGTATCTGCATGGCAGATGCAGGGAGATATTAGGTGAGCCATGAATTCTTGTGGTTTTCCCTGAGTTACCTCCCTCGGATTCCCCATTAGTATATCAGCAGTTGCCCCAGATAATTATCACAGATATGTGCCTGTGTGGCCAGCTCAGCCTGTAGACGTCGAGGGGGCAGAAGGAAGCTTAAATAATTATCTCATTGGTCTGCACTGTGCAAATGCTGCTTCCTGCACTCGGAGCACCTGCAGCCCATGCCACACAAGGTCTGCATCCAAGGCGTAGGTCCTGCGTCCAGGAGCAGGCTTGTGGCCCATGTGAGGGCACAGGCTTACATGGACACCAAGGCAAGAGCTACACCATCAGTCATAGAAACCAACCCCCAAAAGCAAGGCTGAGGCTTAGGCATCTTGCTCCATGGAAAGTGTATCCTGCCATTTAGTCTGCTGGCTGTACACCTTGTGATACAAACTTATTTGTATGAAGTCCAGCAAGGGGGAAAAACTGGAGGGTTGGGCACTGGGATTCCCTAGTGGAAATTTGTCTCAGCTCAGTATCTTTGGGAAGCCCTGACTGATCACAGCTACTTTACGCAAAATATAAATATTAATAACATTTAATAATAACAACAATGATGTTACTAGCTGCATTTCATAAGTTCAGTGGGAGACACAGATAGGCAGCTTGGGTATTGAAGTCAGAACTGGATAAAGCTTGCTTGGGTTCCAACTTACTGGAAAAACATGGTAGTCAGTGTTTGAAAGGAGGCAGACGTTCACATGACCCTCTGTTTTGGCATGCTCTTCCTTCAGAAAAAAACAGGGACTGAGCCAACATGATGAATGAATCACTTCAAATCACTAGAGGGTAAATCTGAAAAGATTGCAACTTCATGTTGCAACTTGCAATCATCCACACTTTTCCACTGCTAACCCCCCTGAGACTGGAGGCACAAACCTTAAATTCACTGCAGTTTCACACCGGTGGTATGCATTTAACTTTAATGGATATTTGAGATTTAGGCTACTGTAAATACAAGGAGAAAGTCAGACACACCTCATCTTAAACATACTAATGTACAAAAATTTTATGTTAATTTTTCCATGAACCATTTCAGATGTGACAGGCATTTTTTCGTAACCTGAAGTTTATGGCTGTGCATTTCTGACAAATCCACATTTCCATGCTGCTCTCCTGCCATTACAACCAGTTAGTAGTAATGAGTGACCAGTTTGCTGCAACCACTAACCAGGTAGCCTCCTTCTTGTGTGCACCAAGGATGTCAATGATCCTTATACCTCAGCTGGTTCTTCTTCCCCCTTTAAAGCTGCCAGAAATGGCAGCATGTGTGTCTTTGAACATACTGCATCCCAATCAGTGTTTTGAACTGCAGAAGCACTGTCCTGCCTGCCTCCATGGCCTGCTTCGCCAGGAACTGTGCTCAGCGGAGCTAAGTATTTTGTGCCCCATGAACGTGGATTTGAAGGATCTTCCATGTCAGAAAGAGCGCATCAAAACTGGGGGTCTCCAGCTGTAACCTCTGCAGTCTGCAGGGAGAGGGGTGAAATAAAGAGGCAACTAGAAAAATCAGTTCTGTTGAAACAGGCTCCCTGCTGCTGGTAACAATACCAAATATGTGACATTTGAGAGAAAAGTGAGTTGCAGTAGCTCGAGCGTTATCAACCCCTGCTGTTGTATCCACCTGCTGCTGCCCTCCTTCAGGCCTTTTCACCTGCTGGTGGCTTGATGCTTTCCCCTGCGGTCCCCGGCACCTGCGGACAGCCTGATGTGACCCTTTACTGCCCTGTTTGCCTTTCCTTTTAAAAAACATACACCTTTTCTGTTGGGAAGCAACAATTTAGGAGCTTCTCACATCAGGGAGGTGGTTCCAATTTTAGCTGTGAAGTCCTGTCAACACCTTCAGGTTGAACCTCTCCGGTTTTCAGGGTCTCTCTTGTTGCCTGATACAAGCATCCAGGCACCCAGGCAGAGCCCTCTGCTGCAGTCCCGGCAAGGCTCACAAAGTCAATTAAATTGCAAGAGGTGACAAAGCTCAACCTAAACCATTTTACAAACACACGTGAAGCAGTGAGGCAGAGGCACCCTCTTCTGCCGGTGAGCAGGCATGTGAACCCAGGCCATGCCTCCACATGGGCACCCAGGCACCAGGAGTGCTCCAGATGCCTGTGCAGGGTGTGCAGCCTGCTCCCAACCAGTACAAAGTAAGAAAGATGGTGCAGAGTAAACGTTGTTTTAATCTATGGAAAAATAATTTTTGTTGAAGTTACTGAGCATCTGGGGACCCCTATTCCAGGAACTGACAATGTCTTATTTTGCAATTTCGGGCAGCACTTCTCTGTGTCTCTATTAGTTCATTTGAAAACACACGGTGTTCGTACAGGACATTTGTAATCCATGTAATGCAGAGCGTTTTACAAAGAACACTAAACACCATGGTTCTCACTTGGCCAGTGGGCAAAAAGAGGCCCAGAGACTTCAAGCAAATCGCCCAAGGTCAAGCAGCCACCCAGTGGCACATCTGGTATGCCAGATCTCCAAAGTCGTGTAATAATCCTCTATTCACTAGATAGAATTGCCTCCCTAAAGCCAATATAGTGATATTCAGTAATGAGGTTGTTAGGTTTAATTAAAGCTGGTAGAGTGCATTACGTAGCAGGAATGAAATTATTGTTTCATTATTGTATATTATAATAATTACAGAATAGCTAGACTTCTGCATTAACCACAGAAAGAGACATTCTATATTGTACAAATGTTTAGACACATCACACAGGAATTGCAATGGACAAAAGAACTGATGTTCTCAACATCATGCCTAAGTACTTGCTTGAAATCTTCTGGCTTATTAACCACTGTATTTTTTAATAATGGTTTAAAATAAATTTAGTTAAACATGAAATACTATTCACTGAAAAGGCTGATTCCTTGAATCCCCAGCTTGTTACTGAGGGTCTGTTGTGCTATATCTACTGACACATGATAAAATAATTGGGGGGTGGGGAGACTTCAAAATACTGGAATATGAGATATGGCACTCTTTCATTTTTAAATAAAAGATTCTGCTTTGTTTCCAATTCAAACTGATTCCTACCTGAAAAAAAAGTAAAAAGAATTTAAAGGAAAGCTGAAGATAAAATGGCTAAAATTGGAATAAAATTTTTCTAAATTACTCTGTTTGGGTCTGTTTAGGCCTCCATTATAACTTTACAATTGCATTACTGCAGAGTGACATGTGTTCTTTTACCAGATGGATTTCCCCAAGGACCAGATTTTGATCCTCTATGTGTACCCTCAAAGAAGATAAATGTAATTTGCATAGGAAGATCTACAGTCTTGGCTTATACTGAGAAGCACCTTACTGCACAGAAATCCTCCCTGAGACTTCTTGTGCTGCTTTATGCAGGGAAGGGTGTCAGAATCAAATCCATAACTCACAAACTTAATAATTCCCGCATATTTTATCCCTGAAACTCTATCCATCAGACAGCAACAGCATACAATACATTTGTTCACATATTTTCTCCCTCTTCAAGACAGTCAGGGCGATGACCATGACCTGGGGATCAGAAACCATCCCAGCGGTCCTGCTTGGGGGTAGCCACAGTGGCAAAACAGAGTAATGCTGCTTGAACCATCTTCAAATTCAGTGGAAATGGCATGGAAGGAAACAACCAAACTAGTTTACAGCCAGCAGCATGAGGAGCATATAAATAGCACCAGGCTTTTTGGTTTCCTATCTCGTGCATGTACAAGAAAACCAGGAACAAGCACAACAGTCATAAGGAGCATGCGGAATAGTATTGCACAAGTCTCATTTTTCTTATAGCAGCTAACAGCACAGGCAATTAGAAACTGCAAAGACGACTTCCGGCCTGTGCAGAGTCAATGTTCAAATACTTCGACCCTCTGCAGTAAGGCGACATCCTTAAAGCCTAAAAATACTTCCCTTATTCACTACCCTTTTTGTTCATCTCCTTTCCTCTTGTCTATATTGCAAATGGGGCAAGACTTCCTATTTCTGTATGACTGCTCAGACTGTTCTTGGTTCACAGCTGAGCCCCAGACGTTTGTGGTTTGTCCTAGGCCCTCTCTTTTTAGCAGATCCTTTTATTCTCCAAACACATTGGATCATTTCAGTCTTACACTGACTATGGTCTAATACCATGCAGAGAGAAGCATTCACAGGCGTGTGAATAAAGAAGTTCATATTCCTGGGTACACAGAATAACTGCCTGCTCATGACAGATAAGGATGTGTGCACGTGTATGTCTAACTGCTGGGTTTGCTCCTGCAAGCACATCTTTAGGTGTGCAATTTCCTACCAGCTCTCTCGAAAGGCCAGATCAAAAACCCAAGAACAGCAGCCGCAAACTCTCCACTGATTCTCAATAGCTTTGACTCAGGCACAAAATTGACAAAGGCAGCTCTTTTAATAAGCCTTTCAGAAGCACTTAGCTTTTCAGCTTAAGAATATGCTGTAGTTTCCATTTTCTATGGAGAGGTTTAAGTTCATTGTAGATCTGCATGTGGGACAGAAAGACTCCATAAATACTGAACATCCCAAGGCATTTCACAGAAACTGTGGAAAACCAGGGAATGTCCTTCCAGCCCCTGAAAGGAAGCAGAAAGCAAAGCAGGGACTCTCTGTCTCCAACAGAAGGATTATGTGACAGTGCAACATTCAGGTGTACTCTTGCAGTGTTTGAGTCTAGGCTCCCAGGTGGGACTCAGGTGTCTCACTGATGTTTCCAGCACCTGCATTCCAAGGCCAGAGTCTCAAAACCTGGCCAATGTCTCAGTCCTGGTCAGTTTTGCAAGCTAATATCCTCTCCCGGTTGTTTCGGCACAGACAAGGCTAATAAACACACCCTCAGGAGGCCAAAGCCCCCACGGAGTGATGAGAAATCCTTTTCACATGGTCACCTTCTTTGGCCACGTGAGATCAGGGCTTCAGACAAGCGCATCCTCGCTTCCAGAGCAGTGCCCAGCCACAGCTCTGCACGGCTCCCCGAGTTACATGGCACTGAAGTCCCATGGTAGCACTGCCCCTTTTCCCCCTAGGCACCTGATGAGGAGATCCATCCGTGACATGTGAGGGTCAGTGCCAGATCCCATGGGTGTATGAAACCCAGCGTAGACTAGTGCAGCTTCAAGGGGAGATCCTGAAAAAATCCCACCCTTGTGAGCGGTGAGGTCAGACGAGGATTACCTGGGAAAGTGAGACCCACGGTGCTGGGGGGTTTGGAAGCACATATTCGTTCCTGGAGAGACTACTTCACAGGGAGACAAACACCACCGCTTTCTGCAAGAAAGGGCTGATCTAGCTCAAGGGCTGAGCTCACGAGTAGGTTTCATGCCAGATCCACCTCCCTTCCTTAGTGTTTCATTTCCTACCATCTATTTTAGGCAGTGCCTGATCGGTGTGCCGGCTTTCGCAAATCCCATTCGCAAGTGCCCGCCTCACCCCATGAGCCCAGACCTCTCACCGAGCTTCTTTTCCAGTGCGAGAGGCTGTGCCGTGGGCACAGGGCAGGAGACAGGCCACAGCACTGTGCTGCAGGTGGGGTGAGATGTAACCCCAGACAGAGCTGTGAGGGTGGATGAGGCGGGAGGCTGCTGAGCGGGGCTCGTGCTCGGCACCCGACCCTTGCCAGGTCTGTGCATCCCAGGGGTGAATTCCGGCAAGGCGTCTGAGGTTACAGCACCGAGCCCAACCGCTGCTCAAGCTAAACCTTCTTTTCTGCTGAGATCGCTATCAGCCAACACTCAGCCCATCTGATGGAGTCGTGCATTTATTCCTATTACCTAAACGAAAGGAGCTGAGCAGTCTGTCACACTGAGCCAGGAAGCAGGGAGCTTTAGCAATTTGTGTTCATGCAGGAAATGCTTCTGTGCCGGTGGCAAAGCCACATCAACCCACAACCAAAGACAACCTTCCAAGAATGATGAAGATAACATCTTGTTAGCAGCAGATACAGAGACTTAATTTAATTAATTATAATATAGTAGCTTTTCAAAATGTCTGAGAAACCTTACTGGAAATTAAACACAATAGAAAGGATAGGAAAAGTAAATCTGTAGGTATAAAGCAGGGGAAATTTCAGGTATCCACTCTTTTCTTATTCTAACTCTGTTCATGCTTCCCCTAACTCGCTCTCCTCTTACTTTCATCTTCTCCTGAAACTGATAGCATCATTACTGAGATGAAAGGGAGAGAGAGAGGGAAAATGTTGAAGAAAAGATAGATCACTCATAACTGTATACTATTGGGGCAAGGTCTGTTTAGCTTCATATTAAGGTTGGTCTTGGTGAAAGTGTTGATCTGCGACCTGGAGGAAAGCCTGGAAGGAAAACAGGCTAAAGCAGGCAAAGAACCAGTAAAACAGTTTAACTGAGTGTGCGTGAGGAATGGATGGATCTCAAATTGTTCAGACATTTATCTCTGTTTTTAATGTTTTTTCTAGCCAGGTTATTCATGGAAAGCTGATGAAAACAGATGCTTTTCTATGTTTTTCAAGGCTTCCTGGCTTCAGTCAGATAGGAGATTTGGAGAAAATAATCCTCTTAGAGTATTTCCAGATCATTTTCATAGCTGGAGCCACAAGCAAGCAGTCATATGTAAAGACCCATGTATATATGTGGCCATTTTCTAAGCTCAGAAATATCTTGAGCTTCATTCCAGCTCTAAGCAAACATCCATATCAGACATTATGCTATCCGAGGGGTTCACCCTTCTGCATTTGTTCCTGGTTCCATCCTAAGACTAAGGACAAAACTCTCCTGTCAGATTTACACCTCAAATATTCAATATCTTGTTCTTCAGTGCTTGATACTTATAAAAGGAGAAAAATGTTGCAGTGCAGATACATTGTGTGGTAAGGATCCAAGAGGGAACTTAAATTCATGACAGCTGTGATAAAAGAAATGTATTTTGGTTTTTTGGCTGGATTTCTGTTTCTCCTGAAAGAAAAGAAAGTAGAATAAAATGCAGACAAAAATGTTTTGCTAGAACTGGGCCACCAGTAGTTATTTCTTCCAAGCTAAGACTTCAATGACAGAGGCTATTCAACAGAAAAACAGAAAGAACCTTTTCTTACATTGCACAATACCTCCAATAGACCCATTTCTTACAAGTGGGTGACTTTGCACATGAGACAAAATCCTTAAGTCCACAGGGTAAATTCTGATTTGGATATTCTGCTCTTCTTTTCTACACGGTGGAGCTAAATTATGACAATAATGCAGCAGAACATGAAAATATTGTAACTTTGGATGGCACTTGTTTTTGCAACGTTAACCACATACGCTGTTTTCAGACCAACTTTGGGTAGATGGCTACATATATATGAAATGTCACCAGGCTAATCCTGTCGGTACTAAGTGGCCAAATGATGAATGATTGCGGAGTCTGTACTCTCAGCACGCCTGGAGGGCGACTCTTCCCAGGCAGAGTTAAGAGACATTGCCAGGGCACCAGCTGCATAGGAAAAAGCCTGCTAGGCTGTGCCGACTCAGTATCTAAAGGGAAGAGCGCAAACACCCAGGGCAATTCAGCACAGCCTCTCGCGGAAGATCTACATTTATCTAAATAAATTTCTTAGAGGGGTCTCTCACTGAGTTGCCACGTCTAGGTGTAATTCAGTGAGGTTTAGAATCAAGTCCAAGTTTCTCCCCATCCTCATTATTTTACATTTTCACACAAGGTTTCATGATTGTTGGTTTGGAACATTAAAATGCAAATGATAGAGGAAGCAATACATATTTAAATGTACAGTGTCGGCTTGGTATAAAAGCTCTTCTGGAACAGAATGACACTATTTTCTTCAGTAACTTCTAAAAGTGGCAAAATAAAAACGAAAGGGAAAAAAACCTTCAAGTCTATTTGCATTCATGCTTTATTGGTCATGCTGAAAGGAAAAGCTTAGTAAGCTTGGAGCGGGGGACAGGGGGGGAAAAACAGTCATTAGTGTAAATGTAACCCGCAGCTAACTCTGTGACTTCCAGGCAGAACAAGGAGGAGGAGAGCACGCCAGGAGCATTAGATTTGAAACAAGGGTAACCTCCTTCCTACAGAAAAACAAAGAGGAGCTTTGACTTATCTTGTCCTTGTCACTTCTGGAATCAATATCCTCTTCACGTAAACACAAAGGAGAAAGGGTGAAGAAAGGACGAAACCAGGGCAGAATGCAGAAAGCCTTCTCTGCCTCCTGCCCCGTCCTTGCGGGATGCCCTGTTATTTTCCAAATTTAACTTCTGGGTAAGGAGTGACAGAACGTCACTTATTCTCATGACGCTTTCTTCAAAGCTTGTGTGGTTGCCAGGGCAATACAGAATGTTTCCCATTTTACCGCTTTAATACCACTTTCCCACTGCCATATTCAGTGTTTCCTGAAGAGATAAACCAAGATTTAAAAAGTGTGGAGGACATTTTTCATAGTCTAAAGCTGTAGCTCATAACTGTGTGCTTGCGCATAACCCGTTTTTACTCCAGACTCAACATTAGGACGTCAGCGTTTAATGTTATATGTTAATGGGTAAAGGAGGCAGGTGGCTGAGCTGTCATTACAAGCAATTTCTGCCCCCTTTACTCATGCTGCCGTAAAATATCTATGCTAGCTCCACTTGCCTCCTTGGACACGACTCTACTTCCCACAGAGGGACTGTAGAATTGGGTTCTGTTTTAGCAATAGCAGGTGTGAATATGGATTACAGGCAGTCCCAAAAGATAGGTCAGTACTTAGTCTCTAAACTCCATGAAAATGAAGAGCATCTGGGTGCAGGCCTGGACCAGCTCTCTGTTATGGAACAGCACGTCTTGATGAACTGACAAAGTCAGCAGAAAACCTAATTCAGGCTCCCCCCCACACACAGACATATACACACACACAGAGGTACAAACAGTCCTTTTCAGGTAGAGCTTAAATCAGTTCCCAGAATTTAGTCTTAACATGTTGTCAAAAATGTTTTTGCTGGAGGAGTTGGGTCTGCATTAGCTTTTGGCATGATAGTCAGGAGAGATGGGAGAGTAACACCCCTGGCTGATGGAGCTAATGAGTTGGCAAAACTGTTTTCGTGTGTACCAGCCTCTAATGAGAGCAGAATTAGGAGCTTTGAAACTTGTAGACTTTGCAAGTATTTACATTTCAATTACCACAGGATTGGAATCCAGAAGATTACAGCAAAAAAAAAAAGAAAAAAAATAGGAAGAAAACTCATTTTAGAAAGCCTGAAATTGTTACAGGTTAAGTTAGAATTTTGGCCAATTCCTAAAGGGAACATACACTGCCCAGAGCAGTCAGATCATCTTGAAATGGGTCTGTATTCAATTCACAATGTCTCAGTTGCACTTGTATTTGCAGATAATCAAGCCACAAAGTGAATTAGCTTGTTAGAGTTCACTGCTTGCATTTCCCTTTATTACCACTTAAAACATCTTGTGCTCGCTCCAAGGATGTGGTCACTATGCCAGGGCTGCAGCCAGCAGCTGTGGGTGGGTGCCTGGGAGGGGAGCTTTGCTCTTTTCTCTGCTGTTCTTTCCCTTCTGTGCATGGAAATCTTCTGAGCCATAAGTACGCTTTATGTCTTTTACTCTTCAAAAAGTCATCTTCCAGAATGTCAATTTATCCTTTTAAACAGAAATTAATTTCAAATAGCGTTACCCACTCCTCCGCCTCATCCCCACACTGGCATTATGTGAGTGAAAGGCCTCCTGTTCCCCGCTGTCCAGGCTCTGGTCTCTTCACCAGGGTCACCCCCGACTCGAGGCAGGCAAGACTTGCTGCTCTGGGATTCCAGCTTCCTGTGCCAGTACATGAATCACATTGGAAATTATTATGAGCGTGAATTAAAATAGCTCATGAAAACATATTAAAAAGTTCTTCTTCATTAGCCGAATGTCAGCTACAGGGTAATGGTCACCAAAGGGAATCCGATGCTACACCCCAAAGGATCCAGTCAGTTAGCTAATGCCTTTCTGGAGGAGATGCTGTCCCAAAACCAAGGCAGTTAGTTGTGTTCTACTCAGTAAGGTGCAAACTGGGTAGACACCATAACTGTTTCCTTGTGAACTAACAACCCCCTTCCAAAACACACTTCGGTTTAGCCTGTTCTGGATAGCTTTACAGTTTCTTATTAATTGCTGGTAATAAATCTCCTTCTGAGACCTAATTACAAATAGCACTGCCTAGAGTGAGGTTTGACACCAACAGAGAAGGTTCCTCCTGTTTTCTTCATCCTAGAGCATTCTCACAGACCAGGGAGCATGGTGGTATTACCCTTCATTTCTACTTACACCTTTTTCCTTCATAAGCTGAGCTTCTTATATGCTTGCATATAAAGTCCATATGTCAATTCAGCTTTTCCCTGGACGTTCCTTCGTTTGCAGGATTTTCATGCATCTGCTCATCTGGATGTCTTCTGCAGTGCCTCCCTTCCAGTAATCTAATCCCAGTCCTCAGATTCACATCTCTTGACCTCTGCAACCACTTTGTTTGACTTCTCCATTATTTTCTCTACATCTTTTGAAGATGTATTTTATTTTCTGTTTCCTACCTGCTGCTGTTGTCTTCACTCAGTAACTTGCTTCCAATCCAAAGAGTGATGGAAATGGAAAAAAAGTCTACTTTCTATTTGTCTAAGAAGTCTCCAGAGGGGCAGTTAGCAGCTGCATTAGTAAAATGGAGCAAACTACTGTTAACTCGAACCACTCTGTAATCCCATGTTACCCTACCTTAACAGGAATGGAGAAGACAATGAGGTTCATTGACAGCCAGAATGTACAGTTGGGGCACAGACTCCTACACAGAGGAGCACAGAGAGTTTGGTACCAATTGTTACACGTCCTTGCTCCAGAAGAGTACCTGTTTTCATAAATATCCTATTGCAGTTTCTCAGAGAGTGGTAAAATGTGGGTAAACTGTGGTAAATCTCATCCTCAGGGTACATATTTGGTAGAAATACATTTAGATAATAATTAAGGATAACCAGAAGGCAAACTAGGTGTTTCTCGTTAGCTTTCCAGGATATGGGATGAATAGGACATCTGAAGCTGCTGAACAAAGCATTCGTTTTGCAGTATGCCTAATAAGCTGATAGAGATCCAGTCACATGATACCACTGAGACCTTGATTTTTAAAGTAAAGAAAAAGACTCTAGATGTGTATATAGACAATAAAACCACTCACAGTTACACTAGATAAGTTTGGAGTTCTTTAAGCAGGGATACACAGCTTCATGCTTCTGTGGATAAGGCAACGATCAGCACAGGTAGGTTGAAATAATTCTATTATGAGTAGCTACAGTTCTATCACAGAGCACAAGTACTGACCCCATCGTGCTTGAAACCAAGAGGGCAAGTATGACGGTATCCTTCACCATCAAGGATCTCCAGGCTTTGACGGTTTGGGAACTGTTTGCCTGTACTAACCAGCCATGCTGTACTTCTCTGCCTGCAGCCTGATGTGGCATCTGCTCCAGTGTAGCTTATGCTTCCTCTGGGAAATGCTCTCAAGCCTATTTTGCTTTTCATTTCGGGATCCAGCTCTGTTTCCCAGACATGTAGGGAATTGGCTCAGTGTGTCACAGAGAGACATGTCAGCCCATGCATTAGGTGGCCAAATGGGCTGGCTCAGCTCCCTCTACTTCTTCTTTAGTCAGAGGAGACACCCAGGCTTAATGACCCCAGGGAGGTTCCTGTGAGCCGGGGGGAGTCTGGCCCCTCAACCAGCGCACAAAGGGCTTCACCTTGCCCAAATGTACCTGGCCAGAAGCAAGGTCTCTCATCCAAACTAGTGTCTGCACTGCCTCTGTAGCCAGCGGCAATGGAGGGAGGCAGCTCGGGCTGATTCATCCCCTTTTAAGCCAGGTATACGGGTAGGTGGGATGAATCACTGTCTGGCACTGCCTCCATCAACTGCAGAGAGAATTAGGCAACTAACTTAGGTCAGATGCTTCATTTCTAGGTGAGTAAAATTAGGTTAAATTAATCCCTCCTTGTGTTGCACTGTAATGTGCAAGGCTAATGATTGCACATTATTTGAAGAGAGAGACTGTTCCTCACCTCAGTAAAATAAAATCACTTTGTTATGAGTTTTCCAGCTGTGCTATTTGTTCTGATGGGTGGATCACCGCTCTCTAATACAGCAGGTAAAATGAGAGGAGACATCTAAATCACTGGTGCAATATTGCCAATTCTTTGTATCTTATTGCTGGTCTCTAACAATATGTTCTGTTTCTTGAAGCCTTGGGCTTTGAAAACAAATGAGAATACCACCTTCCTTTTTTAATATAAACCAGAAGTTTATGCTTCTAGTCATCTGGAAAACAAGTGTGAAAAGGCATGATCTGACTGTGCTATACAAGATAAAAAAAAGTCAAACGCAAATAAAAAGTACCCAGGATATACTAAAAAAGAATAACTGTCCTTCCTTTTAACCTGTTTTTCAAGTCTGACCCAAGATTTTCGTCCTTTTGCTTTCAGTAGTTTTGCTCTATAAAAGACCAGAATGAACCCTAAGATTTCTTGCAAACTTACAGTTAAAAAAAAAAGTCTCGAGCTGTAGTATCCGTCACAGCATGGTCAATGAATGGCACCAAAAACATTCGCTTTGCCGCCTGTTCCTTCATGAGCCGGACCCTCCAGGGTTTTCCTTCTATGTTCTTTCACACACAGGGACCACGTGCAAAGCTCAGAGACCATCTCTGGCTGTTGCTTGTTAATTGGGCTGTTGTGTGAAAATAGAAGAAAGTTCAAAAATGTTCCTTAGCCTGTTGTGTTTCCCTGCGCTGCAACAGATGCAGCCAAGGTTACCTGGGTCCCCAGTCACCTGGAAGAGTCACACAGCAATGGGCCAGACAAAATAGTCCTACTTTGACTTGTTTCCTCATTGGTTATCCATTCCTTCAGGCCACAAGGCTCCTATAATCAACTGCAAGTCAAAGCCTTTCCCCCCCCCAAAACAAGAAAATCTTCTGTTGTATTTCAGCATGTGAATTAGGGTTCTGTCCACATCTGTCCACAGTAGAAGTAAGGCTTTAATAATGAGAATTAATGAAACGGTGTACTTCAGATATTGAAGGATGATTCAAGAAGGCACAACCATCCCCACAACAAGCAGCTTTCTTCACTTGGGGACTTGGCAGAGGGAAAGCACGTAGAAGTGCAGTTCTCAGTTTGGAAGCAAAACTTCCAGAAGCATGGGGGTGATGGAGTAGGAGTCAAAAAGGTTTCTCTTACTGTTTTGCTGACTTCTAAGTAGGGTTGCTGGTACATATCATATCTTGAAATTAGGAGGCGACTTGATGCATATCGCCCAGCAGGTGGAGATTCAGGACTCATGCCTTGACAGTTGACTTCTGTCCTACTTGGGCAAGTCACTGCTCTCTCAGCCTTCATTAAGTAGCTACACTTGAAATAGACCTACTCCACTTGGTCTTTCACAGATAGTCGATATTTTAAATCATCTTTGAAACACTCTGAAATTCTGCAAGGCAAGGAATTATACGCAGCGCAAAGTATGACTAATGTTTGTGTGAGTCATCGACCGTGTTACCAAAGACAGTTTTAGAGAAACGAACATGCACAAAATAAGGCTGATCCTGCAAAACCCAAAGATCTCCTGCTGTGTGTGTGGTGAATGTGAGCACACCAAACGGTGTGCTGGGATTTTCCCAAGCGCCCCATGACAGCCTGCTTCAGCCTGCTTCTGCTGCCCCGGGAGGGAAAACACCGACTGCCAGGCCAAGGCTGAGTGCTTTGGATGTCCCGCCATGCTTCCTCGTGATCTGTGGAAAAACAAGAAAGCCTGGAAGTAAGAGGAAAAAGGCATCTTGTCCACAAACAGAGGAACACCGACCTAAGATGCCCTGCCTGGCCACGCTGCGCACAGAAGCGCGCTGATGGAGACCTGACCCCAATGAGCTGGCCATCTGGTACACACAGCATGCTGCAGTGGGAAGAAAGGGGCGTTGTTTTCTAGCAGTACTGTGGCCAAACAACCAGCAGCAGTGGCAGCCAGGGAAATGGCCTTATTCTTTTGGCAAAAGCCTCTCCATGTATACATGCGTCTGTTCCCTCACCCACCCCCTGCCTGAATGAGAAATCAGGGCCTTCTTGACATGAGGCAGCACGCGCCAGATGCTGAGCAGTCAACAAGACAGATGCTGCCAGGGGGACAAAAGAGGTAATCATATAAATACTTAACAGCTCCTTTTAATCAAAATGTTCATTGTCCTTTTTAAAAAGAAGGTACTTTTTAATAGCTATGTAATTCCTTTCGAAGGCAAGGAGGGGGCGGAGGAAATATTTCTTTACAAGGATGAGGCGCTTTTTTTTTTTTTTTCCATAAATATAATAACTTAGTTGAAACTTTCTTCCTTTTCTTTCACAGTGCTTTTTCCCATGGGAGCTTATAAGGAAAGCAGACTCGGGGCTACTTCTTTGCTCGTGCATATAGTGATTTTACGAACAGTATGAACGGTGTGTATCTGAGGAAGAGCGGTCCCCTGACGGGATGGCAGAGCCCTGGTAGGAGCTGATCCCCTGCGGTGCCCCCAGCTTTCTGCAGTACCCAGAAATCTGCCGGTTGCATTAGACCCATGGAAATCTGCCTGACAGTCTCCACTGTCCACTTTTGCTGCTTGTTTCTGTATTTATTTCTAATACGTCCATTGACTCCCAGTCCTGTTTGTAAGGGCATATGAAAGATAAGCCTTTCCGCCATACAGAGTGAGCGCAAAGGGGAAACACCTGCCTTGCCAAGCAGTGCCCAGACCGTCAGCAGGCAGCACCACCACTGCTGCCCCAGCTCCTACAGCCCAGTACTCGCTGGTGCGGGGCTCTTTGCTCTCCTATAGCCAGACGCCATTAGAGCCGCTGCCTGGGCTGCCAGAGAGGACAAAAGCTTTCGCAAACGGATGCAACACCCAGGCTTGACGCTCAGTCCCCGGAGCACCTCCTTGCTCTGAGGAAGGCACAGCAGCAGCTGTCTAAAAGTTCACTTTAATTTTAAAGTCCAGCTGCCCCCACAGTCTTTGGGAATGGCAGCATTGGCTTTGCCCTTTTCAGCTGTGTGGAGGAAAGGCAAAAAGGAATGGCAGCAGGATGTGGCATCCCAAGTCAGAAGCATTTGCATGCTTTCTCCCAGCCTCCCTGCTCCTCTCCCTCTCCCCGTGAGGACGCTGGCACCGATCACGAGCCCGCTGAGGTCCCGGGGGATGACACCATCTGCAGTGAGGCTGATGAATTAGATTCTGCACGCCAACGGCAGGCGGCACAGACAACGCCCTGCCTACTTGGCTGATGCAGAGGTAATGATGGGGGAAGAAACCTTGTTTTGTCATTGTGTCTCTTCCTGAACACATTCCAGCCAAATGTTTCCCTACCTCTTCTCATTTGTGAAGGCAGCCCCCGCGACGACTCCCACAGCAAATTCACCACTAGCGATGGCAGCTTCCGTGCAGTGGTTCTTCTATGAATCCTGTCTTTAGGATCCTACGGGGTCTAATTGGGCTCTGCTAATCTGTCTTACTTCGTGTACGTAAATAGCACAAGACCAGAGTCATGTCTTTTTTCTCATAGTCTGCCTCACTTATGAGTTAAGCACCTCTTTAGTGTGGCACGAACAATTCAAAAAGGTGTACTTTGGTTAATAGTCACGGTCATGTCCAACACAGGTGCTCTTACTCAGGTTTTACTTTTCCTTTCACTTGGAAAGTGATGCCAGACTTTTATCTGATGACGGATTTTGTCAAACCTGAGGAACACTTTGCAATGTGACCCCAGATGATTACTCAAGAGCATGTCCCAGATGTGTCGCATCTCTATGACTGATGGCTGCCAGATGGTGGCTCTGGAGAGGGCACAAACAGGTACCATTTTAACATGTTTTTGTCTAACGTGACCCCTTGATCCTCAGGAGAAGTTAGACACATGGTATGCAAGAGGCAGTGTCCCTGGAGATGCCAGATTAAATACAGAACCTCAGGAACGTCTCATTTTGACTTGCACCATCGGCACTTTCTAACCTCTCTCCCAGGATCATGAGGGCTGGTCGTCTGCGTACGCAAAAGCAGAAACGCAGGAAGAGGGAAACCAGGCTTTTCCCATCCTGATGGGACCTGAGTCTTTGCGGCACAGGAATCACAGTAAGAAGCGCTGCTGGGGCAGACGCAGCCCTTGGGGGCTGAATCGCTCCTTGGAGGTCAAGAGATGTTCAGGTGGTGTGGCAAGGGCACTGCCAGCTCATGGGGGTCCCACCGTGCAAGAGGGGCGCAACCTAGCTATATGTTCAGGCTGGCCCGAGGGGCTTCAGCTGTTGCAGTTCAGGTTTCTTCACAGCATCCCTCTGTGTATAGGAAATGTCATTCACAACATATTCACAGAGCAGGAAAATATTAGGAAAACACCAGCTGATATGAATAATTAACATATTTAACAATTGCCGCTTGATTTCACACATCACACCCTCTCTTCTGAGGTACTGCCCCTCCTAAATTGCTTAAAATCTACATGGAAAAAAAATTGCAGAAAAATTGCAAAAAAAATTCTTTGATTTCTATTCAGACCAAGGACTACGTGGTGATATTGCCAGCTAACATTGTCAATGATAACAAGCAGTTTGTCTTTCTGCGTAAACCTCACTACCAACAGCCTGGCTGAAGAGATCAGCTCCTTTCGTTAGAGATACCCTGAAATAACAAGGGGAAAACCTTCCTGTGGCAGAACTTTACTGTGGCAGGTAACTTCTGTGCCTGCTAGGTAAGTACGCAAAGAAACCTTTTACCTTCAGTCAACAGCCTGGTTTGATACGCTAACAAAGAGCTGCAAGGTGCCTGTTAATAGCAGAGAACCCTATTGTACATAAGCAGACAGCCATTCCCACAAAACCTTTCAGATGGGTGGNCTTTTGCCTCCAGACCCAGGCTGTGGGTTAAGGTCCTTCTGTAGCTTCCTGCAGGGTCAGAATTCATTCCCTCTAACGTCAACACTCAGGACTAGAGCGTCTTGAATTATTTACTGTTACTAATTTATATAATGAATGCAACTTTTTGTTCCCATTCATGAAGCCTCTGCAAAGAGGAAATGCCTTTTACGAGCATGTTCTGTCTTTACAAGAGTTTGCATTAGTTCATGGCTTGTTTTAGAGCTAATAGCTCTGAGCATCAGCAGTCATTTGCTGTACAACCTGTGACCAAAGCTGCGATCCAATTTCTTCTTTGGTTGGGACAACCAAAGAATTGCAACCAGGACTTGCATTCTCTCCCGTTTGCAGTTGCTGAGTAAATCTAACACGATTTTTTGAGGTTTTTTAAAAATAGATAGGGGAGTGCTATGCGGGCATAGCTTTTTTGACTGCTGGTATTTATGATGTTTTGGTTTCCACAAGTAATTCTGCAAGTCAGAACCCATTCATACCTGTAAAAGGCAATAAGAGGGACTAGGGGCACCAGCAATGTGAGTCAGCAGCTTTTATTTTTACAGGCATTTGTGAATACTCATTTGTTCTATTAACCAAAGGGTCTCTCTTGCCAACTAAACAAAAGGTGGCAAGTTGTAAGGTAGAGGAAATGCTGAAGAAGAGGCTGTATGAAAAGCTCATCCAAGCAGATGGCCAAGTTAGCAGCATACTCAAAATCTTATGTGGTAGCTTTAGATAGTATAGCAAAGTGAGTGTCCCTCCGGCCTTTCTGTCCACTACCTGAGGAATAAATGGGTCAGCAGAGGGGATCCAAACTTTGTTGCTTCACCTCCTAGTGCTCTTGATGATTGGCACACACACCCCCATGCATGCACACAAACGTGGAGCAGAGAGCTGCATACCGCGTCATTAGTCCACCTGGTAAAACTGAATTCAACGTGGATGATCCACACTTCTTACTTCTTCAAACAGCACCAGTGAAATATCACTGACTCTTTTAGTGGCCTGACATGGACATCACAAACTCTCCGTCAAAGTCCCATTGAATTCAGTTGGAGCTGGATCAAATCAGATTTTTCCCTGTTATCGGCAGCCTTTCGCAGTTCTGAAACGCATTTCTTCAGGCCTGTTTTCAGGTGCTGATGTTCAAGCCAGTGCAAAAACAAAGACTGCAGAATCCATGTATCTGCAGTAGCACATAAGATATTCAGCTGTTCCTTGCAGTAGGAGCCAGCTGATTCATGCTTCATTAACCTGCACAAAATTTGTAGTCTTCCCTCTATCCCTAAGCAATAATTAACAGCTGAGTGCTGTAATGACTTCATGTTTTACTAAGACTTCATTTTTTTACTAAATATAAAGCAGCACATTTACTAGCACATTAAGGAGTATTACCATCAATAATTAAAAACTGAACAACTATCCAAATAAATGAAAAGAGTATGTTTTATAATGCATGATTCTTGCTCTTATATTGCATTTAGTCACTTCCTAATTTGCAACACCTAGCAATTCACTGCAAATTAATGCTATTCTAATGCACATATGTTTTACGAATGAATCTTTAAACACCTGTTCTTCTCTCTCTGCGAAAGGTATCTGTGAGTGCAACCGGGAGAGAAAGCGATCGGCCAGCAGAAAAGAATGAAGGGTAAAGAGACACACAAGAACCCCATAAAACACACAGGAGAAGTCCTGCTTCATCCATCTTGTCTTTTAACCACCTGGACTCACCAGAAGATATTTTGCTTTGCAGGATTGCTGAGATACTTCAGAAGCACCCCAAAGACTGACTAAGCTTGATCAACGCTGTACTAGTAAACCAGAGTATCGTTGAGTGAGGAACCCTCGTGAGGTTCATGGGGGTGGTGTAGGGCAACATCTTCAAAGGATGGGGGCATTTGCAAGGCTTGTTTGTCAGCTGGCATCATGACATTGCCACACACCCCTTAGGACGCTGTGAGGAGCCACAGGGCTGCCCGCTTGCACAGATGGACACCAGCTGCGGGGACTCGGAGTCAGTGTGCAGCAATGAAGGGTTAGAGGGAAACGGGGCCTGCCTTTACTTCCATTTTTATGCCCTGCTTCCTGTGGCATGGCTGAGATGCCGTGTAGCCTGGGTAAAACATTCAAAGGAGCACCCATCCCCTGCTGAAAAGTGAATTGGGCCCTACGGATCCTTAGCCTCATGGAAAATCACAGCAGCAGCTTCCTTAGGACAGGATCTGACTTAGCCCAATTATTTAGAGAGCAACATACAGATTAACACATGGACTCGAGAGAGACACAGAATGAGACAGAAAAGAAGATTGATAATCATAATTAAAAGTCTATGAGACACTCATATACGATGCTTTGTTACCAGGGTAGCTTGTATTGTCTCTGTGCCAGTGGAACTTAATAGCAAGTCATTAGCCATCAAATCACTAATACTGATTTTAAATCAAATAACGTCTCTTTGAGATTTATCTGTGAGAGCTTGGGTGTCTGCAAAATAATGTGCTACTTAATCATTAGACCAATTAGGGGCTGCAGGTTAAATACGCTATGTAAAGGAGCACCACTGTTTTCTGCAAGACAATAGGTCTGGTTCTGATTTCATTTACCGAGAGAGCCCCCACTAAGTCAAATATTTGAAGTCAGATCCATGAGATCAGAATTGCGCCTAGCCTTTCAGATTTTTATCTTTTTTTCACCCAGCAATTGAAGACAAGATCTCATTACATGTGATCAGCTGCTGTGGCATACTATTTTAAATGTAAGTCTTT
The DNA here is from genome assembly GCA_013389945.1 of Fregata magnificens. Taxonomy (NCBI): domain Eukaryota; kingdom Metazoa; phylum Chordata; class Aves; order Suliformes; family Fregatidae; genus Fregata; species Fregata magnificens. The sequence continues at coordinate 71,304 of WAAD01033602.1, read as the reverse complement.
CAAGGTGTGAGAAAGTGAGAAAAACAAAGTGGATTAAAATAAAAACATGTGCCTTTCTTTTTTGCCTTCCGGTATAATTTACATATAGTCACCTTCCTGTTTATGTTGTAAAAATAGGCAAAACTAATGAAAATAAAATCACTTCCTAGCTAGCACTTTGAAAGGAAGCTTGAGCCTGGAGGAAATTTCACAGCTGAGCTGTACACTCCTGGGGAAAAGGAGGCTTTATGACACAAGTGCTGCTGACACAACCTTCAGTGCAGTGATGCTGACAGTTCTTACAATGTGTGCAAGGTCTTTTAGTCTGAGAAGTGCTAAAAAAAAATTGAAGGCAGTTTGTTTTCAAAGGCATCACTTTCCATTTTATCATGGGCAGGTTGCAGTTAGGGGGATGTGTATTTGTAATCCATGATCTCTCTGACCAAGCCCTCTTTAGCTCTTTTTTTCCAAACAAAATTTCTTCTGGAGTGAGAAGCTCTGAACAGGGTATAGTTATATATAGTTATACAGAAAAGCCCAAATGACTAAATATAATGGGGAGGACCATAAAAGCTGCAGATTCCTGCATCGAGGAGGAGAGAGGAGGAATAGATGAAGCAACTCCTGTGTTTCCAGCACAGTACAGATTTTCCTATATGTTACATCACTACTGAGGACTCAGTGCACTACGGTAATGCAGCCAGCTGGTCTCTTGTTCATTTGGGCTGTACAGTCCCTATGCACCGTGTTGTATGACAGGTTATTATAGCAGACATGGGAGGAAGTCCTGGCTACTCTTTCTTTGGTCAGTGGAAAAATTCCAACTAAGGATTTCATCCCAAAAGTCAAACCCGGGGAGAAACAGAAGAGTGAATGAGGACATGGATTTACAGTTTCATACTATGGCCTCAGTATTAGGGCAGGACGGTTCAGGTTAGCACAAATAAGCACCTTTTGGTGCCTTCAAAGACACTGAAATAGCAACAGTTGGCACTTCTCGTGCTCTTTTCTTGGAGGTACCTCTAAGCGGTTTAATGTCACCTCACTGATAATCCGCAGCAGTCCTCCAAGATGCATTTGGCTAAGCTCCTTCCTACAGCCCTCAAGGCAGGGAGAGGGGAAGGAAAGTGAGATGGGTGACAGACACAGAAGCAATCTTACATGATTTTAAAATGAGATCTTTGGAGAGTCCAGCTGGGTCTCTATGACAAAAGGTTACGCTGCTGTAATGTGTGGCAGAGTATCACTAATGACCGTTCCCACACCGCTGCTCTGCAGTTCCGCTGACAAACAGCAACACCAGCCACACAGGGATCCTTATTGCCCACTGGGCTTATTGGTTTAGTACTTCGGCATGAGTCATCATGAACATTTTCCACCGGTACCTGCTTGTTTGTGAAGCGCCCTCGTGAAAAGCATGATGAAGAAAATGCACACAACCCACAGCAGTGCGTGGCACGTGGTATTAAACGTATTCCCTTTAATGCCACACAAGGGACTTTCATCTGAATGACTTGCCATACATCAGTCAGGGGCATCGTTCCAGGCCTTATTTTTGTAGGAAATCTTTGGGTCTGAACAGAGAGCTGAGCTTTCTTAAATTATACCTATGCACTGCCAAACCCACACTATTTTTCATGATGTGGGCTGTGGGCCTCTTATTCTGCTGTTTGTAACCTAGAAAGTAGAAATTACGCATCCCCTTTACCTGCCATTTAGCCTCCAGTTTCAAAAACACTAGCTTTTGTTTTCTTCACTGTTAACTCTTCCCTTGCTATTTATCCATTACAGAATTTTCGCTGTGGGGAAATGTTCATCTTTTGCACTAGCATTTCACAGAAACCAAAGCGGAGCCTTGAGGGTATGTCTGGGACACAGGTGACGTCTGCAGTGTCAGTTGGTTTCATATCTCTGGAAAGCCATGAAGTGGTGAAAGCCCGAATGGAAGTGCCCTTCCCCATCTGCTGTGTAAGCCGTTGACCTCCAACTCCACGCCACACATTGCCAGCGCTGGGGGGATGATGGGCAGGCCGCTCTGCTGGAGCTGCTGCCCCGAGGACTTGACTGCAGATGGTCCGTGGGAGCCGTCCTGCCTCTTTCCCCTCTTGGTTCCATCCCTTCAGGGAAGAATGGCAGACCTTGAGCTGCAAGAAGATTCAGGGACATGGTTTGTCCTTACCTTAACTGGGAAATGCTGGAAGGACCTAGTCAGCCATCTGGCTTCTCCATCAGGTTGCTAGCACTGTTTCACAGAGGAGTCTTAAAAGTCAGGAAGCACCCCTGGATCACTGGTGTGGAAAGGAAGGATCTACTGGCCAAGCATTTCTGATTTCAGCTTCTTGTGACCCCAAGAATATCGCAAATCTTTGCTGAGGGTTAAAAATCAGCCCATCGGAGAGATGACTTTTATCCAGATACCTAGGTTACTTTAAAGGTCTGGATTTTGGAAAGGCATGAAGCAAAAGTGAAAGATTCATACTGCAGGTTCCTGTTCAGCATTTATGTCTGTCCACAAGAAGCCCAGGAGTTAGTAAATCTGTCAGAGGTGTTTTAATAATTCTCAGCTAAAGCCTGATTCACTAATCTGTCAATACAGAAAAGCTTTATTGCTGTGGAAAAGTAGATCCACTCAGTGCAAGCATGTATTTTTCTAAATGTGGGAGGATTATGGACACAGATAATCTCCTACTTTTGCTGCTGGTTTATATTGTTTATTAACTATCCTCTATTCCAAAAGTTCGTCTCTTGCCACTTGCCAGCTTTTAGGTGGAATTTGTAGCATATGTGTAATTACAGAGAGACACCTAGACACACAGAGCTACACATACATATGAACCTACATGTACAGTTTTCTACATTGCTGAAAGTGCTGCCCAGACATTTCCATTTGAAAAAAAAAATCATATTAATTGCTGGAAACCCTCTCAGTCATTAAACTTTCTGGCTGAATTGTGGCAGATCTGAGCAAGTTGCTTCATCTCTCTGCTAAAGCTCTGAGGCTGGAAAATGGGGAAAACAGACCCACATATGCAGCTCTTCAAGGTTTCTCAGGTCCTGGAAGGAGAAGGACGGAAACCCCCAAGATAAAAATAGAGGACACAACCTGGGGCTTGTTCAGGGTTGCATAGGAAGTTCCTGATGACTGATACAGGCATTTCATCAGGTTCTGCATGAAACACCAGGTTACGCATTTTCTGATAAGGCTAGCAAGAAAACCAGAACAGGTACACTGTTCGCTGCACAGCTGCACAGTGTCCGTCCTTCCAAAGGAAGAGGTAAAGGTCCTGACAAAAAAATTATGTGAGGGTGCAGTGGAAGTCTGTATTGTAACGGGTACACACACACACACACAAACGCAGGGTTACTGGTGTGAAAACTCCAAGGGCAACTTTATCACAGTCATTTCCCTGCAGCTGGCTTAGCAGCCTTGAAAACCTAAATGTTCTTCTAATATTGGACTTTTGGTATGGTGTTTTATGACTTCATTTGTCATATAGTTTTATCTTTGGTACTGCCTTTATTTGTGCTTTAAACCGGAGGATATGTGGAGAAAGGGCAATAACTTTCCTATAATAGGGGGCAGAAAGAACAATTTCCTTGCCTATTTTTGCACAAAACAGAGGCAAAATATTCAGTGTAAGAGAGTTTTGATGATACCTTATCTTTCAAGTCTTTCTCATATTTTCCAGTAATGGTGCTATTATGTATCTTTGATTCTTTTTATGATTACAGCCTGTGACATCCTAGTGCAGTGCATGAATTTATCCATTTGCAATGATATGGAAGCTTTCATTTCCACTTCACTGCTTCCCTTATCTACCAGCTGCCCATCATTCTCTCTCTCTTTGGCATCTTCTCTTTTTCCTCACTCCTCACCCTCCTTCCCCCCAAAAAGAAGAAATCAACTTTCAGTTGAAAAATAATCTTACTATGATAACTTTCTGATCCTGGGTGGAAATACTTGTTACAAATGGGACCTGCTTGCCCCATGTCAATGAAGGGGGAGGTAAGGTAAAGACTGCACCTAAAATTGAGAGTTCACAGAAGTCCGACAGATGGGCACCAGGACTACCCCATGCAGGACTGGCAAGGCTGGTGAAAGCGTGTGCCTTAGCTCACGTAGGTGCTTTAATCACAGCAGCCAAAACAATAATGGTTTTCTTTACAGCCTGGTAAGGGCACAGGTGGCCTGGAAAGACTATTGCTTTGGTGACGGGAAACACAGGAGTAACAGTGGTTAATAGATCAGAGAGCTCTGATGTGGGGAGGGGAAGGGAAGGGAAA
>WAAD01033602.1:15397-67016 GCA_013389945.1 Fregata magnificens | reverse complement strand
GGAAGGGAAGGGAAGGGAAGGGAAGGGAAGGGAAGGGAAGGGAAGGGAAAAGAACCTTTTCAGGAAGATGCAATACTTACCATGAATGTGGCCCACGGACACGGCATGGTGCTGGGAGCTGGCCTGCTGCAGGGTGATCAAACCCTCTAGCTGCAGGCAGCTAGTGGGAGGGCTCTGAATCTCAATCCTCTCGCCTTTGACCATAGACAGAGCCTAGGAACAAGTCTCTAGCCTTGACTCAGAAATTAAAGCACTGTGAGTATTTACCGTTCCTCCATCTTCCTTTTCTTCCACAGGCCTGAATTTCCTTTTCAGACAAATGGGTTTATTTTCATAATCTGGTCATTTTAAATAACATGGAAAAAAAGACTGAGGGAAGCGTTTGGCACTATTGACTTCATGCCATTAAAGCCACTGAGAACTTTAACTCCTGGAGGCCTGCAGCCTTGAAACTCAGTGCTATAATCTGCCTGCCATGAGCTGCAGAGCACTGGTGACGATGGCTAGGTTTGTGGCTAAGGGGCAGATGTTGGGGTTGGGCAACCTGAGCTCTGCCACTGCTCCCCTGTGTCACCTTGGCCAAGGCACTAAAACTGCCCCAGCACCTCTCCTTAGTGCTGTTTTGTTGAACTCTGTCTGATCACAGCTGACGGGAGGATGGTGCAAGCCACAGAGGACAGACCGACTGCCACATTTCTCTGCTTCCCACCTAGTACGGTGCCAAGGTAAAAGCAACCGTAATATCCTGGCAATGGAGTTCCTTCACTTCACTACTCGCAAATAGCTAAATGATTCACTTAGCAGCCTGCAGACCGCAGCCTCTCCTGCTGTAAAACGCTGCTTCATTGATTTCAGTAAGCACTTCGATCCTCTGCCCAGATAATTTAACCACAGGTGTGTTTTATCCCCACATACTTTCCTGGAGTTACACATGACCTTCCCAGAAGCAAATTTGGTCCATTGACTTTTATCCTTTGATATACCCCCTTATGCAAAATATAGCTTAGAAAAGGTATATTTATCACATTCTCAGTAAAAGGTAAAGAGAAAAAGCCACAATTTCTTCTGCAAAAAAAGCTGCTCAGTCTTCAAAATTTTCTGGATGAAAATTAAACAATCAGCTTAAGTTCTATTTCCTCTTCCCTTCCCCAGCATAATATTAGTTTCTGCTTCCACAGAGCACATTGATCATCCTCAGCAGGAAGCCAGGTAGAGCACATTAAAGAAGAAATGATATAGTGGATTGGGGTTTATGAAGAGAAGGGGCAGTACTTGGTTGGTCTAACCATGAAACATTGGCTGGCTGAGGTATGTTTAATCTTCTGCTACATGGACACCTTCTGAGCAACTTATCTTCTTATGGGATATTTTTAATAGCCTTTTTGGAAGCAATGAATAATGCCTTTCGCAGTGTCATGCAGTGATCCAGTATACTGCAAATCCTTCTAGCTACTAGAGGCGCACAGACCTCAGGAATTTCACATTTAAAATAAATATTTGCTCACTGAGACTTGATTAGAGTTAACCATAAGGCAAGGTATTGCCCCAAAACAGTACTTTGATAATGCAAGTCCCATTTGAATAGATTAAAGAAAAGAAGACAAAGTTTAGATTCCCATCCAGATCAAAATCATACCAAATTTAAGCAGCATTTGTTTTGAAGGCCTTTTTAAAGATGCATAGTAGTCATAGGCTATAGCTCAAATATAATTTAAAAAAGCTGGTGGTCAAACAGAAGATGTCTATGTCTAACTCAGGCATAGCACTGAGCTTAGCCATGTTTCTGATGAAAGATATATGCATGTCCTAATAAGAATTTGTGGGGTGAGTGTCCTGGTTTTGGCTGGGATAGAATTAATTTTCTTCCTAGTAGCTGGTGTAGTGCTGTGTTTTGGATTTAGTAGGAGAATAATGTTGATAACACACTGATGTTTTAGTTGTTGCTAAGTAGTGCTTACACTAAGTCAAGGACTTTTCAGCTTCCCATGCTCTGCCAGGGAGGGAGCTTAGCCAAACTGGCCAAAGGGATATTCCATACCATATGACATCATGCTCAGTATATAAGCTGGGGGAGTTGGCCAGTGGTCAGTGACTGCTGCTTGGGGACTGGCTGGGCATCGGTCAGTGGGTGGTGAGCAATTGCATCATGCATCACTTGTTTTGTAGATTATTATTATTATTATTATTTTATTTTATTTTATGTCAATTATTAAACTGTTCTTATCTCAACCCATGAGTTTTCCCACTTTTACTCTTCCGATTCTCTCCCCCATCCCACTGTGGGGGGAGTGAGCGAGCGGCTGCATGGTGCTTAGTTGCTCTCTAGGGTATCCACCCCTTATTTCATACCATCTACGTCATGCTCAGGTCCTACACCTTCTAATACATTCCAGTTAATCACCACTACTTTTCCTGTCTTTTGACACATACACACAGATATCATTCCCTTTTAGTCTATGGGCCATCCCTCTAAAACATCCGTTGAGTTCATTTAGTCCATGACTTTGGGGTCCATCTGTCATAACAGTCTTTCAGGGCAGGAAAGATGGTGTGTGGTGTTGGATCGTTGTATGCTGAAGCCAGTTCTGGTTCCGTCACTTCTGCATTTTGCTCGGTTTCATCAAAGTTTATTCTTCATTAACCTGGGTGATTCTTATTGTAATACCGTTGCTATGGCATATAGCAGCCACAGAGGTGATGACATACAGTATTATATAGCAATTAACATCATACAATTCAGCTCATTGGCTATTTTCACCTAAAAATCAAATCCCCTTGAGGTACACATCAGGCTTCCCCGTCCTTTTGCATTACCCACCAAGTGCACCCAGGCCCTTGAGCAAAAGCAATCTCATGAATGGGTTTTCCTTTGCCCGAGGAGAGAGTAAGCCAGACTGTCTTCCCCAGTGTATTTTTTATGTGCACTACAGGGACTTTATCCTCCTTTATAGTATGTAAAAGTTTTGACTGGACAGGGCCAGCTCGATTGGCAGATCCCCTAGTGTTGACTAACCAGGTGGTCTTTGCCAAATGTGTATCCCAATGTTTGAATCTCCCACCACCCCTTGCTCTCAATGTAGTCTTCAACAGTCCATTGTATCATTCTATTTTCCAGAGGCTGGTGCATGGTAGGGGATGTGATATAGCCACTCAATGCCATGTTCTTTGGTCCAAGTGTCTATGAGGTTGTTTCAGAAATGAGTCCTGTTGTCTGACTCAGTTCTTTCTGGGGTGCCATCTCCCCATAGGACTTGCTTTTCAAGGCCCAGGATAGTGTTCCGGGCAGTGGCATAGGGCACAGGATATGTCTCCAGCCATCCGGTGGTTGCTTCCACCATTATAAGCACATGGCGCTTGCCTTGGCGGGTTTGTGGAAGTGTGATATAATCAATCTGCCAGGCCTTCCCATATTTATATTTCAGTCATTGTCCTCCATACCGTAGAGGCTTTAACTGCTTGGCTCGCTTGATTGCAGCGCATGTTTCACATTCATGGATAACCTGTGCAATAGTATCCATGGTCAAGTCCACCCCTCGATCATGAGCCCATCTATATGTCACATCTCTTCCTTGATGGCATGAGATGTCATGAGCCCATCAGGCTATAAATAATTCATCCTTACATTGCCAGTCCAGACCCACCTGAGTCACTTCAATCTTAGCAGCCTGATCCATCTGCTGGTTGTTTTGGTGTTCTTCAGTGGCCCNATTCGAGCCCATTGTGTGATCAGTGCAACCCACTTACTCCACATAGCATTAGTTACATGATGTGTAGAGGGGACCCTCCCTTTGAACATCCAGCTCAGCACCAGCAGTTGGGGTGCCAGGACGAGTTGTGCTTCAGTACCAATCACTTCCGAAGCAGCTTGGATCCCTTCATATGCTGCCAATATCTCTTTCTCAGTTGGAGTATAGCGTGCCTTGGATCCTCTGTAATCCTGACTCCAAAACCCTAGGGGTCAACTTTGAGTCTCCCCTGGTGCTTTCTGCCAGAGGCTCCAGGTAGGGCCATTCTCCCCAGCTGTGGTGTAGACCACATTTTTTATATCTTGCCCTGCCCGGACTGGCCCAAGGGCTACTGCATGAACTATCTCCTGTTTAATTTGTTCAAAGGCTTGTTGCTGCTCAGGGCCCCATTTGAAATCGCTCTTCTTCCGGGGCACTTGATAGCGAGGGCTTACCATCAGACTGTAATTTGGAATATGCATTCTCCAAAAACCCACAATGCCCAAGAAAGCTTGTGTTTCCTTTTTGTTAGTTGGTGGAGACATGGCTGTTATTTTGCTGATCACATCCACTGGGATCTGATGACATCCATCTTTCCATTTTATTCCTAAAAACTGGGTCTCCTGTGCAGGTCCCTTGACCTTACTTTGTTTTATGGCAAAATAAGCCTTCAGAAGGATTTGGTCTATTTTCTTCCCTTTCTCAAAAACTTCTGCTGTGTTGCCCCACACAATGATGTCATCAATGTATTGCAGGTGTTCTGGAGCTTCACCCTGTTCCCGTGCAGTCTGGATCAGTCCATGGCAAATGGCAGGGCTGTGTTTCCACCCCTGGGGCAGCTCTGATTCTCTGGAAATTGATTTTGATTTTCTCTGGAAATATTCAAAACCCGCCTGGACGCAGTCCTGTGCACCCTGCTCTAGGTGTACCTGCTCAAGCAGGGGCGTTGGACAAGATGAACTCCAGAGGTCCCTTCCAACCCCAACCATTCTGTGATTCTGTGATCCTGTGATTCCAGGTGTACTGGAAAACCCCTCCAAGTGAAAGCACACTGTGGCCTGCACTCTGCTGCCAAAGGGATTGAGAGGAACGCATTAACAATATCAATTGTGGCATACCACTTCGCTGCCTTTGACTCCAGGTCATATTGAAGTTCTGGCATGTCCGGCATGGCAGCACTCAGTGGCGGTGTGACTTTGTTCAGGCCATGATAGTCTACTGTTAGTCTCCACTCTCCATTAGACTTCCACACTGGCCATATCGGACTGTTAAAGGGTGAGCGAGTCTTGCTGATCACTCCTTGGCTCTCCAGTCAATGATTCAGCTTATGGATGGGAATCAGGGAGTATCGGTTGGTGCAGTATTGCCGCCAGTGCACGTTGTGGTGGCGACTGGCACCTGTTGTTCTTCGACCCTCAGCAACACCACAATAACAGGGTCCTTCGAGAGACCAGGTGAGGTGGACTGCTGTTTAATTTCCTCCATCTCCAAGGCAGCTATACCAAAAGCCCACCAGTACCCTTTTGGGTCCTTGAAATACCCTCTCCTGAGGTAGTCTATGCCAAGGATGGACGGAGCCTCTGGGCCAGTCACAATGGAGTGCTTCTGCCACTCATTCCCGGTTAGGCTCACTTTGGCCTCCAATACAGTTAGCTGTTGGGATCCCCCTGTCACTCCAGAAATAAAGATGGGTTCTGCCCCTGTATGATGACATTAGGGTGCACTGTGCACCAGTATCTACTAGAGCCTTATACTCCTGTGGGTCTGATGTGCCAGGCCAACTAATCCACACAGTCCAGTAAACCCGGTTGTCCCTTTCCTCCACCTGGCTGGAAGCAGGGCACCTCCAGTCCTGGTCATAGTATTTGTTACTCACTTCTTGTAAATGCAAATCAAAAGTCCCTTTATTAAGACTGGAAGTAAAACCAGCCCTTCTACTCTGTCTGGGGAACTGCTCACTGGAAACTGGAGCAGCAATTTTCCTGGAAGAACTCCCTTTTGTAATTGTTTTTCCTTGAAACTCACTTACCCGTGCCTTTAGGGTCGAGGTAGATTTTCCATCCCACTTCCTCATGTCCTCTCCATTGTCACACAGGTAAAACTACAGGGTGGCCCGTGGTATGTATCTGCTATATCCTCTCTTTTGAGCAGAGGGACACTTACTCCTAATGGCTGAGACACTGGTCCGTACAGGTGGAGAGTAGGACATATCCTCTTTGAGTTGTGGGAACTCCCGGGACAGTTGTTTGGACAGTTTTTCGGACAGTTTTTCGGACAGTTTTTCCACAGCCAAGATGCAGGCCCATAGGGAGGAAGAGAAACTTTCTTTGCATTGCCAGGATTGGCCAGCCAATTCATCCACCATTGGTTCCTCTTCGTCTTTCCAGGTCATTACTGCCAATGAGTTGGCATGTGACGATGGTGAGCTCCATACAAACTTGCACCCCATGGGTCATGTGCACCTGACTTCATGTGGATCTTTGGATAACTGCTCGTTGTTCAGGTCATCATAAATCACCTCCAGCATGGCTGATGCCCTCAGGTACTGCATACCTCTCTCCATGGTGGTCCATTTCCTGGGTGATACATAGCATCTTCCTTGAAGGGATACCTTTTCTTCACACCTGACGGGAGTTGCCTCCAGAGGCTGACGGCTTGTGCCCCTTTTCCAATCACTTTGTCAATGCCCCCTTCCCTAGAAAGGGATCCCAGCTGCTTGGCTTCCCTACCCTCTAATTCCAGGCTTCTGGCCCTGTTATCCCAGCATCGGAGCAGCCAGGTGACAATGTGCTCGCCTGGACAACGACTGAAATCTTTTTGCATATCTCGTAGCTCACTTAGGGACAGGGATCGGGTGGCTACCGTCTCATTTATGGGTTCTGCCTCTTCCTCCTCCTGTTCTCGTGATGGCCCTGGTTCATCTTTATACCTTACTAAAGAGCTGATTTTCATGTGTATTTTTTCTTGTGTATAGGGGCGACTGGTACCGGCAGGGGTTGGTTCTCTGGTTCAGCTGCAGTGCCTGTTGCAGGGGTTGGAGTATTCACAGTGCCTGTCACCAGTGTTGGAGTAGCCACAGTGCCTGTCATGGGTCGGTTGGAGTAGCCACAGTGCCTGTCATTTTGTCATCAGATCCAGAGACTTTCTCTTCCCCTTGAGGGTTCTGAATAGCATTGAGCAGGGCTCTGTAGGCATGGAACAGGCCCCAGCACATTGCAGTAATTCATGTCTCTCTGGAGCTGCCAGAGTGACAACATACTTTTTCCAAATACTTTACTAGTTTTTCAGGATTCTGCACTTGTTCAGAGGTGAAGATCCAAAACACTGGAGGTTCCCACTGTCCTAGGTACTTGCCCATACTATCCCACATATGGGGCCACTCATAACTCTCTAGCCTTGGAGCAGATCTCTGGGTGGTATTCTTAAATTGCTTTTTTACCTTAGACAATACTGAAACAATATTCCCAAGAAATACCAATAGAAGTATCTTAACTACCCAAGGATGTTCAAGATACTGAAAAGTTATTGTAATCAAGGAGGAAACATCGTAGAAGAAGGTAGCAAGTTACCATTCTGTATTTCCTCCATAAAAAACCTCTCAAAGGAAGAGGTATAATTGCTAATTGTCTCCATGAAGTGGTACCCCAAGTACAGTAATGGCTTCAGTACAAAACCCAAATACCAGATTAAGCTGAAGGCCAGTGTTTTAATAACACATCTCCCAGGCAAAACATCACTAATCACTGCAGAGCACAGCAAACTGCAAAAACCAGTCTTTAACATGCACAGCAAAAAAAAGAGCATGGTGCAGATCAGATAAACTAGTGTCGAGAACAGATGAATCAATATTGTGACCAGCAATTGTTAACAGATATAAATTATGTAATATGCTCTGGTTAATCTGTTATTACCTCAAACCCTTCGTGCCCCATGTTGGTCACCAAAAGGACTGTCATGGTTTAACCCTAGCCAACAACTAAGCACCACACAGCTACTCGCTCACTCCCCCCACAGTGGGATGGGGGAGAGAATCGGAAGAGTAAAAGTGGGAAAACTCATGGGTTGAGATAAGAACAGTTTAATAATTGACATAAAATAATAATAATAATAATGATAATGATAATAATCTACAAAGCAAGTGATGCACGATGCAATTGCTCACCACCCACTGACCGATGCCCAGCCAGTCCCCAAGCAGCGGTCACTGACCACCGGCCAACTCCCCCCAGCTTATATACTGAGCATGATGTCATATGGTATGGAATATCCCTTTGGCCAGTTTGGCTATGCTCCCTCCCTGGCAGAGCATGGGAAGCTGAAAAGTCCTTGACTTAGTGTAAGCACTACTTAGCAACAACTAAAACATCAGTGTGTTATCAACATTATTCTCCTACTAAATCCAAAACACAGCACTACACCAGCTACTAGGAAGAAAATTAATTCTATCCCAGCCGAAACCAGGACAGCGAGGAACAAAACAACAACTCTTATAGCACAAGCAAACCAAAAAAGTTGTCAAGAAGTGTGGCCCTGGGCTCTTTCTCTGCTTTCCCTCCCTGTTTACCTCCTCCAACGCAAATCTGTGGACTTCAGACCAAGAGGAAACCTGTGACACGAGCTCATTTGATACCACAGCACAGAAGCTGATGAAGGTACTGGGTGGCTCTAGTACTTCTACCTTCTGCTTGTGCTCCCATGTGATTCAGGGAGCGATTTTGTGCTGGTGCTGACGATACAAGAGCGAGCAACACACAGCTTGGAGAGCTAGAAGTGATGAGGGTGGATGGACCACAGACACATCAGAGCCAGCAGCTCCCGCCTGGCTGGTAAGCTGGTTTCACCCAAGGAGCAGATCTATTTAATTACAGACACCAAGTGCCCTTGGTCACTTCATACATAGCTGTCATTACCTGGCCAGGCCTGAAAGAGCATCTTTTCTAATCACACCAAAAGGGGCATTTATGAGCTCAGCTGTTTCCCATCTTGCTGCTGTTTTGGGGCATGATCCAAAATCAGCCAAAAAATTGCTGGAGTTGGATCCATCTGAGCTAGTTGCCCTTGGCTCGCTTTATGCCCCATGGAGAGAAAGAGGCATGTTGGTTTAGCTAGGTTTCCCCCGCTCCTGCTTGTTGACATCTTTGAAACAAACCACTGGTGACAGGCTACTGCTTTAATTGCCACCTTCAAAATGAGAAAATAGTGTTGCCTGTCTCCACCTCCCAAAGGTTACACAAGATTTAATTCATCCATTCATCTGCTCACTCCTCTTATAAATGGCTTTGAGATTCCTGAAGGGGAGGAAATTAGTGGATATGCGTAAGGTCAGGTTAGCTCACCCACCCTTTGTTATGATGCAGCTCTGTACGATCATCTTTTAGAGGAAATCTTGTGCTCAAACAAGTGCTAAACTCAGCAGGAGTGAAAAATCTTTCATTGTCTAAAAAGTAATATTTCTCTTTTGGCATACTCTAATATGTTCATTCCTCATAAGAGTTCATGTTGTTAGTTCTGCTTGCCTTGAGATCTGAGCCGTAAGTAAAAACATTGCAAGAAGAAAAAACAAAAGACCTTTCTGGACTGATCTGTCATTTGCATTTTTGGTGTTGCAGTCTGTGTGTGTCGAGGCTTAGAGGTTTTCCCTGAAAGTTGATTTGCTCTGGGGAGTATCTTTTTTCCTGCTATGTCTTCATCTTTACAGCTTGTTGTGTTCTCCCACTGCCAGTCCAGGGACTGCCTGAGTGCCAGCAACACCTAAGTGGTGCTTTCGCTCTAACAGCCTCCCGAGGGCCTGGTGCTGTCAGCAGGTTGGCACTGATAGGACACCTCCAGCAATGCCCCAGAAGAAGTGTTAATGTCAGGAACCATTTGCAAATGTTTCTTTTTTGGCTGCAGTTGGTGGTAAGGACACAGGCACACTGGCAACTGGTGAAGCCAAGGGAAGCACCCACTTCAGTCACTCCAGCTCATGCACCTTTCCCCACCTTCCACTCCAGGTGTTTTTCCTGGCAACATGGGAAACGGGGCTTGAGCTGCCATGCAGGGAGCTGTGGGGTGCCAGGGGCTGCCCACCTTCCCAGTCGCCCTGCAGCTGCCGGTGGGGATGTGCTGAACNGGGGGGGGGGGGGGTGAGGCATGGGGACATGTGCCTTATGTGGGGTGTCGGGGCCCCTGCTCCCTGAGGGCAGGCGAGCGCTGCTTTGCCCCGGCACAGACCCTTCACAGAGTTTCTTTGGACCTTTGTGCACGGTGGAGCTCCTTCTTCCTTCCTGGCACTTAAAAAGAAGGAAAATAACAGCGTCATGTTTTTAATCAAGGCAATTCTGCATCGGTGCCAATTTTTATTGTCATCCCTGTTGTTAGCTTCTTATGATAGAGGCACTAAGCTGGATCCTTCACCACACACACACACACACACACACAGAGTCCCCGCTGGCTTCACCAGGGCCCCTCTCTGCCCTGGGTATGGGACCTACCAGAAACACAACAAGGTTGGGGTCACAAGTCTTTACTGTTTTGTAACTCTGGGATAAGAAAAGTTTATAGCTGCTATTTGAAAATGCAATGATAACGCTATGCTACTTCTGAGGGTTTCATTAGGCTTTTCTTCCAGCAGGTCCCTCACAATGGAGTTAAACCAACTGCAGTGAGGGGAGGAAGCACATACAGAGTCACGAAAAATGGCCAGCATAGGGCTCAGATAGACCATGTGTCTCTTGGCTTCCCGTGTATGTGAGTGACGGTGCCCCTCTGACAGCGTCCGCTTCTTTGAGAGAGGAGGGATGTACTGCTTGGGCACAACCCGTCTTTTATAGGGGTGGGCTCTGGCTGTTGGCAGAGCTCCTAGAGTTTGGCTTGCTCCTGCATAGCAAGCTCAGGGAGCACAGCTAACACACTGAGTTTTTGCAGGAAAAAAAAATCTCTTCAGCTGAAGTTACCATTAGGAAACTTCTGCTGCCAGACAATATAGGCTTATATGTATATGTATTTAAGGTACCACTGAAAGGAAATACACTGACATGAGGAAAATGTCCAAGGAAATTATGATGCGCACTGACAATGTTCTAATTAATTAATAGTAAGTGACACAGGAAGGAAACGTTTGATGTGGGACCATCTGCTCAGAGCTGTGGCAGTTCTGCAGCGTGGGGCGAGTCGGAGCACAGGAGCTGTGAGTAAGCGAGGGCTCCCTGCTGCACTTTGACGCAGGTGGCTCCATAGCTGTGAAAGGAGATTTTTGAAGGACACAGGAGTTTACTAATTAAAAAAATAAATCTCCTGAATTGCACTCCTATAATTACATTGTCATTACAACAAACGCAGCTAAATTAACTTCCAGGAGCATGGCTTTTGCCTTGCCCTACTATGTTTACATACAAATCCCTTTGTGTAGCAGCCCCTTGACTGCTTTGCTGGCTTGTTTAGTACCATATGTTTCGTCCTGCACACTCCAATGGGCAAATCCAGTCATCTTAACAATCCCAATAACTACATCACAAAGTCCAGAACATCGATTTTGGTCATATGGTGCTCTGTCTCCCCAGTGACAGGGGAGTCTGACTCACTGCCTGAGCTCAGATCACCTGTCAGAACTCATGTCTTCTCCTTAAATCATTGCATTTGGTATTCTTCTGCCACAGCAACACACTCAGACCTTTACTTCTTGCAGAGCTCAGCCCTGCCTCCCCACAACTCAGCATTGTGCCTTGGGATTGTTGTGCACAGCTCTTTGTGACTGTGATTTAAGTGAGGCTGGTTTGCACCATGGGAAGCAATGCTGGTTTCTACCAAATCTGGGGAGGGAGGAAAATGTTCAAACCAGGAGTGGAAGAAAGGAACCGTAATACCAAAGCCCCAGGCTTTGCAGTGAGAAACACAGGCAAGGTTAATAACAGCCCGGTTTCTCCTCCTGTGACATTTGGGTGATGTTGTCTTCACTGCTGTCAGCCTGTGAGCTGGCAGGAAGGTGAAGGGGCTGTGCTGCGAAGAGCACCGTGTGGGATGGAGGAAGGGAACGCCTTGTTAAATGTGTTTGATATCAAATGCCAGAAAAAAAGCAACTGACTTCCACTGAAATATATACATGAGACAAATAACAGTACATTTCTAGTCCTCTTCCCTGCAAAGATAAATTTGAAAAGCTTGGTAGGCTCAAACTGGTATTTAGCACTGCAAAAAAGGTGTTAAACTAGGCTTGGCCCAAGATTGTCCTGTGAAGCAAGGTTTGCCAGAGGCTGCCAAACCCATGTAACCTGTGGTTGGCTCTGGGCTGACAGTTCACCTAGTGGCTCCCTGCAAGCCTGGGGTTTCCCAAGGCAACAACTCCAAATTTGCCCCACCATACCAGGTCCCCTGCATGCGGGTCTGGGGCTTGGCCATGAAATGTGGAGCCCCATGGGCCATGGCTGGGCTCAGTGCCTGAGTCTGGGGCTCTGGGGTCTGGCTGACCTCGACCAGCCAAGCCAGCTGTTCACTGCTCCTGAGCTGAACCAACATTGCTCTTCCCAGGGCTCTGCAATTTCCTGTGACCTCAAAACTCAAACCAGGCACCAGATTTATTTGACACAAAGGCACAACCATCACTGGTTGTGCAACAAGAACTGGGCTTCAATAACCAGCCTACGCATGCCGGGATGTAAAAATGCTTGTGCTGCATTTGTGCTGCCAAGCCTGATGTGTGCCATCTTGTGCCACCTTGCAGCATGGGACGGTTGATGGTGCAGCAGTTCGTGGTGGCACGAGTGGCCCTGGCATATGGGATTTGCTGGTGCTGCTTAACAAAGGACCAGGAAAGCAATTGCCCCAGTCTGCTCCCCAGACCTGGTGGCTGCCTCTGACCACAGGCAAAACTGCTGACACCCAGTGGTTGCTGCTTTGATGAGGCCTATAAGAAAGCTGCTGGAAGGAGAAAAATGGATGGAAATCACCCTCTTTCCTTCCCTCCCTCCTTCACAGCACACCTGCAGCGCTTCGGTCCTCATCTCTGCTGAGCATGGTGAAGAAATGTGCTGCAACCAGCAGCCTCAGCATGGCTGAATTAGAGGCTCCAACACAGTGTCTGAGGTAGGTGGGGTGAGGTGGGGGGTCCTTCAGAGCCCTCAAGGGCAGAAGGAAGCTGCCAAACCAAGGCAGAACGAAATGCAGAGGAAAGGCAGAAGAAGACTTGGCTGGTCTGGTCATTCTGGCACACCCATTCCCAAGGCAGATAGAAAAAGACTCCCCAGGCAGCAGATACCTGGCAGCTGGGGTACTGCCTGAGCGGTAGAGAGCTGTGTCCAAGCTGCCCCTCCTTCTCAGTGGGAGCAAGGCCTCTAATTCACGCACGCTGAGCAGGACAGCACTGCCTGCTCCTGCTTGCCAGGGCTGCTGGTGGGATCCCGCATCAGATGCAGGCCCTGTGGATATCCAGCGTGGTCCAGCTGCATTCCCCAAGCTGGGAGCCAGGAGCTCCCAGTGGTTTTGGAGCTGTGGGGAGGGTGGAAACGAGTGCCTTGGAGGCTCAGCCGCTGCCAAGCAGAGTTTCAAGGGCTGCTGGTCAAGAGGTAGTTGTGCTCGCTGGGGCAGAACTGGGAGAGAGGCAAGCGCTGCCCCAGTAGAGCCAAGCACTACCTCCCCGACAGCCAGGCAGCCCCAAGAGCAGCGGCCCCAGCTGCCTGCCGCTGCCGTTGACAGCAAACATGAGGTTTGGGACTGAATCCTGCCTCCTTATCTCCCCTGAGCAGCCTTCTGATGGAGCAGAGAGGGGAGCCGCCTTATTAAACTATCCAGGGTCACAGTCTGTAACAACATGAGGGGTTAAGAGTCACATGAATTTCCAATCCCAAGGCTTTTAAAGGCCTGGCACTAGGGAGGAGCCCTTCATTTCATGTCGCTTCGTGAAAGAAAATGCCAGTGCAACAACAGCGCCAAGCTCTTTGTACATCTTTGCAATTCTTTCTTTTCTGAAATGAAGCAAAACAAAAGGAAGGTGACTCTCACTGTTTGGCTGGCTCAACATCCAGCTGCACATCAGAAATATCCATAGGTCAGCCAAGTCACGTTTGTATGGAGGGAGTCAACCTCACTGGCTGTGTTCTTTTATAGGCACAGGATCTTGGTCCCAGGAGGGAGGATTTTATCCCTTGCATAACACAAGCAACATAAGGTCAAATGTTCCACTAGGATGGGGCTGTGGGTTAATTGTGGCCTTCGGTAGCCAGGTTTCAAGAGGAGTGACACCGCTCTGCGTCCCTCCTGTTGCCTTGCAGGAAATGTGGGTGGACAGAGAGGAGAGAATGAAAAGGAGGAGGACAAGGAAGGCGTCAAGAGGTCACAGTTCGGAAAGGATCTGAACCTGCCACAGCTTTTTCAGTATTTAGCCTGCTCTGAAGTAGACCACGGGCAAGTTTGATATTGTCATTCATCACTTTGCTCTTCAGAGGACCTCCCTGCTGAGAACCACCCTGGGACCCTCCTTCAGATGGTTTTATTCCTGACTTCAGGACAGGAAACAAAAGCTGAATGTTCAGCTCCACCACTGATGGCTGCAATGGCATTTTGTCTTGGGTGACTTTTGTCTGGCCCACTGTGTGCCACACCTTCTCTTTGTGTTCAGTGATGGCAACTGCAAACAATTACTTCTTCCTTCTAGTTTTTTCCTGAGGGACTCAGGGAGCAGGAACATCATAAAGAAGAGCAGTGGGATCACCACCTTTCTTTTTAACTGGTGGAAAATCTATACATTGCACACTTCATTGCCCTTCAGTGCCCATGATGGAAGTGGATATATGAAGCCTTGCAGCACTGGAGGTGTGTAGGTACCATAAACTGGATGCTCGTGAGCACAAATTTCAGTTCCCCTGTTTTCAGGAGCCACACACAGAAATCAGACAAACAACAGCTGTGCCAGCCTCTGGTTTCATATTTCTTCTCCATAAGTGCATCCGAACAGGTTAACAACACAGCCCAGCACAAGCTTTTCAGCACCACCCATAAATAATCTAGAAATACCAAATTGTCCTGCTGTACTGGTTCCCCACTTGGCAGAGCAGAGACCTTTGCAGTTCCTCTTGCTGCCACTATGATATACTTATACGTGGTTATCTCTGCATTGCCCGTCAGCTCTCTTCATGAATCGCACATTGTTAGCACCATATGGATAAAAAATAAAAGATGATCTGGCATACAGATGGAAGTAAAAGAGGCAATCACAGGTAAAAAGTCTGCTGTATGGATATAATAGAAATAGGATGCTGGGCTGAAAGCAGTCACTGAAGGCATCATTCTTGTTCATTCTTCCTTCCTGCCACAAGGCACAGGCAATGCTCCCAATTCCCCTGGGCTGTGGGGCAAATAAGGTGCTATTCAGCATGAGAAAATACCTCAGGGCACAGTCTGCTCCCTAGTTGCCTCTGATCCCTGGAGGACCCACTCTGCAGCTGTCCTTGGCCAGGCGGCGATGGCTTTCCCCTCTGCTCAGCCCTGCTACCAAGCCTGGCATTGCTGACTGCTGTAGGCAGTGTCAACACCTCAGTCAAGACATCCCCACCCTCTCCTGACTGCTCTCCCCAACCCACCTGCGTGGTAGGCCCAGGATGCAGGAATCAGAAAGGCAGTCACGTCCAGCAAAGTCACCCTCCAGGGCTTACTTTCTCCTCCCATGCAGCAGAGTAAAGGCTTATGCCCCAGTCCCACCGCATGAGAGAGCTGCAGAAGTAACCACGGTGCCTGGCGGTTTGCACGGTAGCCGAAACTAGATCCACCCCTGTCACAGACTAAGGTGAGGGAACTCTTTTCTAAGGGAAGTGTCCGTGTACCAAGGTATGTCCATGCTTCTACAAATACTCAGGCAATGCTCTTACTGTCAGTCACAAAGACTGAAAAAAAAAGGGGGGAAACAAAGCCAAGTCTTTTCATGCCCAGCATCATCCAGTGAAGCAAGTCATGCTTTTAAATATGCTTCAGGCCTGGGTATTCTCAAATAATTTTTTTTACTTAGAGCTTTTCTTCTCCATTTTTACTCCATGTATTTTCTGGACAGTAACCCTGGCAATGGAAGGAGTGATGAGTTTGCGTGCCTGTCATGCCATCTGGAGCTGTTTCAGGGGCCTCCTGGAGAGAACACCTTACTGCAAACCTTTGCTTTTTAGCATATTGTACTTCTGGTTTTTTTCCTGAAAAAAATATTTATGGGTTACTCCTAAAGTAAGAATGTATCATCTGCATTGCTGTCATGCAACAGACTTCCCTATGGGCTGGTTTGGCCAGCACCAAGCTCTATGCCACTGCAGCTACACAATTACTACTGCTAAATCCAGTTAAATTAGTCCTGGCTCAGGAATTTGCACGCTAAACTGTGGCCATGTCTGTGTAGATACAGCCGAAGGTACTGCCTGCCCCAGCTGGGTATTGCAGGAGTGCACAGCTTGGAGGCACGGGGAGCACCCCCACACCAAATATTTGAACTTCTGAGATCAAAGGTAAGAGCAGAGTTATCTCCAGGAGATGTGGCCATGGCAGCAAGGGAAAAGTGTGGTCACATTCACCCCATCCCTGGGGGGAGGAAAGAGCTTGTGCTGTGACTTTCAGGCGAGTGGAGGAGGCACACCATCTTGCAGAGGATTTCCATCCCTCTGTCCTCCAGCACATCCACAAGATGCCCCTTGGAGATCCAACAGCGCTGCCGGAGCTCCTCAGCATATTGCGGTGGTCTTTGCGAAGTCCCAGGAAAGGGTTTCAGGTATGCACACAGCTCTGCCTTGAGTATTGTCTGTAGCTGCTATTTGCCAAACCCCACAAAGAGTCTGGCTCTTCTCAGATCTGTTCCGCTCTAATTTTCAGCCTGTATGGTCACAGCTCAGGAGCATCTTGATAAACCGTTGTGCCCCTTCTCATAAAGGTTTTTTAAAGACAGAGTACAAAAGAGTCTGACATGTGTTGGACACCTATAAACCTACCTATAACTGGCATCTTGGAAGGTAAAAGGCTGGAGACAGAACTGGCAAAGTTTCACTGTCTTGAGTTTGTAAAGGCAAAACCAGAGCTGTCATGCCTTTGCTTCACTTAGCAAGCAGCAGTGTGCTGGAAAACTTTTTTTCTTTTAATATATTTGCTGCAGGTGTGCAGAGCTCCATAATTAAGAACAATGCCATATTCAAGACACGTCCACCAAACCTTGATTACTATAGGTGTTTCTCCTCAATTTAAATTCAGCTGAATCTATATTTAACAGGTTTTTGTGTTATTGCTATTGTCAAACAAAAGTTCTTGGCAGCTGCAGGGACCAGGGATAGCTGGCTGACTGAAAAGCAAGAAGGCGTCTAGCTCTTCTTTCATGTCCTTTCCTCCTAGCTCTTGCTTCCTCTCCTGCCAGAAGCCCACACACTTCTTTCAGGGGTGAAGTACATTACTGCTGTAGAAACGCAATCTAACAGAGTATATGAGGCCTTATAAAATACATTTTAGATGTATTTTAAGCTGAACTGGTAATGTCACTTATTGTTGAGACCACCTCATGCGTCCTGGTATAAGCTTTTTTTGTCTGTTGATTTTAATTTTGCCAAATGCTTTAAGCCTTTGGGTCCTGAAATTTTCCATGCCCCTCTGTCCTCCCCACAGTGAGGGGGAGTTCCAGCCAAAAAATCTTATCTGTTTTTGGAAAAGAAACCCAAACCCCAAAACAACATAGCCAAGCAAAACCGTTCTGATAAAAAATTACCTATTTTTGGTTTGGTTTAAAGAACCCGCAGCAGCATAGTTTGAAGTCAAAGCCTGAAACCTGCAGCAGGAGTTGCCTTTTGTCAGGGACAATTTTCATGTTATCACCCCCATAAAAAGCTGCCTCAATTTGACCATGATGTCAGTTTAATGAAGCTCATTAAAGACAGCTAGCTGCTTTGTTGGCTGTGGACTAACAACTGTCCTGTGCTCTGTGGGCAGAGTCTGGCCCAGGGAGAGCATGACATTCCCATGGTGGTGGGTCTGCTCTCACAGCAGCTTTGGCAGGCAATGGCAAGCCCTGTCCTCCCCCACAATGTCCGGCTGCCTTACACCAGCGTTGTGCCCCACACTGAGCCCCCTGCCCTGCTCTGTGTGGCCCCAGCAGGGTGGATGGGGCACAGATCCTGCACAGCAGGTTTTGGTGCAAAGCCTCTGCACCTCTGAGGCTCTGGAAGAGCTTGTGGTGCCTCACAGACCGCAACACGTCCTCGGTGCTGCAAGGGGAAACAGGGGGCTGAGCTGTGGCACATGACCCTCACCCTCCAGAAGCCCTATCCCCCCACTTACCTCTCCGGTAGCATCCTTCTTTAGGTCATGGTCACTAGAAATGAGAAGCTTGCCTCTCCTGGCCTCTCCAGCTACCTTTATGCTAGTGTATGAAACCAGGCCAGGGTGTGGGCTCATACACCAGCCTTTGATCATCCGCACACAAATAATTTGCATGCTCCTTGGCATGGTGTTGGTCCACAGCCAACGGTGCCTGGGTGCGGTTCAGTGGCACATGCCAGGGACGGCTCCCCACAGGCAAAGTCTGCCCAGGGGCAGGAGAAAGCCTTGGTGAGCAACACAAGCTGTGCTGTACCACTTAGCCTCAGGAGCAGGGAGGCATCCCTGGGTTGCATAGCTAAAACTTTGGTGGTGTCACTGCTGGGTGCAGGCAATGCAAGGCTGGGAGGGTGCTGCCCGACCCCAAGCAAAATGGGCAAGGAGGGTTGCTTGGGAGAAGAAGCAGGGCAGGCAGGAAAACTAAAAAGATTGCATGCTCTGCCACACATGTTCCCCACATACATCCCTCAGTGCAGAAAAAGGGATTCGGAGCATAAATTCCAAGTACTCAAAGTCTAGAAGATGCCTGTGTGAACCCAGTTTTTCCTTTTTCTTCACATATTAATTGCATACAGTCTTTAGAGCCATTTCTTTAATCCCTGTAGCACACAGTATATGGACACCTTGTGGATGTACCATGGTTGGGTAGAGAGGGAGTGTCTTTTGGTGAAGAAGCTGTGTAGTCAATGAGTGAGGGAAGGGACTTCAGGATGAGAAGGAACAATTTCATGAGGGTTAACTGATCTGAATACTGTCCAGGAGCACTAGATGTTAGTCCAGGCTTTGCCACAAGATTTCCGTGCAAAACTGGGTAAGTCACTTAACCCGAAGGTCATCACAGTTTCTTGTTTTCCATGTACCTAACCTGAAATTTGGACTTGGTTTGCAACACAGATGAGCCCTCAGAGCCACAAAGCTTTTCCTCTTGTTTCCCCTTCTTCAGTTTCACAGGGTTGTTCTGGAAAGAATTTAACTGATGTCTGAAGTCCTCCCATGTCATAGTGATGAGTCTCATAGAAAAGCCTGGAGGAGATGAATAGCTCCCACTTGACAACAGTGCTTACACGGCAAACTGCAAATAAGGCGTGGGGCCACATACTGAACAAAATACCAGCCAGCTGCTTCTGAAGCCACTTCTGTCTTTTCTGTGCAGTCAAGCAGGCAGGGGTGGGTAAAAGCAATTTAAAACTCCTCTTCCTTGCAATGCCTGTAGGAAATTTAACAGTGATAAGGAGTCTGGTGCTCTAGGGTCCTGGCTTGCTTTGTTGATGGGTGCTTTTTTCCTCTGCTCCCTTGTGTATACAGATCCATCATTTGCCTCATCTACCACTTTGGGGCAGGGAAGGGGCAGGGGATGCCTTGTGCTGATACAGCTCTGAGCACAACAGGAACCCCAGCCAAAAACAAGTTTCAGAGGCTACTTCAATGTGTATCCTAAATGACTGGGATAATATAAACACACACACAAACCTCGTGCCAGCCTTCACTCTCTCTTGTGTAGCTTCCTCTGCTTCCTCTTCGCCTCCTGTTTTCCCTCTTTGTTTTAATGAGGCTGCAGTTCTGCAGTGTTGTAACTGGGATCATCTCAGTGCTCTGGCTTACAGCCAGCCCGGGAAAGAGTTGTGATGGGAGAGCTGACAGGGCATGGGGCTGCAGCAGGGTGGCGGGCATGGGAACGGGGGGCAGCTCCTTGCGCTGCTCACAAGCAGCATGCAGTAAACTCCTGGTGTGAGATTTGTGTCTGACAGCTGGAGGAAGATTAAATGTGGGCCTCAGATCTTGGCCCAGTAAAACTTAACATCTCTTTTTATCTTCAAAGCACTTCATAAATGTCAACGATTTCACCCTCATAATACCACCCCAAGCTGGGTGGGAAAGTTAAAGGCTCAGTAGGGGCAGAGCTGAAGGAGGTGGGCACTTGTAATTCAGGCTAGTTTCTAAAGCATTTAGTTCCCCCTGAAATGCCTCAGCATGAGTCAGATTTTCAGATGGGCGCTGAACGCAGCTCCAGACCTGCAATGGGACTTCAGCAGTGCCTCCCTTCCTCTGCTGGAAGATGACTTCTGGGGCTCTGCTGTCTCCAGCTCAGATCTGCACAAGGAGGCAGCATTGCCAGCTCTTACAGGGGCTGCTTGTCCCTTCTCAGGGACAACTCCTAAGGCTTTTTTTCCTGTAGTCTTCGCCTGTCCTCAAACTCGGAACTCCCTGCCCCCCCGCCGAGAGGCACTGACCCCACCAGCCAAGCACTGCCCTGTGCTAAGCTTTATTGTGCAAGTGCGGTGCTGACACCAAAAAGCCCTCGCAGCATGAAAAATGTGCCCTCTGGCCTCTGGCTCACCCTGCCCTTGTCGTCGAAAAGTTTCCTCTCCAACACTCGTCAAGCTGTTGCACCAGCAAAGCAGAACCTCATTGTTTCTCCCAGTTTCCTGCAGCCTATCTGCTTTCACGCACAAAATGGGCTGTCACGCACAGCAGCGAGGTACACAAAAGGGCCCGTGCTGTTCATGGGGGCTGTGTTGCCACCTCCCTCCCCTCCATCAGCTAACAGGATACTGGCAATGGGAAAATACTCATGCCAGAAATATCCAAGCCAGGGCAACAAGAGCTTTGCAACCCCCTCTTCAGCTTGCTTGAACTCCGAGGAGAGGAGAGAGGAGAGGAGAGGAGAGGAGAGGAGAGGCGAGGCTTTGGATTTTTCTGTCCTGTGCTGCTTGCTGTTTGCTGAGTTGACTCCTGTCTCTTTCAACAACCTATTTTTTCCCACCATGTCTCTGTGCTGCCTGTGTGAGTGTGTTTCTACAAGCCCATTTCCCTTCCCAGGCTTCAGGGCTTCCCTTCTCCCTGCAGGCAGGGTGCCCTCCTGCCCACTCCTGCTGAGTGCTGGCAAGTGCTCCCCCAGCCTGCCTCTCGCCAGCGCTCTTCTGGGAGAGCTACAGGTGGCACAAGGATTAGCTTTCTTTGCTGAAAAAGATGCTGTGTAGCAGAGTCATCCCCTGACACATAGTCCCCGGGATGCTTGCTCGGGCAGCGTGGGATGTCATACTCTGTTCGCTTCGCGCTGAACAATTTATGGGAGGGAGAGCCATGTCTTCCCCTGCCCACACACCCAGCATGGGGCAGCACGTTCAGAATAAACCTCTCTGCTCTCAAGTAGCCCACAGGGAAACTTTGCCTTTCCTTGGCAAGAAGAGCAGGATGTGTCTTGCAGCGGCTTTGCGCTTCAGACCAGGGAAAAGCCCATGGCTGAGGGATGTCAGAGGCAACTCATCCCTTTGCGGAAAGTGGCTGGAGACCTGATGCCTGGAGGTCCTCTCAGAGGCCCAGGCTCGGATAACAGTGCTTTGATTGGAATCAGTGCTTCCCCTTCCAGGATGTAAAAATCTTGCTGGCAGTGTTTAAATAGGGCACCTGTTTTTCTCCCTCATGCCCAGGCTGACCTAATGGTTGTGAAGCAATTTCTCTTCCACTCAGTAGTAGCAAGACTCCTTCCCCTCAGTGCACAGCTTGGCAGCTACTCACTGGTGCCGAGTCCAGGATTTTGGCCTTTGGGAATGATAATAATTTCCAAATTATTTTCCATTTTGCAGAATGCATCCTGAGCACACAGCCCGGCTCGGGGCTCCTCACATAACACCTGGGGCCATTATTTCCTCCCATGCTCCCTGACATCCCAAGAGCCCCCTCCAAACAAAATCCCAGACAAATGGCCAGGGAGGCTTTTCAAGAGCCTGTGTGTGCTCTGAAGTGGAAACTACATTTTTTCTGCAGTTCCCAGGGGGTCGGGGCGTGAGAGCCTTTGCACTGAAGAGGAGAATAAGCTGGGGCACACAAGGGGCTGCTGGCCTTTCCCAAAAAAGAAAGGAAGGGAAGACATCACCAGGAGCTACGCCTCAGGGGGACAGAGCAGGTGGGATGGGATTTGGGAATATTGCACCATGGGCACAGGTACTAAGCAGGAGGGGAGAGAGACTGCCAAGCATCGCCGCTTCAATAGCAATGCATGGATCCAGCAACCCGAGAGGCTCCCCTAGTTTTTGGGTAGCATACAGTGACTTGTGTTGTGGATTTGGGAGGGGTGAGACTGCCAGGTGGAGACACCTGCCTCCCCTCCATGGCAAGACCAGGAAAACAGCAGCGGGAGGAAGAGTCCCACCTCCCCTTGCAAGGATCTCAATGCTGCTCTCAAGCAACCACCTACAGACAGCTGTACTTGCGCTGCTAAGGCACCAGCTTAATTGGTGAACTAGTTGTTTATCTTTAAAAATACGCAGTTGCCCTTCCTGTCCAGCCTTATGTCAAGGAATGCAACAGCTCTGCTCTGACTCAAAACACTTTTCCCCTTCCAGATTATTAACAAAAAGCCCTCCCCTCACAGTTCCTCGCTCTGCCTGCCTTGGTGTGGTGCTTCGTCCTGGCAAGCCAAAGCAAAGTCAGCTGTGTTACTCTACAGGGAATAAATTTTGCTGGAGTGCTTCATGGTGCTACACCCAGGTGTCACCGAGAGCTCTGCCGATGTCTGTCATGACAGCTCTGCTTTCATTCAGCCCACGACTAGGGTTGGATTTTCAGAAATACTTAAAGGTTGCGATTTACAGATAAGAAGTGCAGATTTTCTTGAAAATCCCCTAGGCACCTGCTCTAAACCCTTAGGTTTCTAAATGCATTTGAAAATCTTGGCCCAGAGATGTTTAAACAACAGCAGCAAACCCCCCTCCCCTAAGTAGCTTCCAGGCGTTTCTCAAAGTGACCCTTGGCAGCTCCCAAATGGACTGAAATGCATTGCCAGGGCTCAGATTTTTTAAGGAAACAAAACAGCAGCTGAGAACATCAGTCACAGCAAAGACTGTTTTGGCAACACAGAGAGGGGGTTAGGTCATGTGCAAATGGCACATGTGCAATTACTCCTTTAGTTACAGGCTGAAATTTGTGTTTCTCATGCAAAAAAGAGGGTTTTTTTTTCCTCGACTAAGTATTTTAAGAGCTTTTCAATTGAAACAGGAGAAGGGGAGCTGATGTGAAGGGGTTATCATCATGTAATGAAGTGGCGGTTCTGTCATGTGTCACACGTCTCATGTGAGAGGGTGGGGAGGAGAAGAGTAACATGGCAAAAAAAGTCTCCACAGGAGACCACGTCCCCAACACAGCCAGGCAAACGCCTGTGTGCATGTATATATATGCTTGTGCATAAAACACTGGCAGGATCCAGCTGTGCTTATTGCTCCTTCCAGAGGTGCTATTACAGCAGTGCTTCTGACCAGGAAAACCCTAAGGCTTTAAAGCTAACAGAGAGACAGGCGGTAATGGAATTCAGGCAGGGGGAGTGCGATCCCTTAACACCAGAGCAAAGGGACAAAAGGGAGTTTTGCTTTCCTCTGTCTTTGCAGAAAGGTTGGCCTTGCACAGTGCAATGCAATGATGTTTTGCACTCCTTTTCTTTTTCTTTTCAGTTTTGCTAGGGCAATGGCAGGATACAGACCACACTATGTTTACAGAAACATCCATTACATAGCCCCTTGTGCAACCGGGGTATCCAGTGAAACTGCTGACCCATCACTTCTCCTGTGTGAGGCTGATGCCTACACACTGCCACCAAGATTTTCACAGACGGCCAGGCCACTGCAAGGAGCCAGACTATGCTACGAGTTCACTGCGTCACCACATCTCTGCTTCTTGGATGGAGCTACTGGCTCAGCACATTGTGGGACTGCTGATAAAGACACCGGTTTTGCTGGGCAAAATATCCAGGCCAGTGTCCTTGAGAGTCCTGCCGCAGCCCCTCTGCCCCCAGGTCCCACCATCATCCCACGTGACGAGCTCGGTGGTGCTGCACTGCCTGGCTCTTGCCCCACTCACAGCTTGACAGTGGCACAGAGGGGTGGCCAGGCTCATCCCCCCCACCTCCCTCAAGGTGTTCGCTTCTGGGAGGCTGCAGCTGTAGCTGGCCTCACGAGCTGGCCCTTGGCCAACACCACGGCTTTGGTGAGATCACTGCCTCAGTGGGACCAAAATAAAGTGGCTGGCAGAGAAGCATAGAAACTGTAAGATTTGCTTCCAAGAATAATCTCCTTTTATTCCGTTTTTTTTCCTTTTTAACAGGAGTATATTAATGGCAAATATCCATTAAACTATTGTAGCAGATATGAGCCAAATATACAACAGAAATCCACATCACAAGACTATTCCTAGCAAATGCTACTTCTGTCATGCCGTTCATTAAAGTTACACATCAAAGTTCCTGCATTGTCTTGCTGCTACTCAGGTGAGAACCCTGTCTTTTGTCCCCAGAGCACGCAGATGCGCAGCGTGGCACAGGATCAGGCTCATGGGAAGCACTGAGAGGCAGGGAGGGAGGAGGGAAACAGGGTATGTTTCCAAACCTCATGGGAACCGCTGCATGGCAAATGCATCTCTTCCAGTCCTGGCAGAGTAAGGACAAAGGAATTGAATGGTTAGAAGGGTGTAAGAGAAAAAAGTCTGAATAAAATCAGTGCTGTGTCATAGCACCTCCTTAGGATGAGCCTTCCATTTTGCTTGACCTTATTTATTTTTCACTATTCAGGTTTCATTTGTTTTACACCCACTGTATGGCCTCAGCAGTGCCACTGCCGTTCCTGCTGCAGGGATCTGGCTTTCAGCACCCACAGACCTATAGCCTTGCCCACCCTGGGAGCTACCTGCCTCCGTGGCCCCATGCATGCGCAGGGCTCCTGGGAAGTCCCACTGGCTCCTGGGAAGTACTGCTAGCCACTGGGCACCCTTATGGGGCCACCAAGTCCCCCACCGGGGTTGTGGAAACTGAGTAGGGAACCAGGCCAAGCACAGGACCAAGTGTCTAAGAGGCAGAATAGTGGCTCAACAAGTATCTGATGTGCATAACTCAATAGAGGGGAGGTAAATCTGCTGTTTGGATAATGACGGCTCCTCCTGATGGTCTCAGACAAAGCACCACTGAAATCTCACAGAATCAAATTACTGCCTAGTTTTTCTAGTGCCCAGCTACAAAAAGATCTGACATTGCTGAAGGCTGGAAGGACACGGTACTGCAGCCGGTAACTCCTTAAACTAGGAGTTATAAGTGTTTAGCAAGGATTTCTGCCATGTGGCTCCTGCTGGGAAAACAGGTCCCTTGGGCTGAAAAGTTTCCAAGCATCAGGCTTCTAGGCTACAGCTCCCCTGAGGCTACATATTCAGTAGTACAGCAAAGGGAGGAGTGGTAGAGTCACCAAATGGGGACAAAAGGATGAGAGATGAGGAAAGCACCAGTCCCCCACCAGCTCTGCCTGTTTCTGTATTTATTTCCCCCCATACCTTGGAGGTAGCACAGGCACCTCTCCCTGGGCCAGGAGTAACACTCAGGTTTGAGCACTCGAAGCTGGAATTCACCTCTCTCATTCTAGGGGTTTAAGCTTTAGTCTTCGCTAGTCTGCATGGGTGCCCTTAACAGTCATGGGAGAGTGATAGACATTGACTTCTCAAAACCAATATATGCCACCCATTTTGACAACCTATTTTATGAAGATGACCCTGGGTGGGCTGGTGAGAGAACAAGCTTCAGAAAATAAGTCCAAGAAGCTAAGAGGGCCTCTGCAGGTAAAAGAAGATCAAACATGGGCTGTGTCTCTGAGACCTCCACTCAGTTTTTCACCGACCACCAGTAGTGTCATGGGAATGAGCATACAGTGACAAAATAAGCTCTCTATATTGGACTGTCTTCTTCACCTCCTCTAAAATAAGGAAGAACAGTTAAATGACTGCAAAATCAAATAAATATCAAGGAAGAGAAGAGGTTTCCATTTATTCTGCTCACTAGAAACCCTTGGTGCACTTGCTGGGTTAGTGACAGTCCGAAATGCTTTCTATTTGCCTTGGGAAAATGGCATCACACAGCAGACAAACTTAAGAGAGCAACACACGTGGGCTTAGCATTGCCATTGCAGTCACACTGGCATGCACAGGAGAAGAAAGTCATCAGTAAGTCTACTTAAGGGGAGAAAGGCAAAATCCAGGCCAATCAGCTTCTGAGGTAGCTTAGAAAACCTGGCAGCTGCACAAGGAAAGTGAAGAAATCAAGAGAAACACCAGACTGTGAGCGATCAGCTGCGAGAAACACAAACCAGTATGAAAATCTTCTCAAAATCCTTCTCTAAATAAGACCTTGGGAACAGAGTTAATCTGTATAATATTGATCTAATGTAATAATATTTTTGGCCCTGAGTCTATAGCCAGAGATGACTGGCTGTGCATGGGACCGGAAAAGAGCTGCCACGAGTTCACAGCTGCCTCAAGGCAGAGCGTGGACCAGCTCCTGGTCTGCACACCACCGAGTTGCTCCTGGGAAGACCTGGCTCAGGAACTGGAGATGAGAAAAGCAAGGCTTTCAGTACACAGATGGAGTAATTTCTTGTCACCTGGAAGGCGGCAAGACAGCAAAAGCTGCTCCTTGACATTCCTCCCTGACTTCGGACTCCTAATACTCACTTTATAGCACAGTTTGGCTACATCAAGTTTTGCTCTCACTGGACTGCTGCTGAGTGTAGACACCTAAGCAGAACAGGCCACCTGCCTTTCTTGGTGGTGACATGGTCTTCTCGACTCTTCGCTGTACTTCCTTCACTGGGAGCTTCCCTCTTCTGCACTTTCCTAAGGGTCGGTGGTGCAGGATACTTGGCTTTCACTCGCACAGGAGGAGCAGCAGGTGCTGTGTCTCATCACCCTCCATGGGGCTGCCCTCAGGGTGCCTCCTGTGTCATGGACACTTCTTCAAACCCCTCCATCAGAGGACCAAGTGCAACAGTTATAGGGTGACTTTGCAGGGAACAAATAAGCTTTTGACTTATAAAGACAAGTTGAAACTAGGGAAACCAAGGAAGGAAGAGCTGATGGGGGGACAAAACCAGTGAGATAGAGAAGAGCAAGAAAAGCTCATGCTGCAGTCAGAGGCCACCTGACTTGTGCACCCTTGATCCCACGCTGCCCAGACAAAGACCATCCCCTGGCATAAGTCACAGCTACCTGAAGGCTGCTATAATTTATTGTGGGCTGCCAATAGTCCCATGAAGCAGCTACAGCAGCTACTACTGCAAAAGAAAAGGAAACCCTATGAGCAACGTCCCACTGTCAGGCAGAAAGAGCAGGGTGGGAGAGCAGTGCCTGCTCTGTGGCATTATGGGAACCAGTGTGGCATTTCACCGTGACTGCAACGCTAATGGTGAGCTGTTGTCTGCATCTCAGTCTTAAAAATACTAGGTAGCTTCAGCTCCTGGGCTGTTGTATTACTTTGAAGGCTCTCACGCTTGCGGGATGCTGGGCTGCAGCATGTAGCCAGGGACAGGTACTTCACACCACTTACCCCAGCATGTCAGCACAAGTGGCGTAGGGAGATATGACTCAGACTGAAATTGAGGTGTTTACCTCAGGGGAAACTGCAAGGAAAAAAAACAGATTCAGAAAGCTTTTAACACCATAAATGAAAGGCGAGCTCGCCACAACAGAGCTTAGGGTAAGTGCTGGCTGTGGGAATGTCCCCAGAGGGGAGGATGGTGGGGCAAAGGCAGCGTTTGGACAGACAGGTGCAGTGCTTCCCCACTGGCCCCACAGCAGGCAGACGCAGGCAGGCTGCAGCTGTGAGCCGACAGCCTCTGACTCCCAGTGGGCCTCCCCCGTCCCGGGGCAAACTGCACGAACAGCTTCTTGGGTGGAGTAGTCACTTACTGATGATTTCAAAGAAAGTAACTGGGGAAAGCTTTACATTTTTTCTGCTGTTCCCAGGATATCAAGGATTGCAGAGCCAGAGCCTTACTTGCCGTGATGGTGTTAACTCTGTCCCAGGAGCTGGCCTGTACCCCTGGCTCCAGACAATGGCAGCTCCTTCAAATGATGAGGGGATCCCCTGCAGAGCCCCCACCAATCATAGAATCATAGAATCATAGAATCTCCTGAGTTGGAAGGGACCTACAAGGATCATCGAGTCCAACTCCTGACCCTGTATAGGACAACCTCAAAATTCACACTATGTTTTTGAGAGCATTGTCCAAACAGTCCTTGAATATTTTCAGGCTCGGTGCCATGACTGCCTCCCTGCGGAGCCTCTTCCAGTGCTCCACCACCCTCTGGGTGAAGAACCTTTTCCTAATATCCAACCTAAACCTCCCCTGGCACATCTTCCTGCCATTCCCTCGGGTCCTGTCACTGGTCGCCAGGGAGAAGAGATCAGCACCCACCCGTCCTCCTTCCCCTTGTGAGGAAGCTGTAGACCGCAATGAGGTCTCCCCTCAGTCTCCTCTTCTCCAGGCTGAACAGACCAAGTGACTTCAGCCACTCCTCATATGGCTTCCCCTCTAAACCCTTCACCAACTTCATGGCGCTCCTCCAGACACTCTCTAGTAGCTTGGTATCTTTTTTATACTGTGGCGCCCAAAACTGCACACAGTACTCAAGGTGAGGCCGCACCAGTGCAGAGTAGAGCGGGACAATCACCTCCCTCCACCAGCTAGCAATGCAGTGCCTGATGCACCCCAGGACACGGTTGTCCCTCTTGGCTGCCAGGGCACACCATTGGCTCATGTTCAACCCCAGATCCCTCTCCAGCCTCTCGTTCCCCAGTCTGTACGTACATCCAGGGTTGCCGTGCCCCAGGTGCAGAACCCGGCACTTGCCCTTGTTAAACTTCATACCATCGGTGATTGCCCAGCTCTCTAAGTTGTCCAGATCTCTCTGCAGGGCCTCTCTGCCCTTGAGAGTGTCCACAGCTCCTCCTAATTTTGTTGATGATGCTGATGCTCACCTGCTCCTCACTGCTGGTGCAGAGGTTTAAACACGGAGAGCCCACCCATGTCCCTGAACTCTGCTGAATTAGTGCTTTCTATCTGCCCTTTCCTGAGGACTTTAGAAGTATCGTTTCCTTATGAGCACAAATGACTGCATGTGCTTTCCGGGGGAGAGTGAGAAGCCGTGCCTGGCAGCTCTCGGGGGACAAGAATCTTGTTTCACACAGGAGAGGCAGACAAGAAAGCGAAGATATGAGTGACAGCCCAGCCATCAGGCCTGAGGAGGAGAGGTCCTGCTGGGCCTTGCTTCAAAGAAACAGCTCAAAAAACACCAGACGAGAGCAGTAGCAGTGACCTCGAATGTGCCCAGCACCTTTGCAGAGGCAGCATCAGTAGGAAGGAGGGTGGAGGATGGCTTGGGAAGAGCAGGAAGTTTTTCACAATGGGTTTAAATGGTGCTTGGTGCCTCTGTAGCACCGCATTTGAAATGTTCAGGTCTCCGCAAGCTGTTAATGAGCTTCACACCATTCATTATTGCAGCCTTTGTCTAGAGCTGAACAAACACTGTTTTGAGTGGGCTGCGTGCAGCTCCTGAGGAAGGTGGTGAGCGAAGCAATGCTGCCTTCCTGGGGTGGGTTGAGCCCGAGGAGATGGCAGCACCTGTGTGGTAACACCATGTCAGAGCAGTGTGACAGATTTCAGGCCTGCCATCCCTGACCCTCCAACATCTGTACCTCTCCATTTTGGGAGAGGCTTGAGGCTCGTTCAGGGGAGGCCTGGGATGAACATAATGCTGCTGTAAGTGCCACCACTTTCTTCCCCACAGGCCAGTGGTTTTGTGACTCTGCTGAGGCTCAAAGCTCCCCAGCAGCTGGAGTAGCCAGCTGTGGAGGGCTGGCTGGTGATATTCCCCTGTCTGTGCATGCTTTTATGTGTATATTTATGCGCATCTTCATCCCATAGTGGATAACTTTGAGGTGCCTTTGGCAACTGAGAGAGGGTGAGGGTTCGTACAGATGTTGAGAGAGAAGGAAGCAGAATTAGACTGAAGAAGGACAGGCAATAGCAATTTTGAAGAAAAACAATAACAATTTTAACAGTAGCTGACATCCTGTTTGGAAAGACAGCAGGAGCATTTGTTATCTTTTCTGCCAGAATTGCCAGGTACTGGTTTATTGATGTTATCTTGAAGATGACAGAAAAGCGTATTAATCTACCTGAAATGAGAATCTGGGCTTTGAGAGTAGCAGCTGATGCCTTCTGAGGGACAGAGTGATTGAAATCAGTCACATTTTATAACTCTCAGCAGTTTCTGTAAGAAACTCGAAGATCCAACTGCCCCACTACTACTACTTTTCCCTCAATGGCTGCAATCCAGCTGTCAGAAGCAGCTCCTCAGCTCAAGTTATCCTTGCAGTAATGGTGGCAAATGAACAAAACCATATGACCCCTCCACACAAATATCTGACCAGATGTGCAGCAGTGTGAAGAGGCAGAGCTGACTGAAGACTAAACTGAATTTTTTCATCCCAAGGCCAAGGCATACAAGCCAAAGCACTCCTGACACATGAAGGGTGAGCTAGAGGAAGGAGAAAAGACTGAGATATGCAGGATGCAAGTGGAATGTTAAGTATCCGAACAACATGGCTATGGAATAATTTTGCCTGGAAGGAGGCTCTGGAGTTCACCTAGTCCAACCCACTTCTCAAAGCAGGCCCAACTTCAAAGTGAGAGCAGGTTGCTGAGGGCCTCAACAAGTTGACCTCTGAACCTCTCCTCCAGCTCCTCCAGAGATGGAGGTCTAGCCACCTCCAGGGGCAACATGTCCCGGTGATGAACCATTCTCACTGCAATTTTTTTTGTCCTGATGCCTAACCCAAATGTCCCTTGTTGCATCTTTTGACAGTTACAACTTGTCCTTTCTGTACCTTGGAGAAGAGTTTGTCTCTCCCTTCTCTATAACCCCCCATCAGCTAGTAGGATCCTGCAATTATTTCCGTCTCTTAACCTGCTCTTTTCCAGGCTGCACAAGCCCACCTCTTTTAGACTCTCCTCATATGCCCCAGTCCCCTAATTGTCTTGGTAGTTGTCTGCTGGCCTTGTCCCACTCTGTCCAAAACTGGACACTACTCCTCATGTGGCCTCAAAAGTGCCAAATAGAGAGTCATAATGTCTTCTCCTGACCTCCTGGTATGTTCTTGCTAGTGCAGCCCAGAGTGTGGTTAGCCTTCACCTCTGCCAGGGTGTTCTGCTGGCTGCTGTGCAGCCTGTCGCTCACCAGGGTCACCAGTACTTTTCCACAGAGCTGCTCTGGTCTTCATAAGGTTTTTGTCAGTCCATTTTTTCAGATTGTTGAAGTGTCTCTGCATGGCAGCCGTAACATCCAATATGGTGACCACCCCACACCACCACAATTTGGTGTCACTCACAGATTTGTTGTGGGTGCACTCCATCCCATCATCCTGGCTGTCGATGATGATGCTAAACAGTGTCAGCGCCAGTATTAACCCTTGAAGACGACCGCTTATAACAAGTTGCCAGTTAGACTTTGAACTGTTGACCACTTCCCTTTCACCCTGATGGTCCAACCAGGAGAAGCTGCCTTGATGCCCTCCTCTCCTCTCCTCCAATTTCTATTTTCCTCCATGTGTGGTCTTTTACCTGGTTAGCATTGCATGTGAAGGTGGGGAAAATGACTGACAGAATGTGCAAGTGTATCCCAACATCACACATTTTTCCTTTAAAGTAGCATCTCCATTCGTATGTCTGGCAGCACTGCCTGTGCAATTCCCCTCTGGTTTCTTAACACCATTGGCAGGAGACATCAAAAATTCCCAAGAAATACAAAAAATATGACAGTTGTTTCAGCAGGTACCAGCCTCACATGCAACGTACATACTCCCCTCTACTGCTAAAGCCAAAAAGGGGCTGATTATTAGTTGTTACCAACTTATTTGCATAAATACACACAGATCCCACTCAAGAGACTCAAAGAACGACATTGTTGTTTATCAATGGTCCAAGGGCAGCAGAAAACCCCCTCCATCATGCCTCAGCTCTGACACCCAGGGGCTGTCTAAAGCATTCAGTCCCATGCCACACAGGGTCCCGCACTTCCACTGGGGTTATTAATCAGTGCTTCATTATCATGGTGATGTGGGACAGAGACGAGGAGAGAGAGCATGAGAGCAAAGGTGGCAATTAGTGCTAGGTGGGATACGAGCTCCTGCCCACCGTGACAGGGACTGGGGCTTCATTCCTGCTTGTCTGTTTAAAACGTTGACTTGTGCTACCCATTCGTACAATGTGTGTCTTCCCAGGCGCACTGATGGAGCTGATGGTGATCCGAGCTGCCTGCTGTCAGATGTACAGCTGCAGCCTGAGCTGATGCTCTGATACTGTACCTCTGACTCCTTCTGTCAGCAAAAAGTGACAAAGACAGCATCATGGTAAATCCATAGGGTTAACAGAGCAAAAAAACACCACTGTGGTCTGATATGTTTGTGTATGGTAGCTGTTTACCATATACAGTTACCATGCCTGCACTTATGAAGTTCAAAGCATGCAGGTATTAAGCACAAGCATTTTGTTATTTCCACAATCTTCTTCTCAGCAAAGATACACCTGTTTTATACCAGGCTGAAATCAGAGACTAGGAGGAACTAATTTTCAGTCCACACTGTGCTCTGAATCAGTTTTGAATGAGCAAAGGCTTCTTATCCCAGGCCCTCACCCTGGGCACGCAAAGAGGAATGCAGGAGTACAGGCATGAGAGCCTCCCCACGCCTGGGCTGGTGTGTGCTCTGCAGCTGGTGGGGTGAAACACAACTGCCTCCCTAGCTGTGTCAGCTTTGGTCGGCTTTGAGGCAGCACACCGTAATGTCAAAGTGCTTGGATCAGGAGAAGATACGTGCAGGGGTGTGAGGAAAGTCATGCAGGCATCAGCACGCTGCTGCAGCTGCCACAGTTCAAACCCCAGCCAGCTCAAATGCACACGCCAGCCTGCTCACATACTCAGCCTGAGAGCTCTTCTGAGAGACAGGTGTGTATTTAATTAATTAGTCAATAAAAATATACACTTGATTATTGTTTGTTGGTCACTAGTCATCAAACAGAGCTTTATTTACCCAACACCACTAGAAAGATACGACCAGAAAGACCTGACCCCACCCTGTTGACTGCTGACCTCAGCAGTTTGTGTTGGGATCACCACTTCCATTCTGAAAATAAAAAAGGATCCTTTAGCCAGGAATACTTTTTCCCACATGCCCATTTTTGTGTGTCCATTACACCAGGTGGCAAAGGACCGTGGCCAGCAGCGCCCTGCAAACAGTCTCTTGCTTTTTATTTTGGTGGTTTTAAGTTCTTTAAGTCTGCATACCTACTAACCCCACCCTGACCCCTGTTTCAAACATCATCCCAAATCCTGCTTTCTACCCTTCCCTCTCTTACAAAGGGACGATTGAGAAGATCCTGCACAAGCTAAAACAGATGGAGTTTCCTGGGGGAGTTGTCCTGGCACCGTGAGAGACCTAGTCCCTGGGATCTGGCCAGCCTGAGAAGCAGCACGGTGGACAAGGGTGAATAACCCCTCATAGGTGAAGAAAACAACATTCTGAATCAGTGAAAGAACAAAAAGAAGGCCTTTAAATTTATTAAGGTGCATGATAAATTGTACCTGTAAGGGATTCACAGTGATTATAGCTAT
The DNA here is from genome assembly GCA_013389945.1 of Fregata magnificens. Classification (NCBI taxonomy): domain Eukaryota; kingdom Metazoa; phylum Chordata; class Aves; order Suliformes; family Fregatidae; genus Fregata; species Fregata magnificens. The sequence continues at coordinate 33,516 of WAAD01033602.1, read as the reverse complement.
TATCTCACTGGTATTTCTTCAGGTATTGTGTAGGAAGCTACTTCATTGGGAAGAGGGATGATTATTTTTTGAGGTTATTCTGCTTGTTTCATCCACTTTACCGTGCTGCATGCTGTTAAGCCATGTTGAAGACAATTGTTAGTGTTGTACCACAAAGTCATTAAAATTTAAAACAAAATACAGAGCCTGTCCTTAACTATGTTATTTCTGCACTTCTACCTGGCCAGCCACTGCACTGTGGGAGGCAAAGGTCCGGGGACAAAACCATGTGTGACCAGACCACAGCACACCCATGTCTCCAACGGGGCAGAAGTGACCAAAACTGGCCAATCCTTTCTTCTGGGAACCCTATTAACTTAGCATGCAATTTTCTAAATTTTCAAGCAGAAGAGGATTCAAACAATCTATTCCATTAGACAGCAGTGAGCCTCCCCTCCCATGCTCCCCGTCTGCCTCTGTGGGGCTGGGCTCCTGTATTCGGAGGCAGAGTGGTGCTCTCCGGACCAGCACACTGGCAGCAACGCCCCACCACAGCAAAAGCTGCTACCTCTGAAAGGCAACCCAGATGCTCAAACCAAAACCCAGCTGCCTGGAACATTTGAGAGGTGTGGGCAGGCTTAGCTCGCTCTCCATCCTTCACCACCCCTTGTACCTGCAGGTGCTGAAACCTGCACTTCACGATGGCCATGTTCGCTTATTATTTTGGGATGCTGGCCACTTTGGAGAAGGTTAATGAAGGAAAATAACATCCGTAGCAGTTTATAAGTGAGGTAATTCTAAAACAGATTTTTGTGGGTGAAGACAAGGTATATCTGTAGATCAACATCTCTCCAGATGCCAAATTCTAACCATCTGCTAATGGCAATGACAGAAAGAAATCCTTAAAAAAAAAAAAAATCTCTTGTACAGGAAAGCATGCAGCAGCCCAACTCTATAGGTAGATATCAGCAACCCCCAGGCTGTACTGTTTAAAACAAAACTTAGGATACTGAAGGGGAAAGCACCTCACAAAGCTCTTGCTTTATTTGAGTTTCTGTGTTTCCAGTACCAGGCAGAAGAATGATATGAAAACCTGTCAGCAAAAAGTTACTTGGATATTTATTTTTAAAGAAATCCAAGTCAAGCTAGTGAATGTGTTGTCTTTGCTGGAATACAGACATTATTCCAGGGCATTGTCATGTAGATTTGAATCTTTTTATTGCAGCCCACTGGCTCTTTTCAATAGCCTTCTTTTGAGTTACCTCCATATCTATGCACTAAGTGCCGGGCAGCCATGTCACGAAAACCCCAAACAGGCGGCACTCCCACGTGAGTGGAGGCAAAACCCTCATGTGGTCTACAGGGCTTTTGCTGTTGCAGAAACATCTGAGGACAGAGTCCACAGTACTGAACTAGAAAACTGGAGAGGAGCTCTTCAGGCTGGCAGTGAGGAAGACCAAAAAAAGAAAAAAGAAGAAAAAAAAAAAAGAAAAATATCCTTGTGAACTGTATATCACTGAGCACTTTTAGCGTTTTTAGCAAGGATTCCTATGACGTTTGCGGCAGATACACCTTTCTGCATATCCCCCCCAACACACACATACACGCACTTTAAGATATGCAACAGCATGCTGTATTTTCCTGTAGTTGTCAGATCGCACTGAAGATTACAACAAGTAACTTTACTAATGTATTATTACTACCATTATTCAAGCAATTCCTTCTAAAGAAGTTATGAAATATGAACAGAATCTGAATAAGCACGTATTTTCTTTGTTATGTTAATGGCCTGGCTGAAGTCCACCAAAACAGGCTTGCGTGTGCTGCTGATTGTTTTGTTTCAAACCTCTGGATACTTTATACATACAGGCCAGAATGAGGGCACTCAGCACAGATCTGTTCATTTGATGTTACCTCAGCCAGGACAACAGCCCTGTTTGAAAACTTTTTTTTTATCAAGACATTCTTACACTAATGAAAATAATTTCACAATTGACACTTGGAGAAAAATTCTGCTAGCAATAGGCAATGTGAGAAGTGCTTTTGGGCTCCTCCTATAAACTAGCATATTTCTCATGTTTATCAAAGCCTAATCCAGCGACAAGAGATGATTCAGTAAAGTTACAGGATCACATGGATGAGCCAGTTACTCTAATAAGTTCTAGCTTCTGTGATGTGAAAACTTGCCCAGACAATGAAAACACAGTTAAAACACAAGCTAAAGAGATGGGTGAAATTTCTAAAGGTTGGCTACTAAATCCTTTCAAGGTATGTCCACCACGTTGGTTTAGGAAAACTGCTGTAAATAGAATTTCCTCCAAGATTCACAGCATTTTTGGCCTGATTTGAATAACACAGAATTGAGAATATTCTCATTTTTTCCACCTCCCATTTTGGTGTCCTTGTATTTTAGCCCCTCACCTGATCAGGACTATAACTGTGTTTTCTCAGACCCCGAGCTCTTAGGAATCTGTCAAAAGACCATCACGAACAATTTTTTCCCAACAGGGAGCTGGGTAGACTGTACAGCTGAGTCTCATGAGATGCTCAAACACCTGGAAGTGGAGGACACATAAGGTGGCCAAAATAATATAACTGCCCTTCAGTCTTTGAAAATTTCCAGGAGGAAGTAAGAGAGTTTCCTGAAGTGTTCAAAGGGCAAGGCCTTTTCATCCACAAAGTAGTCCTGTGAACCCTGGGCATCTGCCATAGCCCTGGCAATTTGCTTTGGAAGAAATTCTCATGAGCTGATTTCATCCAGCCAGATTAGTAAGAGAAGCTACCCCAGAAAACCCCTCTTGGCACACGTGATGTTCACCTCTTTACATGCACTTCCAATGAACCATCATGAACAGCTGATCAGAGCCTCCGGTTCCCAGCGCTATGGGAATTTAGGCTGGTAAACACCCCAGCAGTCTTCACTTCTGTTTTGTTTTACTGACGTGGATTTGGAGCATCCCCACTGCCAGCCCTGACACAGCAGCACTGTGCACAGTCACACAGGACATGTGGAGCTTGAGCAACCAGAGCATGAGTTCCCTGTCTCCGTGCAATGATCACATTTCATGTCTGAACTGGACGAAGCACACCTGGGTTGAGTCTCCTGTCTGTAAATCAGCCTTTTGCCTCTCTTTCAAGACTGACAACAAAAGTGCCCGCTGGCATCAGTTGTGATATTAATACCTTTTAGAGACAGTTCTAAGTACCTAATTGGAGTATGACAACGTACTGCCTCACCACACCTAGGCTACCAAAAAACCTGCTGCTTTCTTTGCTCCCTGCAGCTCAGGGAGGACTGCAGGGAGTGGGGCAGGGGGGAGGAGGGAGGACTGCAGCTGTAAGCATGTAAGGTACAACCAAACCCCTGAATCCTCCTCTTTCCCTGTCCTTTACTTTATTCTTAAGCCAGAAGTAGTTACTGTCTTTCTGAGCACAATGTTAAGTCATCAAAGGTGCTGTGCCTGCCAAATTGCTCACTGATGATGGAGTTCCTTTGAGCGGTCCTCCTCTGGAGCCATTGCCTCCACAAAGCACAATGCTGACAACACACCAGGTAACTGAACAGGAGAACTAGTTCCCAAGGATTTGCAGGCTGTGGGAACTGGCATCGGACTGTGCTTTTATAGCCCTGTGTACATCAATGGTAATGCCTGACTGTGAGTGACCTTAGATCCGGGCTCCCGAATGGAGACATTCCACCTCGGCTCCTAAGAGGAGCAGACGCAAGCCCTTGAGCTATAAAAGTGCAAACCATCTGATGAATTCTCCCATACAAAAGTTTCAGAAGACATAAATACAGACCTGCAATTTCACTTTGGGGCTGGCCAGAACCCATGTGTTCAAGGGAGGCACCTGGAAGTAAGTAACAAGAGAGAGGAGGAGTGAACCCGTGTTAGACCTTTCACCCAAAGCAAATGCTGTCTGCTGTGCTAAGACTGCTGCTTCACCTGCCACATCCTGCCTGCCTGCCTGCCCTTTTCTTCTTGCAAGATCCCAGGCTGGAGCTGGCAGAGGCAAGCGAAACTCTCTGAGCCATTCTGTGGGTGAGAAGCTTTCTTCAAGGGAGTTATCCTACTCAGGGAATCTGGCAGTCCGTAAATCACAAGGCTAATGTTCATTGTAAATTAAGGCAGAATCAGCCAGGCAGAAAACTCCAGTGGCTCAACATTTCATGCGTTATAAATAGGAGTAGTTGCCTTGTACAACATGAAATAACAAGGAAACAACAGGACGTCCCTTACACTGTGGCTACAGAGGCTCCCCCCATGCACCTGGAGGAAGCATGCGCTGTAATAGTATCATATATTTTATGATCAATGCTTAGTTTTCAAAGACAAATTCAGCTCCTTTTTCTTGGCTGCTCTCGGGTGAAATTGAGTTTGTTGTTCACTTCCTGCACTAGAGAGGGAACAAAGCTTTATGCATTGTTCATCTTTTATCAGTGTGGAAGAGAAATAAACAGATTTCAATTCAACATTTCCCTGGCTCCAATTCATATCAAAGTGCCATTGAACCTGCTAACAGATTGAGACTTAATGACATACAATGGAACCACCCAAATCTGACTCAAGGCTTCTCCAGGGTCAAGAGAGAGCCCTAAGGATCGGGCTTGGAGCAGGCTGTCAGCAGAACATATGGTGGGGATGGCAGTGACCCTGGCTTCCAGGACAGTCTCTCCATCTTCTGCTCGATTTAACCCAATTCCCTCTCCCAGGTCTGGCTGTCCAGGGATCTGGCACAAGCAGAGAAAACACTGAGACAACACTCATTTTAAGACCATCACTACCCCAGCTGTCTGCAGCTTGAGGCAGCAGATATCAGCTGCTGAGGAAAGAGGTATACCTCCTCCGGAAACAAGTCAGATGTCTGACATTAATGACTTGCGTCAATGGTTTTTCATTCTTAAAACAAAAATTGGTATGCCTTCATGCACAGTGATGGTGCTTGAGTCACATCTGGCCATGGCAATCTGCATGTTGGGCACTCCTGGGAGGTGTAACAGCCTGCTCCACCTGAGATGGGAAGCCACATGGGACCACCAGCAGATGTAAAAACACATCAGCCCAGAGCTCCAGAAGTAATAACTGAACAGAGCCTGTCACTCCCATGCTCTCCATTGCCTCCCTGTTGCTGTAGCTGCACTCACGTCCCCCTAGTCCCCACCTTCTATTTTTTAAAAAGCTCTAGACGTTCACAGCCAACTGCCTTTGAAGCTCCCCTGACCTACCCACGCATGCACAACTCTTGCTGGTGTCTGAAATGATGAAGTCAGTGGTCTGCAGTGTGAGCAGCCAGGTCAGGAGTCTTCACTGCAGCAGTTCTACTTAAGTGGTAGGAAAATGCCATTCCTGCCAGGAAAATATCATTCTTCCTCTTTCTCCATGGGGAGATCACAGTCTCACCACGTTTCTAGGGATTCTTCATATTTTTTCCTCACTTCTCCTTATGTTCCAGATATACCCAAACTTTGCTTATCCATGAACAACACTGAGCAAAAGCACACTCGAGGTAATCAATATCATGCTTTGTTCTCCCTATTTGCTTCCGTCTGTAACTTTCTAATTTCCCTTGGATGACGGCAATATCAGAGGGTCTCACGTTGTTTGCAGCCATGGGTGGGATAACCCACATTCCCTGCCAACCACTGGGGTCTTCACAAAATACCCTTTAGTGTCTTCAGTCCCTGACCTAAGGACAGAGTTCATCCAAGTCATTAGCAAGCACAACATCAGCTCAGAAAAAAACCCAGATGAGCACCCTACAGAAAGGCAAAGCGGAGGCAGAGTGTTTGCATTGCAGAACACCCAGAGAACATGTAACCATGACTCTGTGCTGAGGAATCTGCTATCATTGCCCATCAGTGGCTCTACTGGTTTACATCAGTTGCCAGCTTGACCCCGTATCTCAAGAACGGATGTGGTGTATGAAGGACCTCAAAGTCACAGCAAGCAGGGAGGTACCCAGCTCCACTGTACTCAGCAGGGGTTAGGCAAGGAGGACCACAGAGTTCAAATGCTCCTGCTGTAACGCATGCTACTTGGCTCCACGTGACTCCTCAAGATCAGCACAGGGCTCCTCAGATCTGGTAGCTGACATGTGGTGAAGTTGCTCACCTGGGGCCACTCAGGCTGCGTGGCTGCAATTACAGCATGGCAAGTGCATGGGACCCTGCACCCTCCCACAAGATATTAATGGGAGAGGTGGAGATTGCACCTCAGGAAATCCGTCTGATCACTTACAGATTCATAGAGCAGGGGCTTTTTTTCAATTTGCACTCTCCTTTATCTTTGAGCGTCCCTTTTGCCGCGGCAGTGGTGCCACTTACTCCAAGACTATTGATGAGCATTTTTAAGGCCTCAGGAGATGAAGTCACTCTATGAAATCCTGCACTCTTTAAATCATTTGGTATATGGTTAGGGGTTATTATAAAACATACATGTCTGTTCCCAAACCTAGTCTTGGAAAACTCTTGTATTCCTTCCCTAAAGGATAAGAACCAGATATAGACTGGAAGTCGGGGACAGCACGGTTTCACATTCTGAAGACAGTTCTCCTCTGCCATGAGACTAGCAGTGTGTATTCGTACTTAACAACAAAATCTGGGTTTTCTTCTGTGTTGGGAACCCAAAATATAGCATTCAGGCTTCAGCTGGTTTGGTTTTCTTCCACAGCAGTGCCTGAAACAGCCTTCTGAAAAACAGAAATGAACACTTTCTCGGTGATAATCAAAGAAACTCATGATTTCACAGGGACACTGTGACTTTCAATGCCGTCTGTGTATAACGAAGCAAGCAATAGAAACAGCATGTCTTCTGCTACTTACGTTTTCAGTCTGTCAACATATTCACCTATATATCTTACATCACCCTGTGTATGGCTCAAACACAATTATTCAGAAAATCTGTGGGAAAAGTGTGTGACCGAAAACCTGAAACGTGGTATAATCCTAATAACTCCTCGGTAACTTTACATAATTCTTATCACAATTTCTCCACTCATGCTTTCTCAGGCTACTTATCCTTGCAGGCTGGAGGTCAGGTTGCACCCAGAATGGCAGATTCTTCTCTGATAGCATGTCCAATATGAGGGAGATTCCCTGCCTTCAGCAAGTTTTTAAATGAGATTATTGATTTCACTTTGCAAGTGTATCAAAGTAGATCACCTGACCGAGAGCGCTGGGATTTCGTTTGAGGTGCAAGGACAAAAGGTGAAGGTTTTTCTATGGAGTGACGAGCAGAACAAGCAAAGACTCCTCTAGTTTCAAAACTCCAAACTTTGCCTTGGACATTATTGGAGAAAGCAGAAAGCAACAGAAATTCCAGTTCTTTTAGAAGCTCGTTGAGTTGTGGTTGCTTAAAATGATGTAAGATTTTCCCTAAGACATTCCCCTCATACAAGATTACCTCCTCTACGCTGGCTATTAGATCTAGGCACTGAAAGTGCCCTTGAAAGTGCAAAAAGGACCTTCATCTCTGTGTCTGTGGGGGCACATGGAAGGAAGGCCAAATGATCTGAAATACAGGATACCCCAAAAGGAGATTCTCCTACAAGGTTTGACATATAAACTGTTGCACTATCTCGTAACATCACTGTTCCTAAACTCTGACCTGGGTAAGCTACTGGAGAAATACACATAAAAGAAGGAATACTTATAGGCTAAGGGTATTGCAAAAAGCAACTCTTTTTGGAGAAACAAATATGGTCTCTTCACAGGGGACATCACCCACACTCTTCCCAAGATCACTGTTGGATTATGGGTCATTTGTACACCTGAAGACAGTGCCTGGCACCAGTACTTTCACCCCTGGGATAAGGGGCTCTGTCAGCAAAACCAAAAACGCTCTGCCCTCTGGTTTCTGGAGGGAGTGACAGAACTCCAGGCTCCACAGAGCTGGGCTAGTTTTCCTGCTACAGCACCAGTTTACACCAAAGGCATGATGATCTCTCCTGCCAGACTGAAAGCGGTGCCTTTCAACACCTGTTTCTATTCAGGGAATAAAGCACGTCGTTCTCTCCAGGCTCTGAAGAAAGGAGACTAAACTCAGCCAGTGCAGCAGCGTGGCCTGCCCCAAGCAAAGCCCCACGTCAGTAAGTCAAAATAATGACATTCTCAGCCAAACTATTCCATAGGTATAAACGGGAGAGGAGCCTTCAACCTCTCTACAGATCGGTGGCTAAGGCACTCCAGCCTCCTGGGGTTCAAATCTATGGCACATATCCCAGGCTGCAGCAAGAGAGCCCAGAGCATGAAGAGGGAGAGGCAAGCAGAGCTGTTGCTCTTCCAGCTACTCTGGCTCTTGAGATCCTGGCTCTGTTCCCCAGCATAATTTCCATTACCTTGAAGAACGATCCAAACAACTCCAGTAGCATGATCAAAAGAGTATGAAAAAGATCCAGAGGTGATTCAGTAGGTTGGTGCCACAAAGGCATAAATGTACTGACGTATGGCAGTCGTCCCCATTCTCCCCTGCCTCCCACGCAGCTGGCGGTGCTGCTGGAGCGGCTCTGAGCACCAGCTCCCCTTGCAGTAACAGAGGAAGCACAACTCCCCTTAACTTATTTTCTACAATTGCTGTCTTTGGCCACTGATGGCCCCCTTTGGAGAGGGCAAACCCAGAAATGTTTCACTGTTTCACATTGCTGTGCATTAGAAATAACATGCTCTGGAACCGCAGGAGTTAATTTCCACATGTAGTTATTGGGGTTTGTGTATTTTTGCTCTTTAGAAACTTTTGTCTGTGGAGTGTAAGACAAAGGCATAGGAAAACCCCCCTGTTATTGCCTACTTTTTTGTTTGATGATGCTTCTGCTTTGCTGCTAATGTCGTTTACAAACTGATCGTAATAATGAATTCATTTATTGGTTACTTGAATCATGTAGCCTATTGAGTTTCATTACAAGTATCCAAAAAATATTTCTATTCAGATAATCCTTTATGGCCTTAATGTTCGAGGATCAACTTGTCTCACAAGATGAAACAGAGGTTAGTCGTTCAATGCAATGTGACAACACTCTGTTATTCCACTTATTATTATGGCAACGTGCACTGGTACCACAAGTGTTAAGACGTGCATAAACATTCCAATTTTGAACCTTATTTTTAGAGATCTGCAGCTCAGTCATAGAGATTTGCTGTAGGCAGAACTTGTCATACAAATATTCAGCCTAGAACTAATTTTCTTTAACATGTTTTAACATCTTCCAAAACAAACAAAGACTTCAGCACTTTTAAAAACACAGTTCTCTGTATCTTGATCAGAACACAGGACTTGATTCAACAATGAGCAGCTCTAGTCTGAAGCTGACATAAAGTACAATAACATTAAGTGAATTGAGTTACTCTAGAAGTAAACTGGAATAACACACTGGTAGATCAGGCTCAAAGTCTCTTTGTTTATTAGATAGTCTATTAGAGCCTCTACCAGATTCTACTTTAACACCAGCTTGGAGTCAGCTGAACTCTGCTCCTTGTAATAACCTGTCCAAAAAGGATAGAAATTCTGGGTTATAAAAATGTGTTTCCAGATGATCATATATCATTTACTGAGGCATACAACAACCTTCAAACTTGTCTCAGCCAAGATAAGTTAGGTGAGTGCATCTCACATCACCTGTTCTCATTTATTCAAAATGAAGAATCACCTTTGAGGGATAACACCTTGTGTAGAACACAAACCAGGACTGACTTCAAATAATCCGAACACTGATTTTTGCTTGCTAGCTAAAGCAGGTCAGGGTGTTTCTCATTTTGTTCAAGACATTCATAAGCATTCATTTAAACATTAAAGGCAACAAAAGCAATGAACAATGAAAACTCTGGAAAACAGACTATACTGCAGAACTCTACACCTGAGCTCCTTTTTCGGTGCTCCTCTCATGTTGAAGAGAGAGAAAGAGGGCCTGTCAGTGGGTGACTCGCTTCAGAGAAGCTCTGTGATATTGCTCAGCTGAACCACCCTCTGCAAACCCCTGTTTTCCTTGTCCAGCTATTAAGAAAATGTACATGATGAGTTCAAACGTAGGCGGCTTCATCCGGACAGATCTTCCTTGGGAATCTGTAGTAGAAAGACAAGTGAGTGGATTGCTACCCAGCACCCTTCTTGGATTTGCAGCAAATAGCAACAACGTGTTTGAAAACCGTCTTAAACTAAAGGTTATTTTCCTTTCAGTAACCACAATCCTCTGGGGAGTTTCAGCTAATGTGGATCTCACAGAAGGTGTACGTATGTGTTTTTTTACTTCAACTTCTGCCCAACACCAACACTTTTGACTACGTCTATCAAGACCATGTGTGCATCTGCAGATGTCTTTACCCTTGTCACCACCTTCACGGATGACATAAATAGCAAAGCATCTCCTGTCCTCAAACCATAGCTAGATCAAATCCCAGATGTAACAACAAAAAAAACCCCCATCACTGCATCTCCAAAGAGCATCGGGGTTGGTGAGAAAAGGAAGGAAAGGGGCAGAAACTACCGTTCTGCTGCATGCGCCGGGATGTATGGGGTAATTAACTGTAGTGGTAAGGCTTCAACTGGAATATCACCTTCAGTTTTGGACTCCCAGTACGAGATGGGTGGTAGTAAACTGGAGAGAGAGCAGCAAAGCACTGGTAAAATGGTCAGGGGCCTTAAACATCTGGACAAAAAGGGGCAGCTGAGAGAACTGGGCTTGTTTAATCTGATAAAGAAGAGACTAAGGGATGGTTTAATAGCAGTCTACAACTATTTGTAGGGTATTTACACACACGAAGCAGCCACAGTCTCGGTACTGCCAGATGATAACAAGGGGCAACAATCACAGATTGTGGCTTGGGTGGACATTAGGGAAAAAAAACTTTACTGGGGGATAATAAGGGGTACCCAGGGAGGTTGTGGAATCCCCGTCCTTGGAGGTTTATAAGACTTGGCTAGACAAAGCCACACCTAACGTCGTGCAGTGGTGGTGCTAGTTCGGGAGGTTGGACAGGATAACCTCCAGACATTCCTTCCAGCCAACATTTCTGTCACAAACTATAAGTCCTGTTAATTGACAGTAACTAAAACAGCTTCAAAGGGAAATGTGGTTGCTTACAGGGGGTGGAAAATGCCTATGCCTGTATAAAAAATGGACTCTGGACCCTGCAAATCCATACAGGCCAAATGAAGAAAATGCACTTAGAGATGAAAGAGAGTGTTTACTTTTCTGGCAATGTTGCCTTAGCAAGTTTAAGTCATCAGATAATTTGAAGAGAACAAAAAGCAGCCTCACTAAAAATCAGAGTTCTCCGTATTTCCTGCTCGGAGCTGGAATATAAAGCCCCAGACATACAAGGTTCATAGAGGAGGGCTCTTTCAGACAAGACAATACCTTATACATCTTGGCGGCTAAATATACTTTCAAAGGGATACCTCTTCAGCTGTACAGTCGACTGCTTTGGACACCAGAAAAGGTACTTCATGCATATTGAACATAACTCCTATGGTTACTTCCAAAATAACCCAGGAACCCTGAACCTATTTGTTTGCCCCTAGGTAAAGTTCTACTTTTTTTTTTTTAAAAAGAAAGACCTACAAAAAGTCTAGTTTTGAATCATCTCAGGGCTTCTGTGATAGTTGGTTAAAAAATAAAACCACATAAAAAAAGAAAAAAAGAATCCTGTTTAGCCAGTGAAGATCAGCTGGCCAAGGAATATAATTTTTCCTCAAAATATCTGAAGTTTCTTGTGCTGCTTCTCCCTGTAGATGACTTTAATGAGACTAAGCTGTTTACATTTTTTCAAACCCACTTTATTTCCTGCATTTCCAGCTGCAATCCACAGTTTGTGCTCAGTACTGTTACCACCAGATTTTCCAGAGTTATCATGATATGACCACAAGCAAATGTTTCAAAAACACTCAGGTAAGTGGGAAGGATAGATAGTATCATCTCTTGTATTTGTTTGTTCACTGTTTACTGCATGCGTGTTGTGTGTTATGGGCAGTTTAAAAGGCTGCAGGAGGACAGCAGAAAGGCAGGTTGCTTTACTCTGGCATGCAAGCAAGCAGCTGGCTGCGGCACATGGGGCCGGTGAAAGCCACTGGAGGAAGGGGGGGAACAGAGAGCGGGGAGCCTGCAGGCTGGCTGGGGACTCCCAAAAGGAACAGGAGATTTGCCTGTAACAAAAAGACTCACGAATAACCTGCAGGCTGCCAGGGGAACCGACACTTTCCTCGGGTGTCAAACTGGACCACGCAATCCGGGAAGCTGCTCCACAGTCCGAGCAAGAGGAAAAAGCCAGCCCTCATGGGCAGGGGGCAAAGATTTGGTTCTGAACTCTAGGAAAAAAAAATCTGTCTCCATCAGATGATCAGAGTATCTCTGTCAGCAATTACATCGCTCTCTTCTCTATTCTCATCAAATCAAGCATTAGAGACTGGAAGCCCTTTTGATATTTCAGGCACAGCCCCTTCAAGGAAAAGGTGCGGGTATATCTGCCCCTCTGATGCCTCTGAGCATCTCAGCTTCCTGTCAGCGCAACTTAGCAATCTCACTCTCATTCACAACACTGACTAAGGGGTTCATGCCATTAACAATAAACGAGCATTTCTACATCACATTAAAAAAATGCAGCTTGGGTATTTCCGAGAACTTTCCTAGAGATGAAAAATAGTGATTTTTACGGAGGGAATTTGTAACATTTCTTGTAAAACATGTGGACAAGTCATTATTACCATATTGTTAGCCATTCACTGCAGTGTGGTTTGCCGTCTGCACGGCATGACATAGAACCTGTGGTGCATTCAGGAATTATACACTGGCCTGTTAAATATGCAAGCCTAATTATTTCTCTCTTTTTCTCTCTAAGAGGATTATTAAAGCATCTCTATGACATTATAAAACCATTTAAAAAGGATGCTCATCTGTGCTAGCCTGAAGATTGATTTCACTTTCTCTCCTTAGGTTTCTTTCAGAGTGTCTTCTATTTCATGTTTGGTTTATTAAAAAAAAAAGAAGAAAAAAATCAGCAGCTGAACAACTCTGGGTTGCTCTGCAATAGCAAACTAGGACAGACTGGGAAGGAAGGTACTGACACACAGTCTTAGCAAGAATTCACGCTTCAAGAATCCAAGAGGATTTTGTGCACGAACCTTAATAAGGCTATTTACAGATGATGAAACTCTCCTGTCAGCATCCCTTTAAAGTTTCTTTGTGTAAATATCAACAATCTTGCCGGACAATTGGCGAGACGTTAGGAGGCTTACTGCATGCTGTGCTGTGAAGCTATCTAGTTTTGAAGAGCAAATGACTCATTTAATAGATATGGTTCTGTTGAAAGAACATTCTTCGGAGCTTAGTAAGAGGTTTAAACCACATTAACATTAGAAACCAATGAGCCAAAAAAACTGTGGACTACTGAGGTCATGGTTAATAAAGACAGACTTCAATTTTATTTTCATATCCTGTTTTTGGCCTAATCACTTGACCTCATTTTTAAACATGGTCTGGATGTAATTCACCATTCCACACACAGAGACTGATTCTTTTCCCCAGTTTTACTCTCTTCAGTAATTTCAGTGATATTAAACCTGATTTACACCAGAGGAATTGAATACGTTTGCTGATATTTTCAAAGAAATCAGCCACCCAGCCCACAAAGCACAGTCCAATTTAATGGTGCCATTTGGAGCTTTTCTGGCTAAATGATATACAGCTTCTGTTGGCTATGTAACACTAAAATACATAGGAATGAGCCCATTGCTTGCTTTCTCATTTGAATGGCAGATTACTCATTCCTCGTTGTCCAAGCCAGTGTGGACTGGAACTGATGGAACGGCATTTCCCTCACTGGAAACAAGGTTATTTCTGATCTCTATGCAGACTGAAAGCATGTTGAACAAATTTTTACGTTACTTAGTGCTTATGTTTAAGATCCCCTACTTATACACAAGCATTTCCGCAAACAGGCTTTGAATTGTTCAAGCGCTGAGCCACCCTGAAGTTCCTTTTTAAGCTTCCTGACAGGAGAAGGTGTAGAAAAGAACAAGATAGGATTTTTGTACCTTTAAACTGTATTTCCTACAAAATGAAGACATTGCAAGTCTAAAGGAGCTTTTTGTTTTGTGCTTATTTTTGCTGAAACCCCTACTGAGAAACTCAGCTCTCAGCAAAGGAAGGGAAGACTAAGAATCTGGGAGCTGTGTGGCAGAAGATAGTCAACCTTGAGCACAAACAGCTTAAAGTTGCACTACTGCTGCTAGAATACACTTCCTGGAGCACTGTTCTTACACACAAGAGAAACATTTCTTGTTGAAAAGAAACACTGTGTCTTGGGTTTGTGAAAGGAACACCCATCATCTTGAATAAAATGTCTACGTAGAGCCTTGATGAGAATGCAGATATCTCAGGTTTCCACAAAAAAATTCTTCAGAAAATATTATCTATCAAAGTTATGTCTGAGCTGAAAGCAAGACTACAGTGTTAGTGGTAAAGAGAACCTCAGATGGCTAGACTAGTATTTACTACTGGACAACCCTAGGGTCTCTTATTTATTCTATTAGTAACAGCTTTGGTCACTCAAAGTCACATATTTTCATCAGTTTCAAAATAGGAAACAAAGATGAAAAGGAGTGAGCTTCTAATACTTTAAATTTGGGTTCAGTATAACCAAGCCCCACTGCTTAGATACTAAGTCATAACTATCCAAGTACTGCAGACCTTCTCCCAGATTTCTGGACAGGGTTAACTCATGACAAAAGTTTTTTTCCCCTGAGGTATTCTCACAATTGCTTTCTGGGTTCCAAACAGTGGATTTACAAAATAAAATTAAAAAATTTAAAAAAAAAATTTATAGCCTTTCTGTACAACTAACACATTTGTATTACTCACCTGTCATCAGACCCAGCTTGTTCCAATGATACAAGGTCAATATGACTATTACCAGATTAATTCTGTGATGCTATATAGCAAAGAAGCCTTTAAATATTGATGCTTAGTGGAGGGAAAAGGCTCATATTTTAAAAAAATGGAACAACGGACATAAAACTATTTCCCTAGAGAAGTCAATAAAATAAATAGGATTCCAACACTGACATGTTTGAAACCTTCCAGTGATTTCTAACATGGAAGGCTATGAGCAATTTGCCCTGTTCATTCCATTTTCTGGCCCTGCTATGTCCCCATAAGTTGGTGCCACAGCCAGCAATGTTGGTTGTCTGTCTGAACTTTTTCAACAAATAAAACCTAAGAAAATGTCCTCTCTATTCCCTCCCCCTTTTTTTTTTTTTTTTTTTTTTTTTTTTTTTTTTTAATTGCTTCCCCGGTGAAGGTTTTGGAAATCTGCTAGATGCAGTTATTTTAGAAATACACATTCCTGCCTGGTTGCTTTACCCATGACTCAAAAACTGATTCAGAAAGCTGGTACTTTGGTAAGAGAGTGAGTGACTTCAGAGTCTGCAAAATAGCAAAGATTTACATTTGCAAGCCTGGATGGAATTGCACCTGCCTTACTTTCTGTTCTGCAGCCACTGTGGAGAACAATGTAGGAGCAAAGACTGCAAAATGTTTAGGCCCTGCCTCTCTATAGCTTTGTCTAAACCCACACAGACTTGTCCCTGGCTGTCCAGACCAGGGATCTCTTGCAGAAATTTTCCTTCTGGCTCATGCGCCACTGGATTCTTCTTGAGAGAAAGGCAAGGGAACACGGTAAGGGAGTGAAATAAAGAAAGTGCGAGGAATCAAATGAAAAATACAACCTGTGTGCATAGAGAAAAGAGCTGAGATTAAGATTTATATTCCTGGCAAATCTATTTCCAGGATTGCTAAAGTATACCTTTCCCTCTCAGTTTGCATAATCCGCTCCCAAACACGCAGAAGCAAGATTTTGTTTGCTTTTGCGTTGAAAGACATTTTTTTTCTTCTAGTCTTTGCTGTGAAAGAGAAGCTGGGGTGAAAAATAACTTGTTTTGGCAATAATTAATGGTTCTGATGATTTCAAATCATACAAGACCAATTCCTAAGTTTCACTGTATTTCTTAGATATTAGAACCAGTCAGCACAGAGAGCTCAAGAAATGCTGCAATAATGCACATAGCAACTCTTCTTCTTTTCCAGACTGAAAATTGTTTTTCTAAGCAACTGCCCTACAATAAGCTAGTATATATTACAAATATTTTAAACATTTTTCCCACATAACTGGATTTCGGGCACAAAAAAAGATGAATTAATTTTAGAATTTATATTAAATAATATGCAGAGGATGTATAAAGCTTCTATATAAAGCTAACACATGCCTAAACCACAGCATGACTGCACTCTCAGGAACAGAAAAAATACCCCAAATTATCCCTTATGTTTGTAATAGTGGTCTCAGAAAAACTATACATAATAAAATACAGTCCACATTGTGAGAAATGTCTTAGTAAGGATCCCTTCAATAAAGATCCACATATAAATTAGGGTGTCACTTTCAAGGTAGAAGCAGACCATTGTGTAGTTTTGCTATGATTTCTATTTGTCCCTTTTACAGAAGTAAGCACCTGCGTTGGCTCACGTGTTTGGTTTCTGCATCTCAGTACTTCACAGCATGGCCTGCTGCGCTGGGAAGACTTTGTTGACATTTAAAACACTTCCATATTACTGTTTTAATTCAGATCACAAACACATATTTGAAGTGAATTTCTCAATCATCCCCGCTCACTCTGCTTTGGTTCATATGGATTGGCTTTAAAGCACACAGCTTCCAGCGGAAGCTAAGCCAGAGCCCACCTAACAAACTATTTCAGCCACTAAGATGTGCCTAGCCATGGGACTGGCCAAGAAAGAGCCTGAAAGATCTCCTCCCACTCCCAAAACCTGGGTTAGCAACAATAAATTTTCCTAGTGCTCCACACTAGTTTCTTATATAGACTTAGCCTTTGCCTCCACATGTCTAAAACAGGCATTTTTCTTAGCAAAATGTCTCCAAGAGGATTATTCTTAAAAACCAGTTAATTAAAATGTCCTAGTAAATGGCCTTTACTGTATGATAGTCGCTGATAAACATTGTATTCACATGTCATTAAAACAGTAACAGCCAGACTAGAAACTTTCTCCCATGGTGAAAGTTACTTAAGGAAGAACCACATGCTTCTGACACCACTGTTTTTGTCAGCAAAGGGAATAAGAGATTTGTAGACAAAGTTTTCTGTCGCTTTTGGAAATAAAATGTTTTCAATTGGATGGGAAAAGAAGATAACTACTGAAAATCATTTCTGCGCAGGTAAGTATTTGTTTTCAGTAACTGAGAGATGAAGAGCTAAAATGAATATTGGGCTATCAACTCTTATACAAACTTAATAGCATCCCTTCAGAACAAGCTTATTCTCAAGTTCATTTCAGTTAGCACAGCTTTTCAAAGCGGACAAACCAATCCTCACAGAAACATGTTCGCTGACAAATTGTCCAAGTTGTTCAGCACTGTTATTTGGCAAGGTCTCCAGCCAGATGGGTTTGCTAATGACTCCTGTAAGGTGTTTCAATCAGAATCTAGTATAACACATGACTGCCATGTTTAATTACTCTAAGTTAATACAGCTTAATGGATATTGTTTGGTATGTAAGAGTCAGAGTTTTTGATGAAAAACACAAAGACAAAATAGTCTTTTTCATTTGAATGTAAGGATACCAAAGCCTTGATTCTCTGCCCATGTATAACCTTTCATAAGAGCAGTCGTTCAGAACAACTATTATAGCAGGGAAAGACATTTGTTCAACTTACAAAACATTTCTTAGCCGATATGCACTAACAACGGATACAGAATTTTACTTGCATCAGCTGAATATATTTTTTAACTATTCAACGATTTTCTGTAGGTTTGCCTGAATGCATTCAGCTGCTGAAAGGAAACTGGGATACAACCATGATCTTGAACTTTTTTTTCTCTCAGAAGGGTAACATCAAACGTGCTCATTAGCTTCATTTCACATTGCAAAACTGTANCAATCTATTTGCTGCTACAATTAATGTAAAATAATACAAGAAAACTAGACCCCTTTGGAAAACTTTCTTTAGGACGTATTATTGGGTAAAGCAGTTTTTCTCCTAGGTCACTAATCAATGCCTGTGAACAGTCAAAACAGCTTTTGTTCCTTGACCCGTGAAGCTACCTCCTCAGTTTTAGGATAGGACACAAGATCCTATC
>WAAD01033600.1:94755-122332 GCA_013389945.1 Fregata magnificens | reverse complement strand
GGGCTTGTGGAGGTGGAACGCATTTATGGACTGCAGGGAGCTGTTTGCAATTATTATTTGCAGAACATACCTTAATGGAACTACACTGAAGTGGTTTACTTGTGGTTCAAAGACTGGGTGTTACTCATACTTCATATGTGGTAGACACTATGAGGTTGGCTTGGGCAGGAGCCATCAAACACTTCTGACTGCTCAGCCTCATAACTTGCATGATATGGCCATGGAAGGCATCTTCAGGTTTCTTCACAATAGCTATTCAGAGCCTGGAAGCTGTTTTGCCTCTGAGGAGGGATTTCCAGGCTTGGGTATTTGTGGTTAGATGCAGCTCCAGTCTCCTGGACTGAGGGCCGATGAGCTGGACTGAAAGTTAGAGGTTCAGCTCTCTTCCTGGCAATACTACTTGTCCGTTAATAATGGGACCTCAAAGTAAGTTCTTGGAAAAAAAAGGCTGTAGCTTACATAAATCTTCTGACATTTTTAAAGAAGACATAGGGGAATGTGCACTAATTCACTCTTTGCTTATACCTTTTCTTTCATGTAGTGATTTTCAAGCACCAGTTCTTCCTGTGTTCTTTGAGTTACTTGGGAGCTCAATTTGTCTCTGTAACTGCAAGTTACAGAGATTTTTTTTTTCATCTTTTTCTTCCAGCATAGTCTGTTAGCTCTTCAAGTCTATTGCTGTCCATTTTCAATGCTATCTACAGGAATAGGTTTTATTGGGGCAGAGGGAGTGGGAGGGATACTCAGTCACTGGTAACCTCCCCATGGCACTGCCTTGAAGAATGTGCCCTCTGAAATGCATGAGCATCAGCATCCACTGTAGCTGCCCTCCCTTCCATCAACATCGCCCTGCATCTGGTCACAGGGTCCTGCAGGTTAGCTTACAGGCCAAAACCACAATCATACCAAAAGGAGAAACTAAGAGCAGTACGTAGGGATGAGACTATCCGTCCTGTGAGCCTATTCCTGTTTTGTCCTTTTTCCCATGGAAAGCTCATGGGCCAGATGAAACTGCTCCTTGGATGCTTCATTTGGATGTTCACCACTTCTGCTGCAGTGTTATAACAGCTCATACATACCGGCTCAGTGGTTGCAATTCCTTTCTCCCAGGGCTTGAAGCAACCTCGTTCTGCTGCTTGCACTCCTCCGTAGGCAGGCCGCCAGTAACACAGTAGACTGACACGATGTTGGCTCCAGCACCTACAGACCCGGCTTATGGCTTAGCCTGGCCTTTGAGTCACATCCTGGCATGTCTGCTCTGGTGCACTTCAGAGGTGTAACTCACCCTCAGCCTCCACGGTGATTGCAACGGTGGGAAGATTACACGTTGGCTGCAGGCTCTGCCCTTGTTTCAGCCTCTCCTTCCCTTCAGCACCCAGGATCCCTTTCTGTCATGTCCTGATGACAGCCCAGAGGTGGGAAGAGGAGAAGTAGGCACTTTCACTCGTGGTTTCCACAGAATTGCAGGAAATGGGATGAAAGTGACGTTCGGAAGTCCCTGAGTCTAGCTTCCCTTCTGAAGCAGGATAAGCTCTACCTACCCCACATCAGAGAGACATTTAGCTAATCTGCTCTTAAGCTCCTGTGATGGAAATCTCACAGCCTTCAGCATGCTCACAGCAACATACAAATACAGGCAGACCAAAGTTACCTGCTCCATTGCAGATATGCAAGGAAGGGTATAAGGAACAGGGCAAGCACAGAGTGATCTTTTTCTCAGTATGTGCTTCCAGCTTCAGGCAATCACTGGTTTAAGGATTTCTTGAGCTGGAGATGGCATCCAGGTTCTCAGGTACAGTAAATCTCAGTAGATTTATCACTTGTGAGCATACCTCACCCCTTCTAGGACTAGTACCTATGTTTGGCCTCCATAATAGCCTAAGATGACTAGCTTCACAATGTACCTATACATCATATACATAAATACTCCATATGTTTGTCTTAAACCTGTGACCTGATAGTTTCATTTGATGGCACCTGGATCTTACATTATGAAGAATATTTAATAGTAGTTTCGTAACCTTCCTCTACACACCATTCCAACTATTTTATAGGCTTCTATCATATGGCTGCTCAGCTGTCTTTGTTTCTGAGCTGAAAAGTTCCACACTAATCTTTATTTGCAAGGAAGCTGTTCATGTCTCTTACAAAAAATGCTGTTTCTCTTCAGTGCATAGTTATACCACACCCTTTCTTAAAGTGAGGTGATCAGAACTAAACATAACACCCAAGGTATGGGAGCTCTGGGGATTTATGTATAGCACAGATATTTATTAATTTTTTTTCTTCTTCCTCTCCTCTCATTTCCAATAACATTTGACTATTGCTGAACACCGAATCAATGTTCTCAGAGAACTTTCTCCAGTGACAAGATCTTTCCTGAATACTGACCCCCAGCTGAGAGCTCACTGTTGCGTCGCTGCAGCTGACTGGATTTTCCTGCCTGTCTCTATTACTTTGCACAGCTGACATGCCACTGCCATGTTGCAGCATGCCACAGTGACAGCTGTCACTTTGTTTTCTACCCAGGTTTACTGAATTCTCCTACAGCTCTTGGCAGCCTTTTTTATTTTTTACTTTCCTGGGTCATGATTTATCTTTCCAAATCACTTATAAATATGTGGAAGAGCACAGGGCTCCATGTGGGTCCCTGGGAAACCCCACCGCTACCCTCCTTCTGTCAGGGAAACTGCCCATTTACTGTCACCCTTTCTTTCCTACCTGTAACAACTTACTAACCCACAGGAGGACCTCTCCTCTTACCCCCGTGACTACTGACAGAAACCAAGCCTAGTTTCCATGCAAAAGGGAAAATATATTATTGATAGCTTTTCAGAAAGCCAAGTACACTGAATTATTTGTGTGCTTACGGATATCCCCAATGTGGGGCAGCTTCTGTAGGAGGAATGACTGAATAGTTCAGGACTTTAGCTTGGAAAAGAGATGACTTAAAAGGGTCGTGAAAGAAGTCTACAACATCAAGAACGTTGTCACAAAGAGGACGAAAACGGAACAGCTGTCTCACTGTTTCCTCAAAGCCAAGAACTGGAATGAAGCTCAAGTGAAGCCATGGAGCCAGGCGCAACACCAGCAATAGGAAGTGTCTCACCATGCAGTGGTAGTAGATGTTGTGGATGCTAAAAGTCTGCAGGCTTCAAGGGGAAGCTGGAGGAGTACACAGAAGCTGAGGTACCAAGGACACAGAAACCATATCCAGCCAAGGCTGTCCCCAAGCTAAATAATACTGATAGCTGGATGACTACTAGGTAGAAGCTGCTGCTGTAGAAACAAGCGTCACATCTCCAAGTAGACATGAGCTACACCATAACTATGCACTGCTCAAAGAAAAGTTTTCTGAGAAAAGTACCAACTCATCTGAAGCTGCAAATGTTCATAGGGTTTTCATCTCTCCTCAGGTGCTCTGACAGTTTGCAGTCCCATTGCCCTCGTCTAATCCTATAACCATTTCTTACGAAACCTGTGCAGTCACCTACAGATACTGAACCTGTTCTCCAGGGGAAACTTCAAAGCCTTCTACATACAAAACCCAACAAACAATGGCATTTAAGACCTGAACTGCTCCTGATTGTTGCTGCAGGCATCTTTGTGAGCAGGATCCATAGAGTTTCCAGGGCACAAACCACACAAAAGTAGACTCTGCTGGTCTCCCTTAGCTCATCAGAAGTAAAACAGAAGAAGAAAAAAAACCAGTGAATTGTTTTGTTTATTTTTTAAAGATTCTCCTTTTTTTCCTCTCAAATTGTATCTTCTTGGAGAAAAGGGTGTACTTGGTTTAAATCCTTAGCAACAGCAACTGGAGCACAGAGATGTTTTGACAAATACTGTCTCTAATTAAATCACCAATTTCAGAGCAGGGAATGCACCTTTTTTTTTTCTGCCTTCCATGTAAGGCAGAACCCATTTGCACTTAACCACTTTCCTGGTATATGATGTGCCATACTGTCAGGAAATCAAAGCAAAGATGTAAAAGGTCTTGTCTGTCAGAGCAGACTGAAACTTCAGCTCCTTCCCATGCCAGTTAAGACAATGCTCTGACAGAACCACTCAGTGGATCCAGAAACTCTCACCTTGCTCTTCTGAAACACGGTCCTTGTCTCATCCTTTCCCATTTTGGGACCCACCATAGCACGTACATTGGGAATGGGTGTGAAGCAAGGGAGCAGCAGAAATCCTAAAGAGCTTCCAGTGTTTTCCTGCATCCTCCTTCCACTTTGGCAAATTATCTGGCAACCAGAAACTGGGTCTATAGAAAGCATACGGCAGTTCTCACTCCTGGAGGAGGGCACCCTGCTAGACTTGTGCACGACTCACCTTTGGCCTCTGCTGTACAGTGGGCATCATGGGCTACTCTGCACGGCCATCGTTAGGGGTCAGGGCAGCAGCTGTTAGAGCTAGCGAACTCACCATACCTGAACAGCCGTTTTCCTTTACCCCAATACAATATACTCCTCCCCCTCAACTCCACGCACCAGAACAACCCAAACCAACAGGCAACCAGTAAGCCAGACAGTACCCTGCAATTGTCACGGTAAACATACAGCCAACATCATCTCAACACAGGCAAAACTCCTTTGATGTCAGTGAGAACATGGCTTGTGTCAAAGCCAATTATTCCGTAACAGTTCAAAGCCCTGCATGTGGGATGAAAGCTGGCTTATGCTTAATAAATCTAAGAAATGATTCAGTAATAGCTCATCCTGTGCAATGGGTTCCCTGTAATTCATGTAAGCAGCATCCATGAGAGCCAATGCAAATTAAGTACAAGTAGGACATGGACCTGTTGGAGTGAGTCCAGAGGAGGGCCACAAAGATGATCAGAGGGCTGGAGCACCTCTCCCACGAAGACAGGCTGAGAGAGTTGGGGTTGTTCAGCCTGGAGAAGAGAAGGCTCTGGGGAGACCTTATTGCAGCCTTCTAATACCTAAAGGGGGCCTACAACAAAGCTGGAGAGGGACTTTTTACAAGGGCATGTAGTGATAGGACAAGGGGTAATGGCTTTAAACTGAAAGACGGTAGATTTAGATTAGATACAAGGAAGAAGTTCTTCACTCTGAGGGTGGTGAGGCACTGGAACAGGTTGCCCAGAGAAGTTGTGGATGCCCCATCCCTAGAAGTGTTCAAGGCCAGGTTGGGCGTGGCTTTAAGCAACCTGGTCTAGTGGAAAGTGTCCCTGCCCATGGGAGGGGGGCTGGAACTAGATGATCTTTAAAGTCCCTTCCAACCCAAATCCTTCTATGATTCTATATAGTACTGGTCATTCAAATTAACTCTCTGCCTTTGGGCTGCTTTAGTTATGTACCAAAGTAAGAACTTTTAATTGAGAGAAAAGTAAGTCTTTCTCAAGAATCACGTTAGTCAACCCAAGCTATAGATCTGTTGTTGAGGGATTTGGAGCACAGTCACCATAGCTAGCTCTCACAGTATCATTGATTCTCTGGTAAAACCACAAGAGATCCCATTGATTTTACAGAATTTCCCTCTTTCAACGCTTGAAATCCACATGCAAAAGGGTGTTCAAAGAAAACTGTTTGAGGCGCTTTCAAATGTCTTGCTTTATTTTGAGGCATTTCCATCAGATGCTTTGAGACAACAACACTGAAATGCCTAAGAATCATTATTGTCCCTTGTTTATTTATGTCCTTCTGCCTTAGGGCTTAGTCCTCCATTCTCTGAACCCAGTGGCCAGCTTTTCTTTACTTTCAGAAACCCTTAGTATTTATGGAAGAAAATAAAATCTACTATGGACAGTTTTGGTTCTATTGCTTCTCAGGTTGGTGGTGAGGAACACTGCCTAGGCCCCACAGGAAACTTGTGGTACCTTTCATAGAATCATTAAGGTTGGAAAAGACCTCTAAGATCATCAGGTCCAACCGTCAACTAACACCACCATGACTCCTAAACCAGGCCCTGGAGTGCCACGTCTACACCTTTTTTGAACGCCTCCAGGGATGATGACTCCACCACCTCTCTGGGGAGCCTGTTCCAATGCCTAACCACTCTTTCGGTAAAGAAATTCTTCCTGATGTCCAGTCTAAACCTCCCCTGTCGCAACTTGAGGCCATTTCCTCTCGTCCTATCGCTAGTTTCNCAGGGGCACGATCACTTCCCTGCTCCTGCTGGCCACACTATTCCTGATACAAGCCAGGATGCTGTTGGCCTTCTTGGCCACCTGGGCACACTGCTGGCTCATGTTCAGCCGACTGTCGACCAACACTCCCAGGTCCTTTTCCGCCAGGCAGCTTTCCAGCCACTCTTCCCCAAGCCTGTAGCGTTGCATGGGGTTGTTGTGACCAAAGTGCAGGACCTGGCACTTGGCCTTGTTAAACCTCATACAATTGGCCTCAGCCCATCGATCCAGCCTGTCCAGATCCTTCTGCAGGGCCTTCCTTCCCTCGAGCAGATCGACACTCCCGCCCAGCTTGGTGTCATCTGCAAACTTGCTGAGGGTGCACTCAGTCCCCTCATCCAGATCACTGATGAAGACGTTGAACAAAACCGGCCCCAGAACCGAGCCCTGGGGAACACCGCTCGTGACTGGCTGCCAACTGGATTTAACTCTGTTCACCACCACTCTCTGGGCTCAGCCACCCAGCCAGTTTTTTTACCCAGCAAAGAGTATGCGAAGAGTATGAAGAGGTTGTCTATCAGACTTTTTATAACTGTTTTGTCCTCTGAATAGTATTCACTAAAACCATTTTCCATCAGCTGAAGGGAGGCTGGAAAACCTGTTGCTGACAGCTGCTGTTGGTCACTTTCTTGATGCTGTCAGTGTCAAAACATGCCTACCCAGAAGGAAGCGGAGACAGAAAGGGTTCAGACAGCTCAGCACTTCAGCAGTCACAAGCTGCAGGCACTTCAGACTTCTGCTCCACACGGGCACTCACCGACTCAGGCCTTGTGATTAGATGGTGCCCAATTACCTAACCCCCAATAACTTCAGATGTTGGGGGCATGGGGAACCAGGGAAAAAAAGTTTGGAAGAGTTTGCATTACTATTTCTGCCTGACCAGCTCTAGTAACCTTGTCATGCTGACTGGAGGAATCCAGTTTTTAAAAGACACCGAAGTGCAAGAAGCCAGAGCAGGTCAGGACAGGACTGTACCCTCTAGGAGAAACGGTGGTAAAATTAAAAGCTAGAAAGTCTTCACTGAAAACCCCAAACCAGAACAGATTAGTTTCAGCTCTTGAAAATCTGACATTTACACTGATAAGTTCTTTTTTCTGTTGGAAAGTGTTTTAAGAGAAACATTTGGCCAGATCTCAAACAATTTTCCACCTCTCCTCTCCTCCTTCCTTCCCAGCTGCTTTACTGACTGCCTTACTAGACAGTTACTCTTTTTCCAAATTATCTCTTTCTTTGAGAAATTCCTCTAATTTCATGGGGAGCGGAGGCCTCTTTGAAGGAAGGAGCTCTGCTTCCCCAGATCTTCAGAAACAAGGGGAAATAATAAGTCTTAACTGACATGAAAGGTCAATTACTTTTCTGTGATCAAGAGGAAGCATGTAAGTATCACTAGAGACCAAGACAGACATCCACCGTTGGGCGTTACTCTCTAGAAATTGCTTCAGTAGACATCACGTACACATCATCTAACAAGGGAAGCTAAAAGAGATCCTCTGGAAAAACGGTGAAGAGAAGGAGCCGCCTGCCTTGACTTCGGTTATTTCATCCTCCAGTACCCTGAGGCACAGTGTTCTCTCCACTTGGGTGTAAAATCTCCTTTGCTTTGGTCATGTTAAATATCCACCGCATACTAGCAGCCCTGCCCTCACATCTATCCAAAATGCCACCACTGAAGTCAGCTTTCATTCCCACCATTCCAGGGAGGTCAGGCATTTCTTGAATACCTGAAATAGCCTCATGCCTCATCTCTGCTCTAGAGAAGTTTCCATCTTCTTCCAGTTTTGACTGGAACCTCTCATAGTTTGAGAGACTGACCATGGAAATAAAGGGCTGTCTCCTTCGAATTCTCCTAAAATAACTTTCTCTAAACTTATCAATACTTCTAATTTCTTCCCTTAACTGGCTAACCTACAGTTAATTTAGTGATGCTAGTCCCCAACTACATGCACATGTGGGATATTACGCACCATGTTCTTGCCCGAGTCTATACTCGTAAACTGAACAGCGTCAGGCCCCGTCCTAAGCACTGGAGCATGATCCTCTATGCTGTGCTTCTACTAATATTTAAGTTGCAGCGATGTAGTTACCATGGCGTTGTGCAAAAGTGATTTGTTGTAACCTGTCTAAAATATCTCAGATAGAGGTATTTATTTGCCGTGGAGATCTGTTTAAAATATTGCCTCATATTTTCAGTGCAACAGCGTCATAGTCCGGTTGGGCAATCTCCTGTTTACATTTGGGAATGGAGAAAAACAGAGTAGCTATGACGGGGGTGTTGCAAACTTCACTTTTGATTCAGTTTACAAGCATATCAGCAAAATCCTAATAGACAAGACAATTACTTTTCACAACATTCTCATTTGTGTAAGATTATTAAATCCTTACAGGCAAGCATGTGGTCTTTTATGACCCCTACTGTATGCACTTCACTTGTGATATAAAGTTGCACTATTACAAAGGTTAAAATACATAAGAAAATATATTTACAGAAGAAATGTTGGCAAATAGAACGGATGTAATATTCACTACTGAAGTCAGAGGATATACAATTTGAATGCTTTTGAATGTTGAACCTTTTGTGTAATTGTACATAATGTAATGTAATTGTGCACGTATGTAGTTGTACATTGCAGTTGTACTAACGCAGTAGTAAAATTCTTGAAAAAATTATAAAACATAACAACCCCACCCAAAACACCCAGCCCTTTACTGAAGTAGAGCTAGCACAGCGGTACAGATGTACACAGAGCAGTAAGAGTGGAATTCTTTTGGGTTAAAGCAGCATTCCCCCCTGCCTATCGCCAACGATGTGCACAAGAGCGTGTGCCAGCTCTCCAAACCCCCACCGTGCACTTTGAGCTGCAGCTCGCCACATCTCCAAAGTCATACAAATTCATTCTCCTCACGATGTGCCTATACGCAACCTGTCTACTATTACCATTTTAGTGCTTATTCTCAAATCTGTGCTATATCTGTACAAATTTGTACTATAGAGCCTGATATTAACAGAAAAACTGGAGTGTAGAGACAGGCACTCCACAAGAAATAGCCAGATGTTAAAACAAGAGATAATAAGTAGGAGAGACAGAGCAGCTTTGGCAGAAACCGCTGTAGGGAAGGGAAGGGTGGTTCCAGGAATTAGGAGTATAAATTTTGATTAGGGCTGGGCTGGTATTTCCCACTTCAACTGCCTAGTTTTCTCTTTAATGAGGAAATGGGATTTTCACTTTTGCCCCACTCAGTGAGAAATTAAATGGGAACAAGGACTTGCCTTCATAGGTAAGCTGACCCAAGTGTCACCTGTAAAGCATGACCACACCGGGAACGATAGTGTTTTAAACTCATACCTGGTCTTGCTGTAAAATTACTGTACTTAAACTCTAATTGAATGTAACTGTCAAAGGAAATGCAGCACTTATCTCTGCAATTATTTCTTTCAAACCGTAAGAGTAAGGAGTAATTTTTACTCCTTTCTGAACATGCTCAGGGTTGATCTTCACTCCTTGCACACACACCGCAGTCTAAAACACTAAGCAAACAAAGAACAGAAGATAAGATCCTGAAAAACATGGTCAGCAGACAGATACATTTCTGAATTTATACTAGTATGGATGATTTACAGTCATTGCAGTTTTCATTCACTTGTACAGAAATCAGCTTACTTTACCTCTGCTGATGTCTGCGTGCGCAAACTAGTCTGTACCATGGGATGCTCACAAGTATCTCATACAGAAATGCCACTTACAGTACAAACGCAGGATAATGTGTAACATCATCCATAAAAATTTGCCACTAGGCCTCATGGGGATCAAGGATCTGGGCCAAATTAAAAAACAAAGTAGAAGTAAGCAACACTAAAATGCAGTTAACACAGGCAGAGTCATCAGAGAAAGGAATGGGGCAGAGAGAGAATGCCTAAATTATGAGTTGGGGAATGCGAGTGGAAATTAGCAATACCCAGTTTTATAGACAGAATGACTTACGAGCCACATTGCAAGGTTTACAGTTACCCATCTACACAGTCTTTAAAATGCGGGAATTCTTTTTCCTCCGGTTGCGTAAACTACAACCTCTGCTAAATCCGGTTATTTTCTGCAGGCTGTACTATAAATTGTTTGGTTTGGTGATAGAATAGGACTACGTCTTCATGTTCATCACAGAGTCAGTTGTTGAGTAAAATGGGCTTTGCAACACAGAGATAACAATCAAGAGCTAAAGTTTATTAATAGATTTATGTGCTTTCATTCAGCTTAAAAACGCCATACTTCCCAAGATCAGACAAAATATATTAGCTATGGAAACAAGCCAAAAAAAGTATTTAATCTTTATGAAGGTGATAAAAAAATAGAACTAGTGAGTGATTCAGTTGAAGGATGGGACAAAGGGGGAAAATGACTCCAGTCAATTAACGCTGCATCCCTTTTCCTTATGCCCTACAACAATCATAGAGTCATCAGGCTGGAGAGGTCCTCTAAAGTTCATTAATCCATTACTCCCTCTCAAGGCAGGCTCCGCTATACCTGTGGGGTTCCTGCAGATGTTTAATCTGACATCGCAAGTCTTTCAGTGGACATTGCACAACCTGCCCAGGTAAGCTGTTATACTGCTTCACTGTCCTGCATCTGAAAGTTGGTCCTTTCTTCCTGGAATTCAAGTCTGTTACTCGTTTTCCCATCTGGAAACATAGAGAACACAAATATACAAGGCTGCTGCAACACAAGATGTAGTAATTTGAAAACTGTTACACCCTCCCTCACAACTCTTCCTGAAGCTGGTAATCTCAAATCATACCTACTTTGAGCTCCATAAACAAACAAACCCCGTAAGTATAAAAATGTGTAGATACATTTTAGACACACTTGCTATTTATGCAGGGGAATATTTTAAGTCATATTTCACTATTTTGTTCAGGTATTAAAAACCAGCAGTGTGGTACAGTAAATTTTCATTGTTTTGTATAAACCGATGGATGCTCGCCATTTCAGACAATTATACCAGCCACAGGAACACGGCATGCTTCTTGGCTTGGTAATAGCGTTTTGGAAAGAACATTACACAAATTTGGTTCAATGTTTGTTCAATGACTAATAGCCTATATGAAGTAAACTATATTACTTGTGGAGTAAGAAAGTACTGAAGTATAGGTGATGCATCAGATCCAGGTCTTTCTCTCGCTAGTATTTCACTCACATTTAACCACTATCTGTAAATTTATTTATAGGGAGTTTTAAAACTGATTCTCACCACTAAATTCTCATACGTATGAAGCAATCAGGGTTTCCACGAGGCTACAGCATCTGATCACTCTTACCTTACAGTATGGACCTTAAATGTCAAAAAGGATCCCAGCAGCTGCTCAGCTTCTAGGAATGGCAATACTGGATCAATACTGATTCCTGCAGTACGGAAAATAAAGTACTGTTGACTGAAAAAAGGTTGATGTAATCAGGCTGATACCTAAGAAATGCCTGTTTTGGTTGCATTATATAGTTAATTGGTTGCAATGATGTTGCATTAATATGTCAGCTTCTACTGAAGCTCTCAAATCTTCCCCCAGATAGCTGTTCAAGGACATTAACCTGCTTTATCAATCTCAAGAATCTAAACATGCTTCATGCCAGGTCCCTATGCGGGACCTTAGGGCTCTGCTACCTCTCCCTAGCCCTGCCAAGGGTTTAGCTTTCTGTGCCGAGAGCCAGCTCTGACAACAGTATGGCCAAATGACTGGGGACCAGACTGCTATGAGAAGAGCAGTGTGAGAAAGAGCTCTGAGCAGCCTCCTGCTGCTCTCTGCTTTGCTCGGGAGCTGCATCACACTTAGTCCTCACCTAAGCTATGTTGCAGGTGTGCCCATGCCAGCCCAAATACCTCACGGAGCCTGACCTGCTCACTTGACTTTGGACCTGCCTTGTTGTTACGGACTTGTCTGTCTGGTCTGTTGGTTGAACCTCACTGCTGTCACCCTACTGCTCATATTGTTTGATAACGGCAGGACTCCACCTCCTGTCAGTCAGGTCACTGCCCCTGCCTGCCTTGTCACCCTGAGCTCCCAACCTGCCTTCCCTCGTACAGCTGCCCGTTCTTGCTGCTCCCTGATACCTCAAAAGCAAGGCTTGCAAGGAATTTTCATTCCTATTTCACCAAAAAGCTCTTGGGCTTGAACGTGTGCCAGGCAGCTTGGCACAACCCACCAACTACAGCTCACCTGTGTTCCAGAGTTCCAGCGCTGGACACCCTGAAGAGCCATGCCTTATTGTTCGCAAAATGCAAACATCTAACACTTCTCCTGACCAAAGTGAGCAACATATGAAGAACACCACCCCCTTTCAAACATTTAATAGTCAGATCAAGGCTAGGAAATCCACTTTTCTGGGTACCACTGATTCTAACCAGTTGCTGGTTCATGGGAAAAAGTAGCGTGAGATTAAATATTAGTTCAATTAATTTATTAATTTTAAAATTATATACTATCTTTCTGGTTTAGAGACATGCTGGGTATCCACCTCCCTGTATTAGAATGATGTGTGCTTCCTTCAGGAACATAGCCACACCAGGAAAACACCTTTGGCACTGCAGACCTGTTTCTGGTTAATTCTCTCTGGTCTTCCAAAATCTGCATCAGCCACTGGTTATCTAGTAGAGCACAAATTCAGTTATAGCTAAGATGGAGACTGCATAGAGCTTTGCCTCTTCTTCACCTTACACAAATGCCCTATTCCACCATGATCTCATGCAAGCCCTCAGCAATCCAGTGCACAAATGAAGAAACTGTTGAACGAAGAACCTTCCACAAGGCAGGTGTTCTGGGGCAAAGACAAGCAGACGCATTTACAACGCAGTAGTCTCCCTCCTTGAAGGGACACATCACAACCAGTCAAGTTACACATGCCGTTCACGAATATTCAGATTCTTGAGCCAACTTTAATATTCTCATTCACAAATGCTATCTGTGACCTCCAATTTTCTAGGATTCTTCTCTGTAATGACTGGTATCTACTACTCACACTTCTATCTCTAATTAGCCTTACTCTAGCAAGATTATATATAGAGAGAGTTTATATACATTGCACATAAAAATATACACACACTTACAGGCAAAGCCTGCAGTGCTTTGGAAATGCCAGACAGTAGGGATTATGGCAGAGTATCTTCTAAACAACATAAGCTACTAAAGTACATCAAATTTTTCTTCCAGTTTCCACATTTGCTTCCTATAATATTAAAATCATAGTCACCCTCCTGTCTTTCCAGGCATCTCACTGGTTATGCCTAGTATATATTTAAACACTGTTTAAAGTGCATCCCAAATATCTTTTATGTGAAATAGACGGTGTGCTAAGGACAGTTTGCATGTGCCTTCTCTCTAACAGTACAAAGTATATTCCTTTAATCATACAGGCTCCAACCTAAATACATGATCAGTATTACCATGAGGCACTCTGTAACTGCATGAAAAACAAAACATACACTGACCTAAACCAGTGTCAGTCAGGGGAATCTCAAACCAGCAGAAATACACTTTTTTTTAAGCTGAAAATTAAGCATTTCAAACCCAGTTCACTACTATCCCGCATATGAACCAGAATTTTTTTACTGCTCTTGACAGCCAACAAAATCATTGCTGAAATAAGGATGCCTTAAACCATAAATGCACCTCTAGCTCTTGATCAAACATAATGGGATTTAGGCCTACCATGAGAAGGAGAAAACTCCTCCAAATTCCTGTTCTTACAGTGCCAGTTCTGTCCACCTAATCCCTGGTTCTCCCTGTATCAACCAGAACAGTGACAAGTTTCCACCACTAATCCTTCCACGTTCAGCATAGCCATGTATATGAAGTGAACGCACCTGAATTGCATGCAGATAATTTCTAAGAGATAACACAATGTTCCAGGGGAAAGATGTTGCACTAGTACAAACTTTAACTTGTCATTGCACTTGGATTTCAAAGGGGGACATACCCTGGAGCAACCACAACTGCATTACATTTTCTCAGTGGCTAAAGAGAAGTAATAATGGTACTTCTT
Source organism: Fregata magnificens (assembly GCA_013389945.1). Lineage (NCBI taxonomy): Eukaryota > Metazoa > Chordata > Aves > Suliformes > Fregatidae > Fregata > Fregata magnificens. Next base: position 108,160 of record WAAD01033600.1, on the reverse strand, counting down.
GATATACAGCATAGGAGAGACTGACATTGGAATACTGGATAGTTCTGTGTTAAATAGAAAGCATGAGAAGCTTACGGACAATGCAGAAATTTGACAGCTAGAGGTAAAAAATAGGTATTGAGAGACTCATCCTTTAGTTGAATGCAAGGACAGAGGGGTGATGATTAGAATGCATGTTTTAAAGATGAAAATACCAGGTGCAAAAGGCATTTTTAAATTAAAGGAAACAATATAATTAAAAACAGAAGCAAGGAATTAAAGCAGGTAAAATTAAATCAGGAAGAAAAAGATAAATTTAACCATGTGACTGATTATTCTACCATTTAAAAAAAAAAAAAAACAAGAAAGCAAGCATCAGGCTATGAGAAACCGAGGTTTTTACTGAAATAACTGCAAAAATTCTATGGTAAATACTGCCCGCGAGACCTGACCAAATAAATAACCTCTCTGGTTTATAAAGGAAAACATTTAAGAACCTCCAAGTCTCTTAAAAAGATTTACAGTGATGGGGAGATTCACTGATTCTTGTTGGATCCAAAGTTCACAGTTTCTTCGATTTAGCAAAAAGACAATTTATAAAGCCTTTTAAAAAGCAATAAACAAAGCTCCTTTACGGTCAAAGGTAAAAATTAATCTCTTTGCTTAAGTGGTGAACTATTTATGTAAATGACGGGTTTGCAAGATAAAAATCAAGAAGAGATGCTGTATCCTGGTTAGCAACAAGCATTCTGTTGGGAATCAAAAAGAAGACATAGAAAAGAATCAATAATTTCCTTAACGTAGGTTCCAGTTTCTTAAGTTATTTAACTAAATTAACTTTTTGAAGAATAGAAGGCTACTGGCATGGCCTTAATGTGCTTGTTATGTGAACATATACCACTTCATCTATGCTGAATCATGGCTGGCTTACCAAAACATATTAAATGTGGCTCTAAGGATTCTGAGTAAAGGCAATATTCACTCAATAAGACTATCCTTCCAAGATTCCCCTTTGTACATTGGTGTGGCAAGAGAGGTTTCCTTATAGAGTGACTTAAAGAAACTTAAGTCAGGCATTCTCAGCTGCCCTTATGATGAACATTTGTACCTCCTCCTGGCTACTAAGGCAACCCAAGAACATAAAGCCAAAGTTAGTTTTTGAAAAACACAATTGTGTGTCATCCTTCAAGAACCATAAAAGAAAGATTTGTTGTGCCCTTGTAAAGGTAAGCTTTTTGACAAAGTAACTTACCCTTGATCTTCTATCTATCTAAGCAGTCACAAATAAAGAGATTTCAGAAAGCAAAAACCCACAGCTCTTAAGTTAAATAAAAGACAGGCAGCCTCGTTGTATATATAAATTCTTATATAGAAAACATCCAGGGTTACACGATAACCAGTCACTGGTGATTTCTGCACAAATACAGTTCACACTGGAGTTTATAACACACCATACTTGTAGCGTCCTTTGGTCAATATTTCTACTTTCATAACCTTTTCAATAATTAACACAGGGTTTAGCAAGTTCTGGTTTTCGTGTTCATCAATGACTCAAAATACAAATACATTGGTACTGTGCCCCAATTTGAAAAAGTCCCTTTTTCAAATGAAAAATGAGATAAAAGAAGATTCTTAAAAAAATAACAAAATAAATCAATGAAACAGTCGTCCTCTTCCACGTCTGCTCTTGAGATGACTAGCAGAACGCCTAAGAGTCTTCCTCTCTTGACGATGTTGTCTCTCAGCTTCCTGCTGTTTCTTTTGCTGCTCTGACTGGAATATTAAAACAAAAATAGACTCAGGTTCTTGTAAATTTACGTATCACCTCATTGTTCAAGTATCTATATATCAAGTCAGAATTCCATTAGGGAAATCTGGAAATGTTACTGTAAATGGTCCCATACTATCTTTGTCTTATACCGTACCTGTTGATTCTGGGTATCCCTAGGCATTATCATTCCAAGTAATTCAGAGCAAACATTTAAGACAAAGATATCGAAAAACAGTGAATAAAATAATGTATTTCAGTTGAAAACCAACGTCTAACTACACACTGTAAAGTTACACTCCAGTATTTATGTTTTAATGCCCTTAAGAAGGTAGAGCACAATTTGAGGCTATTTAATATCTACTTTGGTTAACTAGTATTATCACATTTAATATTTGCACAAATGCATTTTAAAGAGACAGAACAATTAGTTAAATTTGCTGAAACATACAGGTTTTCTAAAAAGTGTTCTTAGAGGTTCTTGAAAGTGTTTGGTATGCTGTATGCAATTCTAGAAAGACTTTCCACATTAAAATAATCTAAAATCTCTGCTCCTGTGGCACATGCTCTATTAATGTTTTTCCTCATCATCAAAAACATGCTGAAAGGGTTTCATTTACATACCACATAGATGAAATGGCTCTTACAGCCATAAACTGTTTTCTTTGGAAGACTAAGTCTTGTCTTCAAACTAAGCATAAACTGGAACTAGCAGACTTGGAACTAGCCAAGCTCAGGCAACAGCCCATGCTATAAAATACTCCAGCAATTAGAGCAATTTCAACGGCAGCACAGGATAAGTGCATTAACAGAGTGACAGAATTACTGGATATGCAGCTGTATCTCCACTGCATCAAATTCTGGAATCAACAGCATTCACAGATCAGCCCATCCCTTCCTGAATCTCCCATTAAAGTACCATTTAAACTTGAGCTAGATCTGCATGCATAGACAACATTTTGGCTGAGGTGAGATATGAACCAATTTACCAAATGTAGCAATAAGCCCATACCAGTATCATGGTAATAAAAGCTAGTGGTCTTTAGACGCCACTGCAAGTAGGGAAACAAGAAACCCACTATGTGAAAATATAAGTAGTTTCTCTCTGTCTCCAGACTTAATCTGAAATGGCCCTGAGAAATCTTACTTAATATGTTGACTGCTACTGCTAGTATATCGAAATTTAATTATCTTGATTTGCATTTGAAGCTTTTTTTTTCTTTAAAAAAAAAAGTCCTCCCTACCTCCCTAGTAGTGTAAGTACTCAAGTATTTTAGAAACCCTGCTATTTTGTAATATCTATTTGCTATGATAAAGCATGCAGAAATTGAAAAACAGGATGCCACGCTGTAGGAACCATACTGAAATCCCCTGAAAACTAAACTGTGAAATATCAATGAGAAACAATTTCATTGCTGGATCTGTCAGCAGTTGGTGGGTATTTGGGAGGCTGCTAACATACCACAACTGTAGCAGCCAAGTTCAGTCTCAATTCCACTGACTTATAAGGTCAAGTGATACCAATCCCATGGAAGCACAATTCTCTCCCCCACTAAATCTTTCTGCCTACTCCTAAATACACCTGCACTTTAAGGAAAGGGCATCACAAAGCAGAAGCCGATGATCAGAGTAACACTAAAATCCCTTTTTTGGCTTGCCAACTTCAACTCTTCATCCTCTGAAAAGGAGTGTCAAGACACAGCATACTGTATTAAGCATGACTTCTTCCTAGCCCTCCCTGTTCCATTCCCTGGGACTTTAGAATATATACACAGGGTCTGTTTATTTGAGAGAAGACTTAAGTCTTATTTTGCTATTCTGTTGTTAGAAGAAAAGATCTCCACTGTAGATGCACTACTTTTAAAAATCTTTTTAATGCAAATAAGCACAACGTACATATTTCAATAAAGCAACATCAGTTAACAGTCAGAAAAAAAATCCATATATGTTAGCAGCAACATAATTAAAGAAACCTCAAAGCTATAGCATATCTGATGGAATCAAGTAAAAATGGCATTCTGAACCACTGCCATATCTGTCATCTTCCACCTTACTCCCAAATCTTCACAAAACTGTTAGCAAAAGGTGATAGTTCATTGTTCACCACCAATTGCAAGAAACCTTATGGCTTTGCGCTTTCTAAGTTAAAGATACTGTAAAAAAGACTGTGCTTTCGAAGCCCTGCAAAGCCCATTTGATTAGCTGCAAGACACTAACGTATCAGTTACAGCAGTTGGTAACATCCCCAGAATGGTTATCCTACACAGCACTGCAGAGGAATCTGTGACTTATTCCACAGTCAACACATTTTAAATTCCAGCAATACAGGAATCAAAAACAGATGAAAAAGGACATCTGCAAACAGACAATAATCAGGTAAAACAAGTAAGACAGAAACAGTCCAATAAATTTGGTTATTTAAAAAAATTTTTCAGGCATACCCAATGTGACAATCAAATAACTACTTAGCCATTCTTGTGACGGTAGTTTTACCAGTGAGAATAGTATTTGACCACTGGTAAAGAGAAACGTATTATAGCAAACAGGCTTACCTGAGGAAAACCAGTTTTAACTGAAGTACATTTTGTCAGCTCCAGTATCAATTGATATGGGTCTTCAGTTTTTATAATGTGTCCTTTCCTCAGTTCTAAATAAATTTTCTAGTAAAAAAATCCCTAAGTGTTCTACAGCAGTAGCAGATGCACACAGGCATTTAACTCTGCCCATACTATAAAGTAATCACCTGTCTGCGATCTACAAAATTCCTTAGGACAGGAAATAAAAACCCTTTGAGAAAAGTAGATAGGCAGCAGTCAACTACACACTTCAAATGGAATTTGGCAAGTAGAACAGGGCCAGAGCTCATTCTTGTGATCTGTGTTACACAAGTTCAATGACAAAAGTGGTTAGGAGCTCTGTTTTTTTCATGCTGAGACCTAGCAAAATTATCAACCAAGAGAAAGCCTGTCACCTACAGCATCCTGATTGCATTTGGACCTGCAGATCAAGATCTGATCAGTCCTGGCACAGAAGTCAGGTAAGGTCACAAGCTTCTGATTGTATGTCTGCAAATAAACTAATAAAAGATGGAAGCCAGTACTTTCCACCGGAACACAAGATTTTATGAGTGCTGCCTGAGTTATAAGGGTATAAACACACAGAGTACTACCGGAGGCTTTCGTTCTCTTGGCAAGAAGCAGAAGAGTTGGCAGCTTATAAAGAAATAACGAGGGACATTTGTTTGACGGTTTTAAAGTTCCTGTTCTTTCATGCAAAAACTAAAGTTACTTTTGTATTATCTTAAAAATTATATATATAGCTCACCTTCTTTAATTTGAATGTTGCCTGTTTGCTGCCTACTGTGGTATCAGACACATTGAGCGTGCCAAGTTTTTCTTCAAGCTTTAAACGATCTCCAAGAGTTTTCCTGCAGAGAATAATTAACATTAGTCCCTATTCTTGCCATCTTTTTACTATAATAAAGGCTGATAATGCAGTCAAAACTAATCTCAATTTCTCCAAAGCCTTGAAATGCCATAACTCTAAAAAATAAACATTCAGTAAACAGAAAAGAAACACAAGTTCAAATCATTCCCTCCAGATATTGCTTTCAGTAGAAACATTTTTAAAATTTATGTAAAGTTCATTGTTTTTTCTGCTAAAAAGCAACAGGACTGTAGTTGAGAAAGAAACCACACCCTTCTATTTTCTATGAAATGTTAGAAGATCAGGAATAGATACATACACAAAAAAAATTAAGGCTAGTATATCCAGTTTTCTTGAAATCTTATAACTTCTGAATTGGAAACACTTTTGAGGGATGAAAATAATCTTGACTGTATGTCAGAATGAATTAATCACCAAACAAATAACTTCACCGATAGAGACAAACTACTTATTCCAAACACAAATGACTGTCTGGACACTGCGCCCCTAACAGTCTAATGCAAATAGTTTTCTAAATAAAAGAACAATACAAACAAGTGATTGTGATAACTAAGACAGACCCTGACCTCAGAGAGGAGCTCCACATGAGCATACACCTTCAAGCGCCTGGTGCTCGTCAGTTAGTTTCTGTAAGCAAGCTGGTATAGAGCCTCTCCCTCGGGCACTGAACTCTGGCATTTCTACAGAGTAGGTAGCTGTTGTGGCCAAAACTGATACTGCTTTCAGCTCTTCCCCCACTGGAAGCTAATGCCCCTACAAAACCAAGACACATGGACATGCCCCAGTTGCTCCAGGTTGTGAGCTGATATTTAATCTTCCTTGCTGACTTCAGTAAGTTGGGTTGTAAACTGGAACAGCCGAGGAGTGGAAGTACACCTTGTTCCCACACAACCTCCAGCACAGGGGTGAACCAGGCAGGCAGGGATGGTGCTGGCTTCAGCCAGCCTCCCTAAAGGCACCTGTGAGTCCTAATATGGCCCGTCCTTCTTCTATAATGAGGGCCCTACGAGTAGGTAGTGCCACCTGAGAATATGATGTGGCTTGTACAACCAAACTCACTCTGCGATGCGCTTAGAAAACATTCGCCTAACTGTAAACAAAATTAGTTTCTGCAATTTGAGATACTGCTATTAGTGTCCTATTAGATCTCTCTGAAGAGGTCTAAGAGACATTTTTTGTACAAGTTTTAAAGTGGAGAATAAGTTGTCATAAAAATACGGACGATTAGCAGCCACCAAAGTCAATGGCATCTCTATGGATGAAGGGCTCATGGACTGTGGCCTATGCATGAAGTCTCTGAAGTCCGCTGAATTTTGGTTAATGAGCCATTTTATGTAACAAAGACTTTTCAGATTAACAATGAAAAATTACTGTCAAGAATTACTTTATTTCTCATGACTAGGTACTTTGATTGTATTTTTTTTCTGTAGTATATTTTTCATTGAGTACATGTAAAAACTTGTTCCATCTGCGTGAATCGGGAAGACAAGCTAAGCCTTAGAGCTAACTATGGCAGAAGATCAGTCACCGACATTGTGGTGGGATTTCTACATTCAAGTGAAGTCCCATTTTTCTCCCCTTTGAAAGTGAACTGGAGAAATATGGCTACTACCCAGCAATTATTTAGCATGACTGCCTACATACTGCTTCTGTCAGGAGAAAAATTAAAATGAGGAGATACTGGCAAAACGCTGTGGGGTTGCAATTTTACTGAATAATTGCAGGTATGGCTGTATTTATCTGAAAATGCGCAGACCTCAAATGATAGTGAACTGCACACACTGATACACAAACACTTAAAACAGCTAGGTTGTTTGGTATTTTTTTTTTAAAATCACCCTCAACAAATTGATTCAAGGCATACATTAACAGTGTTATTAAAAGCAACTTCCCCTGCCCTACAGTAAAAAAACAAAAAAAAAACAAAAAAAAAATTGCCCAGGCACTTCTTTTTTCCTCATTATAAAGAGAACAGTTTTCCAGGACTTTTCCTGCTGTTTTACTTCAGCAATACCTAGGAATGTCAATTATGCTTTTGTTGGCTTTTGTTGACTTTCTTGGCCACCTCTGAAGACATATACATTGACTGTCGTATTTTATAAAAGTAGGACTACTGTAGTTCTTAATTTTGACATGCTCTAACTTCAGTAACAAACCTTTTAAAGGGACATCAAGAAAACCAAAAGAGCTCTTAGCACACTGATAAAAACCCTTTCCCTTTATGGATTCCTTTTAAGTTACTATGTAAGGAACTTATGCAGTAAGTAAACAAAGCAAAGTTTTGCAGGTTTTCATGTGTAAGCATAAGAGTGCAAAAGGGGAAAATGAAATGTAGATGGATTTGAGACAAGGGGGTTTTTTTTTTTTTTTACAACCATGAGTAAATTTTGCAGCTTTCCTGCGCGGAGAAATGCGTAGACTATCGGTCTATGAAGAAATTAATAGTACGCACCACTGCTTTAGAAGTTGGGCTTGGAGCCGTGCTGAGTCAGGAACATGTCGAAAGAAACACCCAGTTTTATATAAGTCATAAACTGTTTCCTCAGGTAGAACATTATACGATTAGAGAAAAAAAGAACACCTAGCCATTAAGTGCATAGTGAAGGTATTAAGGTACTTAATTACATTGGTCACAGACCATCATTCCATAACTTGGATAAATCAAATCAAAGACAAACATGCCAGCCTCACCAGAATGTACATGCCACTACAGTCTTTCCAATTTTCAGTACATTACTTGAATTAATTATTTTTATGCTGACTACTTATCACTGAATAAGGCCAGCAGAAAACACACTTAGGCATTTTCGTCATAAAATTCTAATATGTAAAAATGCTTATTAGCAAAACAAGTTAGCTCACAACACAGACTAAGTCATTATGAACCATATCAGCTATATATTATAAGAAACAGATACCAGCTGTTGATTTTAAATTTCTTCTAAGAATTTCAGGAATATCAAACTCCATCCTAAGAACAATGCTTGGATGAGCACAAATGGGATCAGTGAGTATACAGCTAATTGCTTAGACAGAAATTTAAAAAATCATGGAAAGGCAATTCAATGACAGGAACTCAGAAAAACATAAAAGGATGTGATGCTGTCACATCCATTCTTTTTGTCAACCTGTTCTATCCTCAATTTTTTTTTTTTTTTTTTTTTAAACATTTTACACTACATCCCATCTGTGCACCTACCACACAGAGGGTATCTAGCCTAAGCCACCCCAATTATGCATCACACCTTGCAAAATATTCTGTAGTGAATTAGCAGAGACTCTTAAGACAGATTTTCTTTCCCCTAAAAGCAGTCTTTTAAAAGTCTTTCCACGGTTTATGTCATCACTGATATTCTTCCATCCACAGGACAAGTCTGTGGTATTTGCTTTCACTTTTCCCGAGCTGAAGCAATGATTTTTCTCCCTCTCTACACCAGATGGAAGAATTTACTTTGTCCTGTGTCACACTGTACTAACTTTTTCTAAATGTCTCTCTTCCTTACACCTGTCTTGGCTTATTTACTTAACTTTCAGTATCCTTGTTCACATTTAAGCCTTCCATGTTTTGAACAAAATGAAATCCTTAATACTTCAAACTGAGTGTCTTTCAGAATTTCCTTTAGAGGTCAGCAGCTGAATTTGTGTAAAAGAACAGTATGTGAGTAGGCTGCAGCCATACTGCCTATTAGGGAAGTATTTCAGTGGCAATGAGAATACAGCGCCATTTGACCACTGTCTCAGGCTCCTTTCAAGTCACTTGCTAACAAGACTATAAATCCAAGTACAAGGTAAAAAATATCCTTAACCTACAATACTCTGTCAGAGTGTCCAGAGTGGATTTTCTCCTGACACAGAACAAGAACTGACAAAAGTAAAAAGTCACTTCATCTTCTGGAAGAAAGAAAGGAAAATATTGAGAAGGAAGTTGATGGAGAAATCTGAGAAAGTTAGAGTCCAGAATGAGTGGGTACATTCAATATAAAGAACAAAAAAATCCCGGTGTGAACACACTCGCTGATAAAAAACAGCTAAGGAAAACATGGGAATCAGTTCTGCAGAACTGCTATAAATCCCAATTAATAAAAACTACTACTTCTATTTAAAAAGTTCTTACAGGTACAACACGGAAGTCATAGACTACTAGACTACTGTAGAAACACTGTCTCAGTAATACTTAAAGACCATTTTACTGATAATTCCAGTTAAAAACTTGCACATTTAAGGGACAGGCTGAATTTTTATCAAATGTTTCTTTACATATCTCCAGAAAATTTCCATCATGAAACAACTAGGTTGTAGTGTCAGTCATTAGTGACAAAAACAGCCCCATTATATATATTATTCACTTCCTTTTCTTTGACTGTATCATTTCATTCTAAGTAAAAACATAATGGCTATTACAAGATCCATCTAGCTCAGCAACTTCTTTCCAACATTAGTCAAAATTCTGCTCTGCATCCAGTGTGCTGCAAGAACTTTGCAGCTATTGTATTTCAAGGTTTTAATNCCTTTAGTTTGACATGCTCTTTATACAGTACCCAATTACTTCAGTTGATCATCAATTTAAGGAAATCCAAATTAAAGAAAAAAAAAAGTTTGATTTTTTTGTATTGCAAAAAGAAAAATAGAAATAGTGAGACCTGACAATATAAGGACAGCATAGTTTTTTCAAAGTTTCTGGATGCCATAAAAAATACCCAGACAAAACAATTTTTCTTTTACCACCTTGATCCTACCCTCAAAACAGTGACTATTCATGCAGTATTCTACATCCTTTCAAAGGGTCAGATAAAAACATCCAGACTATCAACCTCATACTGACACTGGTGGAGAAATATAACCAGTCTCACAGACACCAGCGTTGTTATTTGTGACAGCAGCAGTTCACCAACACTGAGTAATGGATCCCCAACTCTGGCTCAGAATATTAATCATCTCATTTGTGTTGTCTCTCTGCCATACTTTAAAGGTTATATTTGTTTAACTACAAAACAAAGCTTTCAACAACTATGTCGCTTTAAGTTATATCCCTGAATAACCAGATGTGGCTTTACTAGTAAGTGCTTCCAAGCCAAAATGCCACTGGCCTGCATTGTAGAGAAAAACTTGAGAATCATCCACCCCCAGCTATTAAAACAGGAATATTAGTCTTACTTCATTAATTTTTGTTTTTTGGCAGAGTCTTTGAAGCTTCTGAATTCCTCTCCTTCTTTAATCTCAAAAAACTGAGGTTTCAGTAATGTTTGCTGATCCTCCTTGAACCTTTCCTGCCGCTTTACTTTTTCCTCTTGGCGTAGAAGCTTGCGCTGTTTCCTGACCTCTTCAACCCAGCCTTTTTCATCATCTGAACTCTCAGAACTTTCTGCATCACTTGCTTTTCCTTCTGGTTCTTCCTCCTCTTCCTGCAGACAAACATAGTATAAAATAAGAAAACATCAACTAATTTTCTTTTCAAACCATTCCTGCAATTAGAGTACGTGACAGCTTTTACGTAGATACACTTGAGGAGAACTAAAATTTGAACAAAAGCAGTAACAGCAAATGAAGCAGAAAACATATTATAGAATTGTTTCCACCTATGTTATGTTTTTCAAACCTATATTCATGTAGACACAATATTGTTCACATCTAAAAACTAGGATAACATTACAAATTACACTTGATTACTGTAGCTGATAAGACATTCTTGCATTGCCTCCATCCTTCCTTCTTTCTAGGGTGAAAAATCTGAACGCTTGAAACAAAGAAAAAAAAACTATGGATTTTTCCTAATCCAAGTGGAAAATATTTTACCTGTTCTTGTGCTTCCAGTTCCTCTAAGATCTTTAGTTTCCTCTTTCTTTTCTCACTTATTTTAGAAACAAGTGGGTTAAGTAGCCTAAATTCTTCACTCTGCTCATCCACCTGGAAATCTGGATTCTCAAACATGACCTTAAAACGATCATCTTTGAGAAGGCTAGGCAGATTCTGGAAAAGAACCAAAGCATGAGTGAGTTATAAAATTCTGAAACAGACATTGGTAAAGTAAGTAACACCTTTTTAATTAAACAAAACTCAAAACCAGCATGTGAAATGCCAGTTGCTTTATCCTTCCAGGTCATATAAAATCAAGATTTATGCTTATTATATTTTATTACTTTCACAAAGATCAAATAAATATAATTCTAAACTACCTGTAAGCAAGACAGGTTTTTTTATGCACACTGTAGACACCTTAAATACACAATTACTAATATTTTTGAACTAATGTTTCTCATACATTCAGCCAGCTTGTCTGGAGACGTGTTGATATCTATTGACTAATCAGCACTACCTCCAAGGCAAATACCCTGCCTGACAGGGATGATTCGACAACATGTACAACAAATTATCATGGTAAACATGTCTTTATGCAATGTTACTACTGTTTTACTGTAAATACATAACAGTAAGTGTTTCTATACATCCTATAACACTTTTTCTTCACTGCCGTTGCATACAGAATAGAAAAGACAGTTTCATTCATGTCAAAGTAAAATTAATTCAGTGTTAATTATGCTACTGTTGAATTAGGAACAGTTCAGGCTACAATTTCAGCTTATGTGAGTACCTGTTGTTGTCATTTTAAAAATCATTGAATACACAGCTTTTTATTATAAAAAGCTGATCTTTCAACATTGCCAAACTTATACCAGCACATTCATCCCACCCCAGCATTAAATTTTCATTGTTACCCAAGAAGTGGAAAAGAAAAAAAAAAAAAAAGATACAGGAAACAAGAAGTGTAAATTTCAAACACAGAAACTGTTGCAAATGTGTGACTTGCAGTCACACAGCCAAAAACTAAATCCTGAAGCCTAAAATAAATTGCTCTTCATAAGACTCAATGCCATTTCAGGAAAATAACCAGGACATGCATTTTCATGCATACTCTTTTTAGTCCACTTAATAACGCAATCTATATGTACTCACAGACAAATCAGCCACTATTTATTGAACTCGTATCTCCATCCTAACACTGGCTTAGACAGTCTGCATTTAAGATTTTACCGCCACCTACTTTTTCAGTAGTTCATGCTTCCTACTAACTGTAACACACAGGATTTCATTAGATGCCACATGAAGCTAATGCCTGCCTTTCATGAATGTTATATTCCTGTGAGAATTGAGCACCTATGAAGTGCTACCTATAGAAAGCCCCTCCCCTCCGGTTATTAAGCATTAACTCATTTTTTCCTTTAGACTTCACTTATGATAAAAATTGGATTATTTTCAACATCAGGAAGAATTCCTGTTGCATAAGAGCGAACCATTTTGGCTATTTTATAAAATGTAGTTAACTGCGTACACAAAGAAAGGCAACTGGATCTTCAGTTTTACTGATAACATCTATCTTGTTATGGTCACCACCCAACAAATGCAAACAACAGGTCTTTTTAGAACAACTTTGGTATTGACTCTGCATTTAGCTAGCTTCTGGAGTCCTATGAAGCCCATGTCACCTTCACAGTGAGTATTTCATCATTTTAAGCTTTAAGTTACTACATGGCCTTCTTGGTGCTGCAGCTACAGCAATGTCCACCTTAAAGCCACCTACTAGAATAATTTATTTATGAGAAACAGAAAAAATGGAATTTTGAATCTGTTTGGCCAGATTACAAAAAAAAAAAAAAAAAAAAAAGGAAAAACCACCACCCAGCAACAAAAAAAATCAATACTGTAAGTGTAAGCATTACTAGTCCTGTGCTCCCAGTTAGAGAAGTCTCCAAAACAAAAGCTCACCTTCTGTTTCCTTTTCCTAGTAACCTGTTGCTCTTCTCCTTCTTCTTCAATGAGTTTGAGTGCAAGCTCTTTATTGACTTTTGGAAGTTTCTAAAGAGAGGAAAGCAATTAATCAGTAAATTACTCTTTTACACATGCAAAAACCTACATGCTTTACATTTGTAAGTGTGGTGAAGAGAGAATTCTTATTCATTCTTCTAACTCTTGCTGAAAAGCTCCTTGTCTGGTTCCAACTATATCTAGGTACTAGTAAAGCAATAGCACTTGGAGAAAATTTAAGCAGAACTTCTGTATTGTTTTTTCCTTGTAATGCATCAGCTTTAGTACTTTAAAAGCAATTATTTCTCCTTGTATGTTGAACAAATTCAATCTAGAAAGCTACTAGGTTATAAACACAATACTATTTTTATATGTCTCTTTCCAGAGTATTATGTTTTAATGGCAGAAGTA
>WAAD01033600.1:78941-94713 GCA_013389945.1 Fregata magnificens | reverse complement strand
CAGAAGTAGAAGCTGCAAGTTTTACCAGTGGGTTATCTGCTCAAGTGGCAAATGTGATGAGTGCTGTTCTTTTACAGTTTCACAGAATTTTATGGTTCCATTCAAAAAGTTCTATAAATTACTTTGTGTCTCTGATGATAAACAGAATCAAACCCTAAGTCATTATACCTCTGAGATACACTTAAGAATGTATTACTCTTTTTGAACAGTTTTCCCAGAAGTATACTAATTGTTTACAGGATTTACCTTTAGTTGAACTCTCTGTGCACGTGTTTCTTCTATCTTCTGCCTTATTTTCTCTCTTCTGTATTCTTCATAGGCAAACGGGTTGGCCATCATTTTTGCCTTTGAACAAGCAGGAGGAAATAAAAAGAAAATACCATTACAGGACACAGTCTGTTATTTAGAGGAAAAAAAACCCCAAAACAAAAAAACCAGAACACCCCCCATCCCCAACAAAAACCCAACACACATATTTTATTAAGACTGAAAATTGATAAGGTTCAGCCTTATTTACCTTATGATAAAGTCTTATGTCCATGAAAAAGCCATGCATATATGCTCTGAGCAATGATGACCCAATGAGATGAGCAAGGCCTGGGAAAAAAGTTACAGAGGATTTCAAAGAGCTTTCATATATAAAGAACTCCTATTCCAAGCTAGCCACTTCACTTACCCGATTCAAGACAAACAAGCACTGCCAACACAAGACATCAATCTAACAGTCACATCCACTACATCAAGACTAAGTAAAACCGCAAAAAAAAAAAAAAAAAAAAAAACCAAAAGAACCCCCCAAAAAACAAACAGTTTGGCCAGCAAGAAATTTGAGCTTCTTCAGAGCAACAAAATCCATTTTTCTTGTCATAATACATGTTACTGTGCACTTTTTAAAAATGCCCACATGCACTACGCTCCATAAAAGTTTACAAAGAAAAGTTTGAGAGAATTTTTTTGAAAGTCCATAGATGTTTGACAATCACTTTTTTAGTGTGGTATAGAGATGTTTTTAATTAAAGAGTTTTGCCTTGGGTCACTATCTTTGAAGAATCAACATGTTGAAAAAAATACAGTACCACATCAGGTCATAAAACTGTCACCCTAGGCCCTAACCTAAGTAAGAATGAAAATACTTAAGAGTTCTCAGATTTTCCTTCCATGTGTCTTCACAAAATTCCAAGACTGAGAAAAGGAAAAGCTTTTTACACCAAAATATCCTCTATAGACCCCAAATCTTCAGAAATTAAGAATTAGCAAACTTCTTCTAGAACTAAATGGCAAAAAAAAAAAAAAGTGAGAAACCACTATGCATCTCAGAAAGCAAAGTTGTCTCTAAACATTTTTTTTAACTGTTTCCAAGAAACAATCTTCCTGCATATTCCAAAATGAGACTACTCCAGCTAATGGCTAGTAATACAAAGAAACCCTGACATGTGAAATACAAAATATCCCTTAAGCTGGTTCTTCATTTGAAAGCTTGCATTTAATGGCGAAATGAATTTGACTAAATTATAGTGCATTTAAAGCAGAATAAGTATTACCAGTCAAGTCTCTGTGTAGATAATACTACATTGCCTTATTCCCTTACGACTGGGACAGGGGTCTGCAGGCTACATTCAGACCATCTACTCTAGAACACTAACGCTGAAGATGCAGGTGCTTTGGATGGCCTCCTCCTTGTATGGCCTCCTCCTTGTATGGCCTCCTCCTTGTATGGCCTCCTCCTTGTATGGCCTCCTCCTTGTATGGCCTCCTCCTTGTATGGCCTCCTCCTTGTATGGCCTCCTCCTTGTATGGCCTCCTGCCAGGCCAAACCCAACTCCCATATTCAGAAGTAAATTAATTAAACTGGAGCAAAACATTGCAATCAAAACACGTAACAGACAAAAAAAGGACTAACTACCTTGGAAAGAAGCATGCTTACCTTCTCTGCTATATAATTTTCAGCATTCCAGTTCCTTGACACTGTGTTTCTATTAGCCCTAGAATGATTTGTATATTCTGGAAATTACTAGACCCAATTAGGGTAGCCTTCAGCAGGTGAAACTTTTCCTAATTTTGTTGCAATTTCCAAAATATGATTTGAGCACCTCAAAAATACTTTGAAAGCCACATCAACTTCTCTTCCTATGCCTTCCACTTAGTGTCTGAAAGCACACACAACAGCCTAGACATATTAAATCAGCAAATATCAATCACCTTCTTGGGATAAAAATCTGAGAAACACAAATACCCGCTGTTGCACTGGTTGGGAACCAAAGAACATAAACCCATCAGTCTGGTATATCAATAACCAAGAAGACTGGATGAAACTACTGCCAGTGATTTTCTAACAGTCCTCATACGTCACATCTGAATTACAAAACTTAGCCGTGTAAATGATCAAAAACTGAACAAAGAAGTCAGCTAAAGCGGAGATTCAACTGTTTTACCTAAATTTTCAAGGTCTTTTCTGGTAACGAATTTGTAATCATCGTAAACTGTGCTCTCTGGATTCTCTTCCAGTTCTTCAGTCAAGTTGTCCAAGAAGGAGCACCATTTGGGGGCAGGTCCTAAAACCTGTGGATATTATAGAAAGTTGTAACATGTATTCTTACAGAAAAAAACCCTACAGTTAGGCTCTTAGCTACTGTGCTGTAATGGAATAACAAATGAATCCCTCTGAAATCAAACAGACCTTAAGAGCAAGAGCAGTTAGAGAACACAATTAAACCTATTGCTTGCATTACTGATAAGGAGTACTATAGATTATGTAAGCGTTATTTTAATTTAGGTCATTTGAGACCAACAATCTAGAGGTTTGAAGTTTAACTGTTTCAAGTGGTCCCAGTCTGATTGGTTAAATTATTAAAAGCTCAGAGCTAAACATTATAGGTAAAATTATGAACTAATGGTACTAGATAGCAACTAATTTGTAAAGCACTGTTGGATCTTGAACTCATTAGGGTCACTACGCGATCATGGTAAATCCTGTTCTGCCCTATTTATTTTAATTAAAACACCACTGGTATATTTTATGTATTTTTATTCAAGGACAAACCCAGACTGTATGAACAGATAATGGGAAATATTAAAAAACTTGCATATTTCCACCATGAGGCAAAGGATTTATTTGAACAATATTTTCTTGCACTATCAATGTACTTTTCCATATAAGCTTCCTCCAATTTCCCAAGTTGACAATTAGCTCCCTTCACTTTTCCCTCCCGCTGTTCTGACTGAAATTCCTCTCTATCCTGATGCGTGCAGCCATACTCAACTGTTCCAGTATTATTATTTTAGTAGGTGAGTTAGCTGAATAGAAAAATCCAACACTACGTTTTTCTCTCTAGAGCAAATCAGCTGACATTTTCGAACATAAAAGTGGCCAGTTAACTCCTAGAGTGGGACTTTTAATGAGGCTTCTGATTTGTTTGCTAAAAATTCACGTTAAAAACTCTGCAGTCAATATGATCAACCACTCAGTTGTGATTCAAAAACAACATTTTAAGATCCTATTTGATTATGGAAAGAAGTAGAAGTGATTTTAGATATATAAAAGTTTGTTTTAACATGATAGTGTGGTAACAGTATGAGATAATGCTGTTCGTTTAAAGAGAAATGTGTTATACTCATTGAAAAGTCATCTTTTGAAAACAACTATACACAAAAAAATTATAAAATTGTATTCTAGACCATAATATTCTACTAATATTCTAGAGTGTAACACTCCAGACAATAATACTGTATTCTAGACCACTATTGTCTCTGTATTGAGTATGACATAAGATTTCAGCCCTAGCTGAGAACCATAACATGCCAAATGAAAAACTGTACNAGTCTTTTTTTTTTTTTTTTTTTTTTTTTTTTACAGTGCTGCATATTTTATTCCAATTAGTAAGAGCTTCCAAGGAAAGACCTAAGATGCCCCTAACAGGAAAGGCATTACCCACTTAATGAATTAACCAAACCCCCGGATCTGCTCCAGTAATACTCAGCTTAAACACTATATAACATTCAGATTGATTTCTTGCAAACATTTCAGATGCTTTTGTCTCCATCTAGGTTTTAAATTTTGCAGTTATTTCCCCCAAAACCACTTCTTCAAATCTAAACACCAAACTTTTATATTAATAAGAAAGCAGTCTAGATATATTAAATGTAGCACTGGTTTTCATGCCATTCAAGAAATCAGTTATCAGTGCTTCATTACCAGAACATCAAAACATGACTGGGGTGGAGGAATCATCTCTAAAGTTTACCTATATTTTTGTTTTGGATGAAACAGTTTGTCCGTCTTAGAAAACACAAGTTGCTTACTAACTAAACAAAACTTCTCTTGTAATAAAATTTAAGTACAAATTTCTCTGCTGAAGATTATTAGAAAAGAGATTAGAGAACCCTTGACTCGCATCCATTCCCATTAAATAAAAAGTTCCCCTTCATTCCATCTTGCTGACTCATCATGTAAAGATCTCTATCACTTCACTAAACCTTTTTCATCACTTCCATGTTTATGACACTATCTGCTCGAGCCTTACAAAGTGCACGTTACTCATTAGAACTCAGGCCACTCCAACCAGTTCAGGTAATCCCCCAACGGGATCTTGACTGGTGTAAATCTTCAAATGAATAACTAAAGCAGAAGTCTCACAAATAAGGGAAAACAGTTTATCTGCTCTTCAGCTGTAGCTCCACTTGCTGTTCCAAGTATCCCTGTACTCAAAACCTGACATTGAGAGTAAAACCTTTCATTGCACATAATCTGTGCCATGAAACACAAAGCCAGAAGACCCGATTATTCATTATGATCTGTGGAGCGAGTTGGATGATCAGATCATAGACAACAAGGTGGGGGGAAATGAGATACTTAACAGAAAACAGCAGTGGCAGAATATCAGGAAAAAACAGAAAATCCAACCATCATTCAAACGTCACACGTAAACTGACAAAAAGGAAAACCCTACAGAGATGTTTGTGTAAGTTTTATTGCCTTGTTTCCCTCTCTCCTACCCTACTATTGCTTGCCTACCTATTCTAGGACACCTTAGGAGCTTTGCTTTGCATATTAAAATGGAACATTTTTTAAAGCTTAGGAAGAAATTTAAAAATAGAAAAGACAAACAATACTAGTCACAATAACAAAAACATAAACAAGAAATGTCCTTCTCTTGCAATAGTAATTCTTCACAGAATTTAATTGCCACTGCATTTTAACTGCAGAGTTTAATGCTCCTCTGTCATCCACTGCCAACCAACAGGCATCCCAGGATGGTGCTGAGACCATTCTGAAATGGCAGGCTCCACCATTCCTGTGCCCAGGTACAAATGCCACAGTTCAGAGGGCTGGTCTGCACTGGGCCACCAAGGATGAGGCGGATAGGTGAAAACTGTCCGTCCACCCCCAGTTCACGGGTTTCCATACAGCGGGCACGCAGCAGCACAGGTGGGACCCTTCAGGACCCCTCGGAGCTCCTGCCACCCAGCACTGGCACCACCTCAGCCTGGTGCACGGTCCCCGCCAAATCCAGCAAAACAGCCATGAAGCTGTGGAGGTAGGGTAGGCTAATTAATATACTTGTCAATTTAGATTGGGAATGTACAATTCTACCATATCTAAGGGAGAAAAATGCGCTGGAATTCACAGCAAGAATAAGAAAATGTTATTGAGGTAGGTAATCGCATGCAACTAAACTAATAGATCTCATTTTTACAATATTTACGACATACCAAATAGATTTCTCTGCAAGTTTTAGAAAAGTTGCACACAGCTAATGGGAAAATCATTATTAAATGAGTGCACATCTACTCTCGGCTTTTACTCAAATGTTTCTTAGGATAGGAAAACCAGACATCATCACCAACAGTGACTGAACCAATATTTTTGCTATTTTCATTATTATTCTATTTTCAGTAGGATAACCTCTTCTTGACAATTTCCACCAGTTGCTGGTGAAAGTCAAGAAGATTGTCTTTGAAAATATTTTTGCCCATCAACAGAGCGGCCTCACCTGCAGGCTGGGCCCCGCTGGCAGCAAGCTGGGTGGGTTGCTCCCTGCTCTCCTCCCCTCCTGCCACCCTCCTCCTTAACCAACTGGAAATAGCACCCATGAGGTGACCAAAACGCAGTTATCCGCCATCATATACCACCACCGCGTTGCAAGACAGAGTGGCGGCTGGGTGATGCCAGGCAGGGGACGAGGAGCAGCCAGAGAGCACGGTCCTCTCCTCCCTGCGGGTGAGCCACGCAGCTGGACTCACCACAGGGGGCTTCCCACCGCGATACAGTGGTAATACGGACATCTCGCGACTGCCTTTCGTGTCTGATACCAAGCCACAAGAAGTAAAGGTGCGGACTTTATAATTATTAGTATCATGCCATCTAATACCAAATTTCTGTTAGTACACATTAGAATGTCTAAAGTTTAAAAAAAAAAAAAAGACACAGAAACCACAGAATATGATGAGTAATCTAGCATGCAACCGAGCAGAGATGACAAGTGCAAGGCCAAACTGTTCAAGAAAAGGAAGAGCAAAATGTTGACAGAAAAATATTTTTAAAATATTGTAAAATAACTTCAAAAAACACAGTCCTTTGTATTCTATTTTACAAGATGTTTAACTTAATAGTCTTGTAGCACCAGAAATCTTACGTGGTACAGCTCTGCAATGCCCTGTACTTACGGCCATGCCTAATTCCTCAGCGCTTCTGTAGAAAATATCATCCTGTCATCTGTAATTCCCCTGAAATGAATGAACCCTAGGACAGAGTAGGTATTATTCCCAACCCACAACAGATGTTCCTTATCTTCAATCTGGAACACCAGACAGCACTTGTACACTTCCAAATGCCATTCAACAATTTGACAGCCAGCTCCGCAGAGCCCTTAGAGCTACAGAAAAAACTGGGTCTAATCCTAACTAGTACTAAACCTGCTCAACAACTTAAAAGAAGCCCAGGATGTATAGAAGCTTCCAGAGCCAGATGTCACATACAGACGACTATTGTTAATTATCTGTTTGAAGGTTTCAGGGGACCAATTCTACACGAGTGAACTGAACGGTTGCTCTTTTCTTCTCAGGGAGTCAAAAGAGGTTCCAAAAATCTATTTTTCAGGATGTTAAATAGCAAGTCCCTGGAAGATTTCATACAAGGAAGTGATAAACCATTCAGCTGTAAATAAGATATATTATCAAAATATATTAAGAGTCAAGCAGCAGAAACTACTCCCAACCTTCATTGATGTATTTTAGCAAAAACATGCAAAATGTTCACAGATAGCATAAATCAGACTTGAAAAAAATTAACTAGAATTTGCAAAGTTTAAAACTGCCTGAAATCCATCCAGAAGACTAACTTAATGTATGTGGACATCATTCAATAAAACACTTCCAGAGGCTTTGGAAAGCAGAAGTATTAGCTGCCGTAGCTGTACAAGACAGCAACATGCAGTTTCACAGAAGCGTCATAGTTTCACAAAAAATAACACTGTAATGCTGTATCATGCCACAGCAAAATAATACAGTTAATAACAATTAAGTATAAAAATACATCATATCACTGTTCTTTCATAATGTATTTTAAAAGTAAAACTTACTTTCAAAAAATCTTCAAATTGTTGTGGTATCTTCTATGGACTGTAAGACCTTTACCAGGTAGCAAATATGTACAATTACATTTAAATCACCCACCGCCATCCTATTTGAACGTCAACTACAACGAAAATAGTGTATCTTTAATGATTTCAACAGAGCTCTGGGTACAGTGTATTGTGTAAAATTACTAGTCAGGATGAGAATTTTAATAACTGTAAAGCAAGATAGGAACTGGCTAACAAGAAACAGTTTATGCTGAAAAGGGAATTACTGCACAGAAAGGAGGGTACAACTGAAGCTCGAGGACTGTCCTATTAAATAGTTTCATTAATCACTGCCACATATAGTAGGGAAATGCCAATAAAATGTGCTGATGACAAACTGCCACAAAAGAAGGGTCAAAATCTCTCAGGGGAAAAAAGCTACCTTGAAAACTAAAATGCTGGAAATCAGATGAAAAGTATAGCCAATCACTATCGGCTGTAAGGAACAGAATAGGAAAAAATGATACTATCTAATCACAAGACAATAAAATAGTCATATAAGGCCATTGTATTAGTATAGGAATAATGACTCAGTGTACATCTTGTACAACTCCAGGCAATAATGTTCAGGATATGTGAACGCAAACTGTAGCAAGTACAGTGAAAGGCTGCTAGGATGATTTCTAAAACAGTAATGCTTGCACAAGAATAAATACATGCAGAGTTATCACAGTGACACTGTAAACTAGAGAAGTTAGCTAAGCATTAGAGGAATGTGACTCTTGAACAGCCTTTTAATGGAGATAATGAGGAAGAAACCAACAACTAATTTTCAGGTGAAATCTGACATATTCATAGAAAAGATTATGCAATCTGATTGCCTGTGATAAGGTGGGACTGGACTCCATGATCCAAGGAAGTTCCTCCATTGCTCTGTTCCCATTAGGAAAAAAAAAAAACAAAAACCCAACCCAAACTTAAAGCACTTTAACAGAGAGATTCTTTTCTAGATTATAATTTCTTTAAATTAAATATATTTTATACATATGACTCAATGACTTCACATACATATTTACCTGTAGGAGACAAAAATAATTCTCTGGAGGAGACAAAGAATAAGAATAATAATAAAATCTTAATTTTGGTTTTTTTAATAAAATGGCACAATAAAAAGCATTTTAAACTTTTAACAGAACACATTTGCTGGAGAAAGCAAATGCACATCTACGTATGCATATTTTCCGCTTCAATCATGCCATTTAACAGAAGGAGATTACAGAAGGTCTAATGAGGGTGGAGAAAAAAAATGGGTGATCCCCAGGGTGTGGGCAGTGATTGAAACGTGCAATTGCGTTTTAAACATAATTAGCTCCCTAATTGCATAGCCAAGTTTAATTAATGCAATTACATGAGTAATTAATTACTATTCATTTTAAGAGTACTGTTTTCAATGTTTTGTTCTCTAATTTTAAGAATTAGGCAGATCTCAATATGTAATAACTTTGAAAAGTTTCCATCTATATGCATTGAAAAGGCAAGAGAAGAAAGAATACCTTGTTACTAACAGTCAAGGTTACATCAATTGCAACTGGTAACTCTCAAAAATCAGATGGATTATTTCCAGCTTGTAGACATGAAAAGCTGCGGCTCTCCATTCTTGTCTCTATGCTTTTGGGCTTCAGTCATACCCAGCCCAAGAACTTCAGAGCGCCCCGGAGATTAGCTCGTGTTAGAAAGGAGGCTGGGGATCACGGTATCTTGTTATGTTTCTATCTACTACGTTTCCATATACAGTGCGTTCCCCTTAGCAACCAACATGCTCTGAACAATCTGTGATGTTGAATTTTATTCTGCCATTCCTTTCTGATCTACTCTCTCCCTGTGAACGCTCTACAGTCAACTCCGATTGTGCCCTGTTAATCTCATGAGTAAACCCATTTAATGTACTGAATAAAACTCTTTAATTATCTAAATTAAATGGGTTTGGGGAACAAACCCCAAACAAATCTCCAATATATTTTCATTTTTCATAATTTCATGCTTTCATTCACCCTCCATTATATGGTGTGGATTTGATGTTTTTACAGCCGTCAAGTAGCTCACTGGAGTACGGCTATGACCAAGACAGACTGAATAGCGCATTTTTACTTTTCAGCATACTACTGACAACAGCGTTGCGTTTGGTTTTAAGCCCACACACTCATAAATTTCACTGAACTATGCCACGAATTGGCTCTTTCTTTCATCCTAACTCCAGCACATCCAGACATTTTTGGCAGATTCATTAATCAGAGAGGTTGGTTTTCCTACCTTTCACTATGCTATGGAAGCTGCCAAATCAACAATTCGGAGGTTTTACTCCTTAGAGAGCATGTTAAAGGAAATGTTGCTTTTAAGATCTTCCCAGTGTTAAACAAAAACTGCTGCAGGAACTTGCACACATCTTCTAGGAATGAGATACTAAATCTTTCTGCCCTGGTAGTTATCAGATAGTAAGTACTTCTTTTTCTAATCCTAAGCAGTTTGGCTTTGTAGTGGGGTTTGTTTTTCTTTTTTTTCTTAAATCTCATATTCTCTGATCTGACAGCTATTACAGTCAGTTAACCTGTCACAGGTCTGCTCTCACTGTGAGTGTCTTCTTGGTGAAGCCACCTTCTTTCGAAGGAGGCAACGGTCCTGTTGCTCATAATGGTGGGAAAAAAGTGCCCTCCAAGATAGGAACAGCAAATAATTTTTCAGCAAAGACAGTTACTCCTTAAAACTGTAAATAAGATTAGCAGAATAGTTCTCTTCCTCACAAGACAGGAAGAAAAAGGGACACTTCTCACAAGTCATCTGTAACTTACCAGCAGTGGCATTAGGAGTAAGGAGTCTGATGCTTTCGCCAATATCCCTATCATGTTCTGACATGCTAACATACATAAAAGATAAACACTCATCACTACTGCTAGGCATCTTTTTATTTATCAGACTCCCTACACATTTTAGGTCTTTAGACAATTGGAGCTGAGATGATTTGAGGTCAGAAAAATAGAAACTTGAAGTACAAGAACCCACTACTTTCACATTAAGTCAACTAATCAAGTGAAGCTCAAGAGGTAAGAAGAGACTGGCTTCTCAAAGCATGCGTAACAAGCATGACCTGCTTCAAGCACTTCCCCATACGTATCAGCGGGAAATGAATTAAAAGTTCCTGGAAGTCTGTTCTTATTCTAATATAGCAGCTTCTATAGCATATCTGCTGTAATAATAGAGGCACTCAGGTAAGTAACTTTAATACTGTGCAGTAAGTTCAGCGGAGACTCACTTCACAGGATTTTTTTACCTGTGAACATCTGCTGATGGTCTGTTTCTTCATCCATGGAGAAAAAAAAAGGTGCGGATCAGGTATCATCAGCTGATCTAATGCCTCACTGATGATAAAAGGCAGAAACCACATTTTACTTTGGCCATCCACACCTCCCATTCCCTACCACATCCGACTACGTGCTCTTACCAATTCCTTCACATAGGTTCTGGTATTCGTTAGACCACGAAGCCAGTTTACTGTTCAGTGACTCAACGTCCCTGAACCAGCACAACCCCCCTCACAAACACAATACCTCCACATTTTATATGAAATCTGACAAAAAAACCCAAACCCAACCCTATCACGAGACTCTTTGAAGAATAAATCTCTCACAAAACTCTCCCCCTGCTTTTACAATTGTGACTGCAGGGGACAAAGACAAGGCAATGGCAAGTGGGAGACTTCATAACTGCCTTGGTCTTTTTCTTACACAAGGAGAGAACTTTTACACAGCTTCTACCTGTTCCAACATGGTCAGAGATCTGTTTCTCAAAATATAATAGCACTTCTTGCAATACTAAGGGCATGGGCCACCAATGGACAAAACTTCCACTACTAGCAGAGATGAGAGTAACATGTGCATTGATTTTGGCATGTACATAATAGCCTCTGATTGCAATCTAAATTAACAAGTAAGAAGAACTAAGAATAAACCAGAAATGCAAAATCGCAGCAAGTCCCCTTCTCCACGTCTCTGATGGGGCAGGAAACTTCCCAACCGTCACACTGTGTGGGGACTTGCCTCTCGTGCTTTTAAGTGACTGGGAACAACTGGCCTCTCAGAGTACAAGCCAGATGCCAAGGAATGTTACAGCATAGATATCTTTACAGTCATGAAAACAAAACTTACTGTACTGGAGTTCAGAGCATGACCTGCATTTTAGGGAAATTTGAGGGATGCTACAGATACAAAGGTAACGGCAAATCCAGCTGTACATCTTACACACGTACATTACTACCTTACATAACTGACAAACTACTGGAAATCTAGGAACATGTGAGCTTCTAATAACTCCCTACCATGGCAGCTTAATTGCTCTTTTTAAACCTGGGAGGAAGACTGCTCTGTGAGTTTATACAACTACTGCCAGCCAACACAAAGAGAAGGAAAGGCAACTACCTGTTGGGAACGTGCAACTCCTCCAGACAGATAATTAAGATAATCTCAGCGTAAACCAGCCTACTCTTTACAGAGTACAATGCTAGTGAGAAGAAATTTTATATAACTTATGAAATAATTCTGAGTAGGAAATATCTTCCAAATATATATTTGAAAGCTTTCATATATTTGATGGTTTTATTTATCTCTCAGGTTTGTGTGACAGAAATCTTAAATCCTCACAACTTTGTTACTGTTTTTGTATAAAACAGTCATAACTCACAACACATTTGGTTCACCACTGAGTGCAGCACAGAAGATGACAATACAGATAAGCCACAAGAGTCACTTGCCTCTGCTTCAAATAGAATGAAATAAAGACTTAGTTGAAATTATCAGAGGAAATTCTCACGTGCTTTGTCTTTTCTGATCCAAAAGCTAAAAAAGACACTAATTCTTATTACATGCTGATAGACTATAGTATAGTACAAAATGTCCTTTCAGCAATTACACCTTTTCATTGTCTGTGACTGCTTCTCTCTTCATTGACTGAAGCTGAGCAACTGCACCTCTGAATGTTCATAAACCAGGTGAAGAACAGATGGCCCAAAGGAAGGAACAAGTGCAACTTAAGAAATAAAAAATATCTTTCGGACGCTCAAAGCTTAAATTTTCTACCACTTAAAAAGGTGAGTACCCCCCCTCCCAAAATCTGTTTTCTTAAAATAGGAACCCAAGAACAGAGGGTCCCATACTACCGATTGCTTAAGAAACACTCACAGCACTAAAAAACATGGGAGTCTATCAACGGGCAGAGCAATCACCTCGTATAATTCAGTAAAACTTCTGCTTTTGAGAGTTTTCTCCTTTGCTCTATGAAGGGTATGATGCAAACTATAAAGTATGGACTTAACAGTCAGCATGCTGCTATCTATTAAAAATAATAATAATGAAGAAGCGCTGCCTATCATACTATCATCCATAACAGCAGTAAGCAGAGATCATACACCTTCACAATCTACACATGATGTTGAACTACTACATTATCAGCACCAAAAACCATCTAAAACAAGTTTCACAGGAAGACCAGAAATTGTTTCCTGATTATCGCACGTTGGTGTTTTCCTTCTTTGTATGTGTGATAAGTGGTACAGTGTCTCTCAGCCAGTGCATGGGAAATGGAGGATATCCTTTGCTGGGAATAAGCGCAGCATGTTATTTTTCAGTTTGAAAGTGTTTAGGTTAGAAGTAGGAAGCTCACATTTCTGTTTGTGAAGATAAACAACTTTTTTCCTATCCTTGTTAGTACTGTGACATAGGTAAGGGATCATTCACCAGACATTCTTTTTCTATTGTTTGCACAATTTTCTGTGTAAAAGATGAGACTGTTCTGGATGGAAAACACAGTTCTAAAAGAATGATATACCAAAACTCAGAATTAGCTTAAAGGTCAAAGGTGCGCTCAACTGCCTTTTTTATTAATGGAAAGTTTTTTCTTTTAACACTTGGCAATCCCAAAGCACAACCGTAATATGCTACTTCACAACAACCCTGCTTTCCAGTCATTTCACAGTTCTCACAATAAGCAAACTAAGGGTTAAGACCAACATTTCCCATTCTACATCATAACTACTGTATTTTTATTTTACAGCATTTTTTCCCAGGGAATGAAACATTCTTCTACGCTTCAGGATAGGAAAAAAAAAAAAAAAATCTCTTAGCATAATTCACTTTCACAGTTGCTTTCCACTTTACCTAAAACTTCTTAGGTAAGGGCTGTATTGAAGAGATGAACAACTGTCTTCTAAAAAATTCAGCCTCATCATACAAACTTCAAGATGACAGTTGAGGCAGCATTAATCCAGAATGACCTAATACTGCCAATCAGAAGACATGAAAGCATCCTAAAAGAAATCAAAATCTCACACTCTAGTCCTAATGTGTCCTATTAGTGTCAAAATGCCAGCCACAAGTATAAAAAGAATTGCATCATTTGCTTCATAGCTTTTACCATGCAGAAGCCAAAAATCAGTTCAGAAGATCTTGCTGTAACTCCAACAGCACCCATAAGCCATTTGAACGACAGCTGACTATACACAACATTGGTCTTAAGGGCATTAAGTACAAGGTGTGGACAGGTGTTTTCCTCTAATTGTGTCCCCACCATATAAAGACCCAAGAGAGAAAAAAAGACAATTAGTAGATCCCAAAATTATAAAAGGATGAGAAAGTAAGTCTTAGATTGATAAAATTGTTCTGAAAGGCTATGACCATAGAGGTAAGCGTGGAACGTGCCACACATGAGAAATCTCCCACATCCTTTAAAGTGAAAAATGACAGACTGTAAGGATAGATATCTGATGATTATAACCCCTTGTACAGAACTAGTGAGAGCACACTGTCACCAGACTGACAGAAAATACCAACCTATTTCAGATAAATGCTTTTTCTGTGTCTATGAGTGAACTGAACACAACTCTTCGGTCAATTCAGTCACAAGTAGGTTTAAAAGCAGTTAACCTAGAAGCCTACAATCGAACCAAAGCATGTCCATCCTTAATTTACAAGCCAGAACTGTTCCAACCTAGTATCAAGAAAGAAAGAGGGTGAACTAAAGTATTAAAAAACTGCCTTCACTTGTATTTCCTTCAGTACAAGTTCCCTCTACAGATTTGTTTCATCAAATATCCAGTGCACTACATGAAAACATATAAGCTAGTAGAATTTGGTGCCTTAATCTGTGACTAAGTTATTTCAGGGTTAACTACTGAAGAAAAACTAGCTTTTTCTACAGTTTTTCTAAAACTTTTTTGTTTTCTAAATCTAAGGAAAAAATACTTCTTTTTTAAGAATGAGCATTTTTGAGGCATATTAAAAAAAACCCAAAAAACATGGCGATAAAGAGTAATTAAAACAGGCAAGTAGAGGACCTAAAAAAAGGAGAAATGAAATAATTAAAATAGCACGTATGAAAGGAAAGAAGTACTGGTGGCTGGTTTAGGTGAAAAGCCATCCAATTTGAAGAGGACAAAATTAATAAATATTTCTAGCAATAAAGAGATCCACACATCCAAAGCGGGTACTGTATTAGAAACCAGACCCATTATAAAGATATTCTTGGAGAAACTGAATCATTGAGTAGGCAAGAAATACTTGCCCTTGAAACATTTCCAGTTTATAACTCCAACAACCCTGAACTAGGAGAGTGCTAGGNATGTCTGTGCTAAGATCAGACATGTTCATGTAACCAGTAGTAAACACTCAGAATAAATAACTTCTATGTCCCCTGCTTCCCACCCAGAGCATCCAGGAGCTAACATGTAGGGGTTTTTCTGTACAACCTGAAAAGAGAACACTGCATGTCGTGGAAGCTGACAGCCTCAATTAAACTTAAGGGAATCCAGCTCATCTTAGATTGCAGGCCGGTGGACCACCATGCGTGGGTGGAGCTTCCTCCTCCCTTTACTTCTTTGGCCAGGACCTGGTTGCACTATTGACTCAACTTACATTTCTGAGTCAGTAGTCTGAAAAGTATCCCAAGGCACACACAACTTTCATTTCAACCTTCCCGAGGCACACATCAAAGTGGTATACCAGGAAGCCAGCTGGCAAGAAGTAGGTTCCAAATGTTTGCATAAACTGCAAGTTAACTATTAAACAATTGGCAAACAGCCCAATTCCAGTCAGAGGCACTTGCCCTCATTAAAGCCCAACAAAATAAACCAAAAACAAAGTCTCTAAGCTAAGCCACTCAAGATGTTACCT
>WAAD01033600.1:57965-78892 GCA_013389945.1 Fregata magnificens | reverse complement strand
TTTCATTTTAACGGTCAATTTGGCTTTTACTCACTCCCTGCACTGTGTACCCACAGAAGATATCTTCTTGCCATTTAAAAACAAACTTGCCTGTCCTTTCTAGTAAAGCAAAAATCACCTTCTTTTCCCTCTACTAACAGCTTTGCACACAAAAGAAACAACTGCGGTGATTTTTGTGTGTGTGTGTTAAGAAAAGCATAGTTCTCTCAGACATTCCTAGTCTCAAATGTCATACCTATCTTGCTGAAAATTCTGCAGGAAAAGCTGAAGCATGCCATTTCATTTATGGACAATATTATGATACCTGTTGTCAACTCTCTTATAATCCTGAAGTTCAAGAGACAGTCATTTTTTGGTTTTGTGATGGAAATTCAGCTTTGGCATTAACAATGGAGAGAATGGGCACATGTACACAGATAATTCAGTCAGACATGAGCTCAGTCAGACCGTACTCCAAGCTGGCCGGACACGAGCCAGCTCCGGTTCACAAGTCATGTAGCTGTGTTAGCACAGCACTGTGCCCACACTAATAAAACCTGCTGAGAGGCAGCGTATATTAGGCTGGACACAGTCCTACACTGTCTGGCCAACTTCAATCAAGGACAGAGGATGCTGGGTCTGTCTGTACCCATCTGCATACATACACACTCCTGCTCTGAAAGACTTTGACTTCTGTGCATCTTTTCTTCTGAAGATTTTTTTTTTCTTATTTTGTAACCTAGAAGGGCTAGAGCACAGCACCACACATTAGAGATTTCAAGTATCCTCCGTGACCATAACCATGGTAATTTCTTGTAGCTGTTCCAATGAAGACTTAAAAAAAAAGAGAATAATTACTAGCACTACAGGGCAATGAGGGGCTAGGGCGATCGAATGGATTCTATTTACACAAAAGTACTTCCAAAAGTTCTGAAACACAACTGTCCTTTATAGTACTAGCATTTCCCCCAGGCATTTATTCTGTTGTAGAATTCAAGAATTAGAACTCAGTTCTTGTCAACATCTCAAAAACAGAGGACACATTTTAAGCAGTATTCATGTCTATCTCAAAGTAAACAAACAAATAGAAAATTAAGCTATTCATTGGAAAAAATGGTGAATCCTAGTTCTTAGAAAAAGCGAGAAAACTAGACTACGAAAAGAGATCAGGTAATACAGCAAATCACTAGTTCTTTTAAAATTTTGCTCCAAAGACACATGCAACTAAACTCACCTTTGCCTGTGCAAGGAAATTACTCAGTGTTCCAAGGATGGAAAAAACCCCATGTCTTAATAATCTACCAACATAGAAACCAAAGGACAGGTGTGCATCTCTGAGCTCAAATAACTAGCCCAAAAGATCAAGGAATAAAACTGTAACATGAACACGTTAATAACATTGAGTTTTCCTTAATAACAAATGCCCTGGAGCAGCTTAAGGCTGACATGACTTCTCCATTTTATATTTTCTTCATTTAAAAAGGAGATTAAAAAAAACCAAAACAGCCAACCAAAACAGATTTAGTGAGGTACATACTTGATTTTTAGGAAATGCAGTAAGAAAGCCTTCAATTACACAATACTATCTGTGCCAGCCCTTTCAATCTTGCCCATGAGAAGGCAGACAGGGTAAAAAAGACAGTTGCTAGAGTGTGAGACTTCTGTCTCTATTTCAAAGTAACTTCTCATTACCTTTTAACTTTTCTATTGTCTAAAATAAGCATTCCATGTTTTGAAATTAACTACAGATTGTTGACTAAAAAAAAAAAATCACGCCAGTGTTTAAGGTATCTTCAGCAGCCTTCAAACTCAAAGCCATTGACGTGAACTGGAGAAGTTTAGCTTATTCAAAAAGCGAATTTAGTCTGGGCAGTAGTCTTTGAATCAAATTTTAAATTTTCTTATACACAATAGTATTTCAAAAATAGAACTCATATTTGGATTTATGCTTTAACATTCATCATTTGGGTCCATTTGTATACTCATGTGTCACTGTGACTGTAAAACCCATAAAAAGGTATAATCCAAACAAGTTCGGGCAGACTCAGGTACCAAAAAATCAGAGAACGGTGACAAAGGAAGGTGGTTTAAGGAAAGATCTGTGTTAATTTTCATTGGAATAGCCTGCATTCTGCAAAAATACTAGATAGTATTAGTCCATATTTAGGTTTGCAATTAATGTCTGTTAATTATGATCTGAGATCTAATATAGAGTGCTTATATTTCTTAGCTAAAAATTACTTACTGACTTCAGAAACATGAATTCAGTATTCACAGAGGATTCTACGAGAGTGAGATTTTTGAGAAAGTAAAAAAATAAGTATTTTTCATTTTGATTTACAACATGTGCAAGAATACTCAAAATAATGCTGGCTAGAACAAGTTCTAACAAACATTCATTGCTGGTGACAATCAAGACAATGAAATAATTTTTTGGCTAAGTGGCAATGTTGGATATGCACCTCTAAGGTACTATAGCTGTAACGTTCATGTATCATGCACACCTGCATAAAAAAACCTCTCAGTGCACAATTTTCAGGGAGAAGCTGAACCTTACCCTTAGTGACAGAAGGAATGCTTTTTCCATCT
The DNA here is from genome assembly GCA_013389945.1 of Fregata magnificens. NCBI lineage: Eukaryota > Metazoa > Chordata > Aves > Suliformes > Fregatidae > Fregata > Fregata magnificens. The sequence goes on along the minus strand of WAAD01033600.1, from coordinate 76,324 downwards.
GAATTACTCAAATTGAGTAACTAGCCCATTCAAGTTTTAAAAACCTATCAGACTTTGAAAATATGGGAGTTTGTCTTCCCCAGTCCATTAATTAAAAAGACGATGGATAAAAAAATGCTAGGAGAGCTACTCTCTAAACCTTACAAAGGAGAAGGTAAATAGAAACAAAGCGTACAGCTTCTAACTACAGCTAATACTTTGTCTTAAATACAAAAATATTTGTTATCCCCCCCCTTCTGTTATCCAAAGCATGGAACAGCTCCAGTGAACAAAATATAAGTTGGTTAGAGCTGAATTAGAGAAATAAATAATTTACATCCAGAGAACAACCCGACATAAACGACACACAAAGAACTCATGTATAAAATTTTACCTTTCTTTAAATGCAAAAATCTAATAATACAAGTAAATATAACCAGACTATAGAATTGTTTAGTGAGGTATACTGTTGTGTTTAGACATGTACATACAACAGGTTTAGAGTGTCTATTCCACAAAGAAAAATGTAAACTGATGCATCTCCATCTTAAATGTAATCAAGATCATACCGGGGGGGGGGACAACCCAAAAATAAACTAAAGAAAATTATTTTAAAATTGATTATCTGAATGAAGACTTCTTGGCTGATTTAAAAAACAGTTAAAATATATTTCAAAATTAACAAATGTTATAGTTTGTACAGAATGTGAATAAAATGACTTAAGAAGCAGCATACGTATAATTTTTAGAGTCTGGTCAGCTATTCTGCATGTAACATTCACATATATATCCTACTATTTATCTCCTACCAGGCCAAAAAAACCCTAGTGAATGTACTGTAGAATCAAAAACAAAACAAGAGTGAAATGCAGGTGTAGTTTTTTGTACCATTCCCTAACACCAGAAGGCTTGCTGTTAAGCCTCCCTGCAGAGATACACAGTTAACCTACAGCTAAGCCTTTCAAGCTAAGAGCTTCTCAAGAGAAAAGCTGCAATTCAAGTAGGGCATTGAGCAGAAGCTACTGCCAAGAACCATACCTGAAGCCACACAATAACATTTCTTTGTCAGAACAGAGAAGAATATTTACTGCCATGACTATCTCACTATATACCACATATCAAAGACAGCAATGAAATATTTTACAACAAAGCAAAATTATTATCTTGAAAGTAAGCTATATAGTCCCTATTTAGGAATTCTTTTCTGATCAGCTATGAAAAACTACTTTTTCCAGCAAAGTTCCACTTGAATTTCCTACTGCCGCTAGCCAGTTCTGGAACTGGTAGCAAAAGGCAAATTACAGGCTGGTTTTTTAGTAATTCGATATGTTACATTAATAAATTATGGTTAGCTTAAATTTACTTTATCATGAAAAGTCAGAGAATGTAGACGTGAATTTGCAGAAGTAATTTTCCAACATGAATACTTGAATGGCACCAGACAACCTGAGTTTTAAAAGAGCAATATCAGCAACAATTTGTATTACTTACTGGTATGTAATAGATATTCATTTTAGGGGCTTCATTGGCAGTCATTAGCATTCCTAAAAAGAGATTTCCACATTTAAAAATACTGGTCACAAGAGGATAACACTACCTTTTTTTAAAAAAACCCTATATATACTCGAGGCATTTAATTCACATGAAGTAGATTTGTACATAGGACTTAAAATATCTTTCCAGGAAAAGAAACGGAAAAACGGGAAAATTTGCTGGCACCAATAATTAAAACAAACAAACAAGAAGCCTAGAATGGCAACCTGAGTATTTGTAGGGAAAGAACCCTTCACAGGTTAGGGGAAAAGGGGTGAAAGCACATTACCTGTACCTCATACAGTACATATTCTTGGCCTGTAATGGAACAGCTAATTGGGACCCGTAATAAATTGTTGTGTCAAATGCTAAGGAAAGTAAGGTCTGATAGCAGCACAATTAATGAAGCTTCATTTCCTACATATTCATCCCCTTTTGTCCTCTATCTTAACAACTGTTCAGCACCACTTCAAGCAACACTAAGTCCTGACAACTGCAGGCTGCCAATTTTCGTAACAAATTTAAATAGTTCATCCCACAATACAGTTTAGAACAAATCCAGTTAGTATTGCAGTTAAAACCTACCCTGGGCATAAACTTGTATTATTAATACAAGAGGGTTTTGGTTTTTTGTTTTGCTTTGTTTTTAAACACACATCTATAGTCTAAACAAAGTCATAAATCGTAACATGGTTTACACCTTTATTTGTATTTCATCTTGGGAAATGAGCACAACAGTACCTTGTCAACACAAAATGAGAGACAGGATATTGTGGCTTCAAATGCAGTAATATTAGTGATATTAGCCAACCAGGGCTAATGCAAAATTTGCAATACCTATGAATACACCTAAGAAACACTGTGAATAAGGGTTGCAAATACTCTGAATATAAAAAAAACTACTGTAGAAATATTAAAATCCATGGAAAATCTCCAATTGCCACAAGACTTCATTTAAGTTCAAAATGAGAAATACTCTCAATTTCCTTCTGCAAAGAGAGTAATAAGGACATTTGGCATATACTTTTACATTTATCTCAATTTTCTCTTTCCAATGCAGATGATCACCATACAAGAGATGGAATATGAAAAGAGCAATCAAGTTAGATAACATTCTGATCTAAAAGTACCGTAACATATGCCACTGAGACTATGAATAATTGGGTCAATTACTACACACCCAGAGGGTAGAAATATAATTTACACCCAACTAGAGGAACGCAATTAACATGGGTGGAGTAATCCTTCCTACCTAATCCTTTCATTAAAAATACACAATGCAGCTGGATTTATAATGTCAGAAAAAAGGGGGCTTGCTTTCCTGGCAAAGCAAGGAATTTGTGAAAGCTTAGTCAGCAAACTGAGGCTAAAAACCATACCTGGGAAGGTTTGCAGGCAATTTAAGGAAAAAGCAAGAATTTATAGTATATACACGTATACACACACACACACAAAATGTACAATATGCATATACTATAGTATATAGATTACATGCTCCCTTAACATATCAGCATGCTCACTACAATTTCAGGAGACAAAGCATTTCTCCATTGACTGAATATGAATCACTAGAGATAAAAGGAAAGAAATTAATTCTGCAGGTGCTTCAAAGATGACAGTAAAGGAAAAACCTCCTCTTTGAGAGTCTTCCACCAATAATTAAAGGAGGGAAAAACAGACTTTGGAACAGTACATGGGCGTATACTACAGGGGAAATAAAAGAATTAAAAAAAGGAACAACTCTGTGAAAGGAGAACTCTACTTCACGCATTTTCATTGTTGCAGCTTGTTAGTTTTAACCAATTTTTATGGGAAGAGAGACCACACCCTAACAAACTACAGAGCAGCCTAGTCTGATAAAAAAAGGGAAATAAATGAGAACTTTTTTCAGAGAAAAGGTTTTAATAAGACCATTTTTGGAAAGTGGTCTACAATACAGTATCATCAATTTAAAGGAATGAAAACACCAGCATGAAGCAGCAGTAAATGGGAGAAGCAGTTTTAGAAAAAGCAATTTTTTACTTTTAAAAAATATTTTACAATAATTGAAACAAATGAGGCACAAATTTCTATATGCTAAAGATGCTGTTAAGTTTCATTTATATTGTACAACTTAACTGATCTGAGTCAAGGCTACTCAGTAAGTGGTAAACCTTTTCTCCCCTAGCCCCATTCTNTAAAATAATTTAATTAAAAATTAAATTAAATTTAAATTTTTAATTAAAAAAACCTCCCACAAAACTACTGAAAAAGAATAATTCACATTATACTGATCCACAGTTTACCATAAATATTTCAGAATGTTTTATGTTACAATGTAGTTTCACTTTTTTTTTTTACTTTTTTTACAATTGTGACAATGCAGTGTTAAAATTATTTCATTACTGCACATGCAGCAGACATTTTGATGTAAAACAGGGCTGCAACTAATACAAAGTATCAGCTACTTTCTGTGGTTTTAAAACAAAACTGGATTATTACAACTATTGTAATGAAATCATAGATATAAAATGGAAAAGTAAAATGTCTAGACATACTAGACAACAATTTTGCCCAAACAAAAGCATTCCAAATGTAGATTCAATGACTTCTGGTTCAGGACATTTCTGAAATTGTTCTCTTCAATTTGAAACAAAGCATGTAAGTGTATGAAACAAATTCTGAATTTTGACCTACATCAGTGAAATAAAATATGAAAGAGTTTCCTTCCATGCAATGATGGAACTGCAAAGCTGTTTTAAGCGAATATAAGAGCATAAGGGTGATATTAGGATATGGGCTTTCTGAGCAGCAGTGTCACACAAGCTGTTAGAGTACAAGCTAGGCAAATATCTCTTGGGCTTCCTGTGCCATGCTGGCTTCACGAACATCCAGGGGTGCTCTGAGAATGCTGGGGCACCAGTGACAGTAATGAGCCATAGCCATACTGGTACTTAAATTATATTGTATTTCCAGCTCCCCACAACTCCAAGTTCCTATCACTGAACGTATTTCCTTATTTTCAGATGTCCAAACATAATTATTCTTTAAATTCTGAATGAGCATGAGGTGGTGCTTGGCATTTTAAATTCTGCAGCAACAGTATTTATGACAAACATGCAATGCACCCCCTCTTACCTTAAGTCTCTTAATTTTCACTGCAATATGTTCCAGTTTTTCCCCTCTGTCTTCCATATGATTATAAAATACAACCTAGTTTTCATCCCACAACAGTTCTTACCAAAAGACATCAACCTGCTCCTCTAAGAGACATGGTCGATGAAAGAACAATAAGAAAAGCAGAACTGACTTAAGGAGGAGATGTGGGACACAGGACTGGAATGCACAATCTAGATCACAGACACATGAAAAAGTAACGTCCAATAAGCGACATTAGGGAGATATGTGCATTTAATTCTTTGTGCTACAAAATTCTTCCTGCAGAATCTCATGAAAATCATTTCTGCAAAAGCACTTGAGGCATGTCTACATACCACAGAGGCTACAGAGCGTCCATAGTTAAGTAACGTCCATCCTTGTAAATATTCAAACTTGACTGGTTATGACCTGAGCAACCTGATCAGACTTTGAAGTTGGACCTAACTTCAAGTTTGGCCCTGCTTTGAGCAGGAAATATACGACCCCCAGAGGTATATCCCTTCCAACCTAAATTACACTAAGATTCTACATTGTCAAATAACTTACTTCTGTTTCACTCCCTGTCAGGAGCCCTTCATTATCAATGCTGCATGGATGCTAATTCACTCCTGGGTTCTCTTCTGGATAAAATCAATAAGCTCATCAAAGGTGAAACCTGATGAAATGCTAAAGATAATTCACTCCAATGACCTCTCTCTGTAGCCACTATGGATGAGAGAAGACCAGGTTTGTCTGCTTCCCTGTGGCACAGCCCACAATTTTACCACAAAGTTATTCTCGAACATCCCAAAAGGAACTCAAACATACAACCAGGGCACACGAGATGTACCCTCAGCACCATGCCACAAAGTCCCTGTTTTGGCAGGCTTCAATTCTTTGCTTACATTATTTCTGGCACTTTGATCTGGGAAAAACAAATACACAGAATGAAATTAAAAATGGTATTGATGCCTTTTTGAGGGCACAGAAAAACCTAGCCCAATTCCTAAGCAGTGAAACACCAGTCTGTTTCAGAGGGGACTAAACCCGAGCAGCGTGGAAGCGAGTTAATATTCTCATCAGCAAGGTCCTGCAGACCATTACAGTTTTGCTACTGCATAAGGTCAAAAACGCCCACCATCTCAGTAGGGTTCAGTATTTAAGTGCTTATCTTACCAAGAGAAAACAAAACAAAAAAAAAAAAAAAAAAAAAAAAAAAAAGGACACATTCTTAACTGAAGTTGGCAGAAAAGACAAGTTTTAACTTGTTAGAAATCTCAAACTCACTTATCTACAATCTTAAATTTGAGCTGCTAGTATGAATCAAAGTCCAAGTCGCTCTGTCTTCACTGCTACCTCTCTCTAAAATGAGGATAACAGCAGAGTTTGCAACACAGGCATTCTTTGGATCAAGAATTTTGTCCTGTGCCACCCTACTGGCCCTAATTTTTATTTAATCTTTTTCAATACTGCTTTCTAAAAAGGAACCAGGTGTCACATACTAGTTAAGAACTAAGCAACTCAGATCACGCAGGAAAAATTACAGCCAGTTGCAGTCTGAGGTACAACCAAAGCACATGAGCACATACAAGCACCATTTTGTAAAATATTTTTACTCCTAAGGTAGGATCTGGAAACTTTGGTTAAAAGTGACCCTCAGTTTTGACCTCTAAACATAACGTGGCCTACGGCCATACCACCCTGAGAACGCCCGATCTCGTCTGATCTCGGAAGCTAAGCAGGGTTGGGCCCAGTTAGTACCTGGATGGGAGACCGCCTTCAAATACCCGGTGCTGTAGGCTTGTCTACCTGAGCTTCTCCAAGGCTTTCGATACGGTTCCCCATGGCCTCCTCCTGGAGAAATTGTTGCGTTATGGCCTAGAGAAGTGGTCTGTGTGGTGGATGGGAAATTGGCTGACAGGCCGCACCCAGAGGGTGGTGGTAAATAGCTCCTTTTCAAACTGGCAGCCCGTCACAAGTGGAGTCCCCCAGGGCCCAACATTATTCAATATCTTCATAAGTGATCTGGATAACAGGATCAAGTGTAGCCTGATGAAGTTTGCCGATGATACCAAACTGAGTGGGGAAGTGGACACTCTGGAAGGGAGAGCCACCCTGCAGAAAGACCTAGATAGGCTGGAAGAGTGGGCTAACAGGAACCTTATGAAGTTTAACAAGGACAAGTGTAAGGTCTTGCATCTGGGAAAACAATCCAGGAGTGCAGCAAGACTGGGATCCACCTGGCTGGAGAGCAGCTCTGTAGAAAGGGACCTGGGGGTCCTGGTGGACAGGAAGCTTAATATGAGTGAACAGTGTGCTGCTGCGGCCACGAAGGCCAATAGGATGCTGGGTTGCATCAACAAGGCATTGCCAGCAGAGATAAGGAGGTCATTATCCCACTCTACTCAGCGCTTGTCAGGCCACACCTGGAATACTGTGTGCAGTTCTGGTCCCCAATATGCAAAAAAGATGTGGACAGGCTGGAGGGGGTCCAGAGAAGGGCCACCAAGATGATCAGAGGTCTGGGAAGCCTGCCATATGAGGATAGGCTGAGAGAACTGGGTTTGTTCAGCCTTGAGAAAAGGAGGCTTAGAGGCGATTTCATCACCATGTATCAGTACTTGAAGGGAAGTTACCAAGAAGATGGAGACTCCCTTTTTACAAGGAGTCACATGGAGAGGATAAGGGGTAATGGGTATAAGTTACTCTTAGGGAGATTCCAATTGGACACCAGAGGAAAATTTTTCACAATGAGAACAGTCAACCATTGGAATAATCTCCCCAGGGAAGTGGTTGACTCTGCTACGCTGGATACTTTTAAGACTCAGCTGGACAGAGTGCTGGGCCATCTCGTCTAGACTGTGCTCTGGCCTAGAAAGGTTGGAGCAGATGATCCTTGAGGTCCCTTCCAATCTGGTGTTCTATGATTCTATGATAACATTATGAGACACAGCAAATCTGAAAACAGTCACAGAAAGCATGAAAATCTGTGCACTTAGGAATCTACACTTAAAACCAAAGTATTCAATCTCAGGGAAGGCACAATAAGTGCTATACCTAAAACAAGGAAAGATCAAACAGTTGTGAACACTTGTAAAAATTTGTAAACTTGCTGTAAAGAGATTTTTCCTAGCTCTAGAAAGCAAGCTCTAACTCATCTGGGACTTAGCCGAGACAAAAAGCCAAAATTCCTGTTCTTATGAAATGAAACACTTCAGATATTTGAAAGGGCAAAAGAGGTCAATCACTCAATAGACAGCACAGCAGCTCCTCACTGCAAAGAGGCTCCGATTTAACACAGATGCAGAGGAAACAATGACACTAACTGACAAGTAACCATTTTTTCCTAGCTCTGTCATAAGGAGGGAAGTGGACCTCATTCATATCACCTAAACAGAAAAAAAGACCACAGCTTGGGTTAACACAAGCTTTCCCTTTTGAACTTACTAAGACATTAATATATCTAACGTACCTGAATTTGGATACAGGCAGACATCATTGATATCATATTCCGGCTCCATTGAAGTAAATATCTTCCCCTGAAATTGTAGGAAGAAAATATATTATAAAGAACTCCAAACAATATAATTAAATTTAGTAAATCTAAACATTAAGAACAGCCATTATAGAAGCCAAGAAATATGATGGAATAAAGATGGAACAGATTTTGCAGAACAATAAAATGTTATTAAAGTATCTGAACATAACACAAGGAACTCAATATTGTATTTTGCCTCTGATCCCATCTCTTACAAGGAAGTGTAGCCTACTGGTTATTGGAAGACACAGCAATGTACAGCGGCACTTCTAATTTCTCAGCTCACACTTCTGTGTTGAAAATATGTGTGTCAGATCTGCTTTATTTTATTTTATGCAAAAGGAGGGGTGACGTCCATAAGTTCTTGGCACATTGCCCCTGTAACCCTCCTTTTGTTCAAATCTGAATGTGATAGTTTTAAATCATTTAATTTGGTAAGTATCATTAGCTGAAATGACGGATTGGGAGTGGAATTTGATTCCTGAGCTTGGTTCCTCCACCGTGCTCGTGCCTACATAAAATGAAATACAACTCAGCACTTTATCTGTAATTTATAAACACAGTATTAAAGACATCTAAATATAAAATAAAAGTAGCAAAAGCATTCAGCGGTATCTAGCTTAGATCAGAACTGAAGTTATAGAGGTTATTTAAGAAAAAGGTAAAAGCAGGAAACAACATTCTCAAAAAAAAAAAAAAAAAAATAAGAATTGGAACACAGTCTGAAAAACCCAGACAAAATACAGGTGCTCTTATAAGCCAACACATAAGACAGCCAGTAAAGGAAGAGTCTCTAAGAACTGGGCCACAGAATCTGAAGCATGAGAGTACATGCCTACACAGTTCTAAATGAGGGACAGGAACAGAGCAAATTTTGATCCTATTCCTCTTTTTTCTTTCCCTGCAGCAATCCCACCTACCTTTCTGGGCCCCTCCTTTCCCTCCCAGTTACATGCTGTTACCCCACCCACCTCTGGTCTCTCCCGATGATTAATAAGAGTCCTCCCCCACCCTGGTCTTAGCAGACAAAAGCCTCATGCTCCCCACCCCAAGGCACGTCTCAGCATGGGGCTATTCTGGTATCAAAGCCATATGCTCTCCACCCCGCAGTCTGCCTCTGCAGTTGGTTCCCAGCCAGAGATAGTCAGGAACCAACATCTGGGAGAGGTGGAGCCAGCTGGAACATACTCTAGGAAAGAGTCCAAAGCTATCTCTGCCTTCCAGCAGTAAGAAACCCTCCCTTTTCCCACTGCAGAGGCCACCTGACAAACCTTACAGTATTTCATTCTCAATGAGGGAAATATATATACCTAGGAAAAATGGAGAGAGGCCACTGCAGATGTTTTAAATAATAACCAATAATTTATTTGCTCTTCTAAACAATAAAAAGTAACTGCAGAGGAGCTTACAAAAAAATGCTTGCAATCACAGAAAAAAATAAAAGAGGCTGTTGAAAGTTCATGAAGAAGCACAACAATAGAGAAATGACTGCCTGAAATAGTCAGAAAAAAGTGCCTCTGAACTACCATAACTGCTTTTGATTACAAAGCTAGAAAAGCATAGATGGAGCACGTTTTTAGAAGGAATACAATGAATAAAAATAGCCCCTCAAACTGAACCAAGCTACAGTATTATTACTATGAATCTGTGGGGTAACATATTTTGTGCAAGCTGCGTTGATGGAAAGATAAGAAAAAGAACACCATAATATAATGAAAGAAAGCCTTACGAAACTTAGGAGAGTTCAACTTCACTTGAAGGTGCAAAATGCAGGGATAGAGATGCTGCCTATTGCAACATAATCCATTAATACAGCATAGTACACATTGTTACTTGGATCTAGGCATAGTATCTGCTTCAATATCCAAATAGGTTTCTGCGAAAATAAGCAATACCTGATTTTAATAGGTCATAAACTAACTGATCTACGTTTGAAGGTAGCCCTTCTTTGAGCAGGGAATCGGACTGACCATGTTTTCTCTAATGAAAAAAATCATAACTGGATGTGTTCAAGCACACTGTGAGAAATACACAAACCAGGGCAATGGCTAAGATACTACTTTTCATGTTTAAATCCTTCTACTGAAAGAAGCATCTTAGGCAGACATGTACAAACAGCTAAAAAAATACCTAAGACTATATCTTTATACCTGACAGGCTGTTGAATACCTTCCCAGATGTTGGTTTATTTAGTTAAGACAGGACAAAATGCTATGTAAATTAGGACACATTAAAAACCCAACTTCCTACAGTGAAATTTCAGCTTTATTATTGAAGCTGCATGAAAAAAAAAAAAAAATTAAGAAATCTGAATGCAGCAACACAAAAACACTTACCGTATCTTTGTTCCACATTTTTATGATTCGAGAATCTGCAGAGATAATTAAATCCAACTGACGTTGAAACTGAATTGACTTAATAGGCAGGCCATAGTGGTGATCTTTGACTATTAATGGATTACTAGACCGGAGATCATATAATAAAACCTTGAAGAATAAGAGACAGATTAAACTTAGAATGTTGTAAGATCAAGAGAAAGTCACGCACACCAGATCTTCACTAAAGATTTAATTAAACTTGAGATTTTTTACTTAAATACATAGGCAGGATTTCCGTAAAAGAAATAATTTTAAATTCTGAAAACAGCTTATTAAGTGAGCCCAGTTTATTCTGACAATATATTTTAACCTCAGAATGCTTCAGTCTAGAAAAATTAAGAGCAAATTTAAGAGCTCATCATCTTTCTAAAGTCTTTTTAATTTCTATTGAAAAAATGAACTGTTTTCAAGGCTCTTAGTATTTCTTAATTACTAATATTTCACTTTCAGATTCTTGTGCTGTTCTTACAAGATTTAAATTTTCAGACTCCCTTCCACATTCAGTGAGTATCACTTTCACTCAGTGAAACACCACACAATGTAATTTTTTATTTTAAGGGAAGTAGAGAGTACAGGCCTAGTCTTCCACAAACCTGCATTTTTATCTCCAAAGTTTTGTATGCAACTTGAGAAAGACCTTAAATCTTTCACATGCAAAGTGTGAATACTAATAATTTTGGGGAAAAAAAAATATTATCACTTTGTTTAATAAAAAAATATAAACTCCAGTAAAACTTGCCTGACATGTATACTAACATTATCACAAATACAACTCTTACATATGCATCTGCTCTTGAACAAGCTACAGTTGTCTAAACCCACCAAAATACTGATGAAGGCAGGAAAAAATCCCCATACTCCACTTTACAAATATGATGGTAACAATGAATAAATGAATCTAAATGATCCCTTATAGAAAGATAAGGCAGTAAAAACAATAGTTGAAAGACAATCACTTCTGCTTCATTAGCCACCATCAAGATAAGGGACAGCATATATGTTGCATTGAGATGGTGCTGATAGTCTCAAAAAGCAGAAACTTCCCTGCATGCTTCACTCTTAAGTCATAAGAAAACTGCAGAACTTGAAGTTATATAGTATGTAGGTTGTGATGATTTTAAGTGGTCCCTACAGTATTCTGAAGGGCAAGACCATTTGACAAAATTGATTTGCAGTTTAAGAATTACTATTACTACTCTATACATGTAATATATGCTCTTATAGATACTTTTATTAATATATATTTACATTACAATAAGTGCACTCAATGTATGATAGACCTGGACTGGCAACTGCAAGAAAAGGATCTCCTAAGAACTGCTGTAGATGAAGTTAAGTCTACCTGCCCAGTAGATGTTCCAACAGCCATATTCAAAGCTCCATCAAATTTCAGCGCTGAAATGGATGGTAAACCATCTATCCTGCAAAGCACAATGCTTGAAGTTAGACATTCTTTCAATAAAGGCCGCAAATAATTTTTTCAATGTTAAAAATAGCTAAGATAATGAATGTAAATTAATTTACAGATATCACTCAGAAATACTACTTCAAAAAGCTGTATTGTTTACATTCACAACTTGTGGTTTTATCAAAAATTAGCCACTACTACTCAGATCAATAACTAAGAGACTCCTCTATGACTAAGAAAACCCTTTATTCACACTAGCAATGAGAATAGAAGATCATGGGCAGGTCATTTTAATGCAAAGTGGGATTTGTTTCTAAAAGCAAAACTTCTGAAAAAAACAGAAGAACGCACTTTGAAAAGGTAGCCTTTACTCACTCTGTGTCTGCTGTCACGCTGCTTAAAGCACAGTCCAACAGCCCAACACGATTTCTAGTTCTAGGATCCCAGCATTCCACTTTACCCTAAACAGTTTAGAAAATAGTTTCAAGCTTATGCAGCAGATGTCTGGTATTCTGAAAATATTTAAATACAATTATGAATTATTTAATCTCTGAATAATTAATCAAATTTCCTAGGTTGACATGAGTTGTTCTAATAATGGCATACAAGCTCCACACGTTTCATTTATATTTTTTTAAAATGTGGTCTGAATGAAAATCATTAACACTAAATTTCTGAAGATTAATAAGGTACACATGCTAGCTAATTTCTACAGATGGCTATACTGTAAAGCAAGGTAACATTATTTTCTCTCCAATCTGCAAAATCTCAAGCGTCTCAGCAACCAAGGTANAGCGGAAATACATGTCTTTTTGCAAAAGGCTACGGGAAAAAAAAAAATTACTGTCTCCTAAGTCTGAAACTTAGTCCAAGTCTAAAACTTAAGTCTAAAACTTAGGAGAGCACAAAAGTGTAACTGGCTTTATGGATACCAGCAGGAATGAAAGCCAACAGCGTGCTCTCACTGAAAATGCAAATAAGCCTCAAAAGGCGACCTTATGAGGGTAGAGGGAGCAGATTGGAGAGAAGCTATTTTCCCTGTGCTACTAAAGCATGAGGCAGTGTGTCTAGTGTTGGGCCCCTCAATTCAAGAGGGATGTTGAGAGCATCAAGAGGGCTACCAAGACACACAAGGGGCAGAACACAAAACATACAAAGAAAGGCTGGAAGAATCTTAGCTTGCTTAGTCAGGCGAAGAGCACCCTGTAGGACAACCTAATAGCAGGCAGCAACTGAAGTGCAGTTACAGAAATGACAGAGTCAAACTCTTTGCAGTAGCAACAGTGAAAATTTCAGATTTTCCTGGGCAAGTTGGAGAGGAAGGAAGAATTCTTTATGATGAGGTAGTGCATCATTGCAACAAAAAAATCCCAGTGAATTTCTGGAACCGCCAAGCTTGCAGTTATTGACAGTCCTGTTCAAGCATTAAATGACATCTGAAGCTCCCCTTCCAATCAATATTTTTATGATTGTAAGCATTTCAAGTGTAATCTCTCAAATACTGTTCCCTCTTTCTAACACGTTTAAAACATTCAAAAAACTACCTGAAATTAGTTTTCTTTCTAATGATTTGGTAAGTTTTAGGAAAATAAAATTGAAAATGAGGTTGTATTAAGTTGTGAAAGTAGGGCTTCAGTCTGAAACATAGTACCAATTTCAGCTGAAAACACACACAAGTCTTACTGTTCATAACCAGTCAGAAACATATTTGCGAACATGATGTGTTCCTCAGTCTCCCAGATAACTGTTTGGTCTGTACAACCAGAAACATTCTCCCACAGACAGACAAGTGGGAGGCTACCGTACTGTATCAGTCATCTTCTTCTGCTACTTCAATTCATGCACATTCTTGGAAATCTCACAGGGGAAAAACTTTGAAAAGACTAAAGCTAGAAGGCTAGATAATAATGTCTCTGATCAAATAGAAATATTTATTAAAACAAACCTGTACCAGAAATGCTAAGGTTTCTTCTCAGGAAAAAAAGTATTAAAATAAACANGAAATTCTATCTGCACTATGCTTGAAAAAGTCATCTTGTTTAATGGATCCATACTTAACATAGTAAATGAGATCAAATTAATTAATTAGGTTCCTGTCATGATTTCTTCGTATCCTCATGCAAACTAATATAAAAAGGAAACAAACACTACTGCCCTTTCTATAAAAGGAATGCAAACATTTACCTCAGCCGTCCCCATAGCAAACAAGAAGTGTACAGGATTTATGTCACAGACATTACTCTCTCTAAAACAGAAAAAGGAGCAAGTTTAATGATCTCAGAATAATTTAACACATGAACAACTAAAAAGATTTCTGTAATCATGTACACTATTGCTCAGCCGGGAAAAGCAAAAGCTGGAGGGAAGGATGACGGCCACCTAATAGCAGCTTCCCATACTTAAGAGGAGCTTACCAAGAATTTGGAGCCATCAGAGACAGTGCTGATTACTTCAAACAGGGAAGGTTCCAACTGGATGAAAGGATAGTATTTTTATGCCATGCAGGCAATTAAGCACTGGAACAGGTTGCCCATAGAGGCTGTGCAATTTCCAACCTTGGAGTTTTCAAGACCCCCTGGGAAAATTCATCTGAATTCAGTATGACCATGCCTTGAGCAGGAGGCTGGGCTCTGAATTCCAACCTGAATGATTCTGTGTTTCTCTGCCCATACCCACCACCTACCACCAAGCCTTTCCTTATCGCTCTGCTCCACTATATTCTTAAACAACTCGATTATGTCAAAAGGTGTTCCTGATTACTTTTCTTCTGAAGCTTACATCTCCAACATATTCTGATGAATGGCCTGTCTTTCTCTCCCTCCCTCAAGTATCCTGTTTCTCAACAGGGCACCCAGGAGCCCTGTGCTTCTCCAGCAATTCTTCCAAAGTACAAATATTTCTCTTTACACCACTCATCCTGGCACCTTCCAACTTCTTCCATTCAAAGCCCTTCACCTCTAATTCTATAACTCATCCAATTCCCCTACCCTCACAACCTTCTCACAACTTCAGGTCTCGTCTCCCTAATTCAGATGTCACACCAGACCCTTAGCATTCCCGCTCCAGGATTTTCCCAAGTTTTTTTGCTGCTGCTCAGTTTCTGTACTTATGCCTGCTCAAATATTCCTCTGTCCATTAAACTATCCTACCCATTGAACACCAGCTGTCGCCCACCAACTAGCCGCTTTATCTAGGCAAGTCTGCTCTTCTCATCTGCCTCTCCCCACATAAAAGAAGCCCAGCTCCTGCTCTGGTAGGGTTTTCAAAAGAATCAGACACACGTTGGAGAGAGAAAAATTCTCTTTGGGCTACTCCAAGAGCAGAAGGACAAAGACATGCCTGGGAAAGTACATACCCTGTGGGTAGATCTCTATATGATGGCTAAATTAGCAATAATGGCAAAGTGTTAATGAAATGCTCTTAAGATCTAGTTATATAATACCTACTACAAGTCTATATTAAGCAATTTTAAAATATCCACAAAAGAAAACTCAATTAAAACATAAAAACTAGAACAAAGAATTACAGAACATAAAATAAAATGAGGCTCAGACTCGGCATATGTTCCTTTTCAACTCTACAATGTGTTTGGGCAGTATTCAGATACAGTACTGATGGTGAGCATGCTAGTAGTTTGCTTCCACCTGGTGGAAAGAAGACAGACGTCATGCATTAAAGATAACTTACGAAGCATCCGTTTGCAGGGAGTTAAGAAACCTTCCTTGTTCCAGATTTAGCCTGTATACTTCAGAACTACAAAGGAAAAATCCAAAATTACTCCTTTCTCTTATGAATACTGAAAAATACTGTTATAAGTTAGGAGGAGTTATAAAGATTCTTGCTGACAGCCTAATTTTACCAAATATACAATTTTCAGACTTCACATTCTAAAACACATCTATCTATCTATGTGTCACAATAAGACACATCTATCCTTCAGTGTTAAAAATACAGAGAAAAATGTGCATGTTCACCAAAGATATTTATTACGCTGCAATATCCTACCAATTACTCTTTTTCCAGGGAAAGGTGCATTAATTCCTTTCTTAGGATGTTTTAATATCGTATGATTTACGTTACATCTTGAATTGCTACTTATTTTGTTTGAAACCCTGAAGAACTCATTTTATTTTTACTATGTCTTCTCACAAACTCAATTATTTATTTTATGTGATTTGACTCACACTTTAACAGCAACAAAACACCAACCAGGATAGAAAAAAGTTATTTAATTTTCCTTACTTAGATGCTAATCACTTTGTAAAACAGTACACTGAATTGCAATTTTTATAATAAATTTGCAACTACGTGATGTACCTGGTTTAAGAATCAAAGAAAAAAGTCTTAGAACCGTACAGGAAACTGAGTTATTCTTAGTCTTCCCACATTTTCCACTCTTCACAAACTGTCTCCATTATTAATTTGGAAGGAATTGCCACTTTTTTTAATTTTTAACTTTTCTGGTATTTTAATACTAATTCTATTCTTAAAAAACATTGCTAACAAAAGTGAAACAAAATAATCCACTTAATCAATACCTTGCTCCTACAAAATACAGGTCACACGATGGATAGTGATAAGAGAAATCTCTACCGAATTTTGGTATTCTTGTCCTGTAGTAATGTCCGTGTTGCGAATGAAACTCCACAAATCTGTCACACTGCAGGAAGACAATCTGAAAATAAAACAGAAAGAACTCAAACATGCAGAAGCAGATAACAATCTCCTCAACTTGTCTTACAGCACAAACTCCAGTGATTTTTTTCAAGCTCACAGAGGTTTATCACAACCCATTTAAACCATTTCTACTAAAATTATAGAATCGATTAGCGCTTCATCATTCTCACTAGCCATAGCAAAATGCTTTATTAATAAAGATTAAAGTGACTCTGCAACCAGAAGCAGTATAGTCATCTCAGTGTTATGCTGCACCAAAATTTATCTGTGCTTCTTTCAGACACCAGAGTTAATAATTTCTTCCAGGTACAATGCCATGCAGACACCAATATGTTCACAGGTACTAAGCACGGGTACTACATACATCCTGATGCACGGCAGCGTTCCAAAAAATGACACTAACGCCCTTTGTGCATTTTTTTGTTTGCCATCTGAATGGGTACATTGTTTCTTTCTGAAACTTAGACAAACATCTCAGTCCTGGAAGAGCCCATGGGGACGTGTTACTAGAAGGCTAGATCTATACTAGTAAATAAAATAGGCCAGAACCTGCCCCTATAGTCCTGATGGCTAGTTAACATGGCACAACTCATATTCATGTGAAGGAATTCTTCCCACTCCAAACACAGACAGCATCACCTGCACAATCCACTACACTCAAAACACGGCCAGGCACTGTGTGATGGAGGAGCAGTTGGCCTGGCCCAAACTCAGGCCACGATGCATACAAGCAATTAAATGATATGGATAATCACAGGCTAACTCTTGACTCTGAGCCTCATCCCTATTTAGCTTAGATTAGAAAAGCGCTAGTTTAGTTTAGAATATGTATAGTACATGCATCTTCTAAAAGTAGTATATAATGAAGATTTTAAATTTCCTACTGCTGGACTACATTGTTAGCACTGCAAATAAGGATGAGAAGCTCAGGAAAGGTGAGATACAAAAGTTATTTTGAATCTGTATATTCTTCCCTTACGAAACATGGAGAAAGTACTGACCTGGGCTAGTACTTCATACCTATTTATCATTAAGTCCCCTCTTACTTATGCTTTTGCTGATATCAGAAACCCTAGTGTTTCAACTTTTATTCATGGACTTGCTCATCTGGGTCCAAGACCAAGTAGAGTATCATCTTTCAGAAGTGTAACTACAATTTCATACAAGGTGAAAGATGCAGCTGCACAGTTGATGTTATACAATGACGTTTTTCGTATACATCCCAATCAATCCTTTGTGTGCCTAATGCCCTTATGCTTTTAAGTGGAGGTTTACAACAAGCAAAGCTCTTTACTTATCTGTTTGAAACAATGCCCAGATCAAATCTTTTCTTTGTCATCATTGCAAAAGAAGAAATGTCTGCATCTTCATGCAGTACAGAAGCTAAATAAACTATTAGAAGAACACAAAATTAAACCATATTTAATTTAAAAATATCAGTATCACATTCTATTAGTTCACTATCAGTAAGCCATCAAAAACCTATTACCAGGAAGAGAAAAGATGCAGTTTGCTTTCAATAAGAAAAGTGAATTTTCTTCTCACCCACTCTACCTCCAACGAGATTTAAAGAAGTTTTTGCTGGTTGCCAAAAGCAACCAAATATTCTGCTAATAATTACCTTACCTCTAATAATTTTCTATTTTAAGATAAATTTCTACAATATTGGACTTGAAGATACTTGTGTCCTCTTTCATTAGCAGTGGATACAACTCATTGTAAATCACAT
>WAAD01033600.1:45745-56994 GCA_013389945.1 Fregata magnificens | reverse complement strand
ATGCTAAGGTTTCTTCTCAGGAAAAAAAGTATTAAAATAAACAATTAACTAAAAAAAAAAAAAAAGAGAAAGAAAACAGCTTGTCCTAATGAAATTAGCAAAAATATATGCTTAAATTTAATATTTAATTTGGAACATAACTCCTTGATGAATCAGCAAAGTTTACGGAAAGAGGTAACATCTTTTATTACACCAACTGCTGCAGCTGGAGAAAACAGATGAGCTTTCAAGCACATGAACACTTTTCTAGGTGTTAAACAGAATTAGAAGTGGTAACTGTATTGTGCCTGAAAAAGGGCTGATGGTCCTAAGAACTCATCTGTTTCCTCCAGGTACAGCACTTCATGGGGCGGGGGGGGGAAAGACATTACTTCTCTCCACAATTTTTACCTCATTCATATGCTTATAATCATCATGGCCACAACAATGCTGACAAATCAGGCTATTAACTTATCTATAGCTATCCTACCTCTCAAAAATGGTATAACTATGCATCACTCGTCACAAGGGACTGTGACTAAATGTTATCCTAGAAAGATTAACTAATTCAATTTTTCACATTATTTTGCTTGTACGATAGATCATTATTTGAAGTTTTTCTCTACTACAGACAAAAGACTTTAAAAGTGGTAAGGCAAATTATAATACAAAGACACAAAGAAAACAAACAACATTTTGAAGGTACAAAAAATGTTTATCCTGCTTGCTTTTCTAAAAAATCTTTCCTGTTCCAAAAGTTGTGTTGACTGCCTTTACTATATATGAAAATGCATTTTAATATACATACTAAACAATTTTTTCATTTATATATTGAAAACATTAAACGTACCTTTGAGTAATCATCTGATAAAATCTCAAACGTAACCACTAGAGGAGAGAGCAAGAGAATTTTAAGTCAACTAAGTAAAGCAAACTTATTTGCAAACACTGGCATAAATCCTGAAAACATTTACACATATGCTAACTTTTAGTCATATAAGTATTCCCCACAGGTGTCAATGTATAATGCAGGCATCACGATAAAATCTTTAATTATATAACTTTATTTGCAAAATAGTAAGTAGTTTTCTAAAACTTTAGAAACTTATGAAGCATCTTGCAATCTTTTTATCGTTCTTGTATACTTGACACGTTCCTCAACACAATGCTCAACCATGTATTTATTGGCGCGGGGAAAGTCTAATCAAATGGTTTTCAGTGAGTGTGTGGTCCATGGACCTTTGGTAATCTGTCAAAGATGACAAAAAAATGACGTGAGTTCAGATATACTACACACAAACCTGCACACGTGATCTTTCTAAGGGGTCAGCACTTCCACAGAAAAGTTTTTAAGGCTCAAAAAAAAAAATCACAAATTTGAAAGCTACTATCCTTGCTGAACACTGCAACATATTGAACTTTGCCTAGTTTTAAATGAGCTGGGTTGGGAACTTTAGGGAGCAGCTGCTTCAGCTAAATTGGTTCCATTTAAATGAGGTAGCTCATTTAAAGTTACCTGAAGTGACTCTATGCTACATTTCAAATTAAACATACTTTTGCAGTCTAGTAAGATGCCAGTTCAAAAGAATTTACTTTAAGCTCTAATTACTAGCAAGCTTTTACTATTACAATAACTCCTACTCTTTCAAAGTGGGTCTCATTCTTGCCATACCTTCCTCTCCCCAGTCTCTCTGAACCCCTACCACCTCCCCTCTCACTATGTTATAGCACTGTCCCTTCACCCTACGTGACTCCTTATAGTCCTGAGGCACAGGGTAAAGAAACATGACCATGCTCTAATCCTCCCTTCCTGACCTGATTCAGTAGTTCTCAATTTTTATTTTTCACATCACTTTCACACACACCATAGTTAGACCAGTTTCATTCTTCTGTAATGAGTTAGGACTTCTGCCACTCTATGCTCATTCCCTCATTGCTTTGGTCATCCCTGTATCCCAGTTTTCAGCCACCAGTCTTCTAACAAAAAACAAACCAAAACAAAAAACACCCACACACCATTCCCCAGATCTATGCACCCTAAAACTCAGAGTCACAGCAGCTCTGGCCTCCTCCCCTGGTCTAACTGCCAGCAGACTCTCCCTTTCCCATTGTCTAGATGGCTCCTTGGTTTCCTCACCATAGTTGTTCTCCCTCCAAATTAGTAGCAAACAAGGTGTAATTAGGGCCTTGGCCATATTACCATCTATCCCTAAGTACCCTGCTTCCAAGAAAACAACCAACCAAAACAAACCACTCTCAGGGAATTCTCTTTACCCTATATCTCACGTACTGAGCTTGGGCTCCAGTGGGAAAACAGTGAGAAGTCATTTCAGTAACGATGGTGCAACCACGGTGCATTCTCCTACCTTACTGCTTCACAGAAGAGGAAAGAAGGGAAAACTGACCAATACCCAGCCATTGTACCCACACAGCATTCCCCAAACAGAGCGCAGCCTTCAGCCACATTCACCCTCTGAGCCCAGCACTTACTGGCTCAAGGTAGATCTTAGATTCCTCACAGCACTCCAAGAAAGGAAAGAACTTTGACGGAGGAGGAAAAGGGAAAAATACAGCGATAAAGACTAAGTGATGTTTCACTCTAGATTCTTGTGTTCCCCCAACGTATATTTTGTCCCCTCAGCACAGGGAGGGAAATTTCTACTTGACTCCAACCTGAATTATATATGAAAGATATCTTGTACTAACGGCCATAGCTTATACTAACCTTCAGAATCTAAGCATCTTTCAAATTTCTGGGATAACTGATAGGTATCAAAACAGCGGATCCTTGGCTTATAAGTTCCTGAAAAAACAAGTTGGTCTTTAATAAAAAAATTAAACAAAAAGATCACATTAAAGCATTTTTTTTTTTTTTTTAAGTATAATGTCTGACATATACAGGTTTTACTGCGTTTCAACGCTAAGTATTCTGATCTTACTGAAGTCTCTGTGACTGGAAAAACATGCCTCTTAGTAACATAACCTTATGGCCTGGTTTTTGTCTTTGGTGCCTGAAAGCACCCTGTTTGTATGTAGGTTCTTCTGATTACCAGATACATCATACAGAATTTAATACCTTCCAGTAAGTCTGAAAGACCAAGGCTCTTTGTGCTATTAATGCCTACTAAAGTATTCATGTTTGGACCCTGCTTTGATAGTTACAAAATGTAGTATTACCCTCCATCCTTCAAAACAATACTCAAAACAATGATGTTCAGAAGTTACTTAAAGCAAATTTATATACACACAATAATTAAGAACTTAGTTTTTAACTGTATTATAAACAGCTTAGTTTTTAATTGTATTATAAACGCCCAGCTGCCAGCAGGGGGGTTGGACTAGATGACCTTCAAAGGTCCCTTCCAACCCAAACCATTCTATAATTCTATGATTCTAAGAACATCTGTATTCTAGTGTTTCACAATACCACTACCAAGACAGACATTCTACCACATCTTAAGAGTAGGCTTCCAAAACTCTGTTCAATGCTACATTTAAAAATGAACTCTTATCAATTCTACCTGAAATACTAAATCATTCTGCAATCAAGACTTTCTAGCACTTCTGGCCTCTGCTACAGAGAGACACTTTGTTAACTCACCAACTGCCATAATATACTGTCCATCTCTTGATACCTTGATCTTTGTGCTAACTGTGGGCATTTCAAAGTCTTGAATAAGTTCAATTCTTCTACGGACATCTATAAAGACATAAAATAAAATTATTTTTTAAAGGTAGCACTGTTGTATCAGCCCAAAAAATTGTAATGGTTTCTTATGGAAGCATATTGAGTTAATTGAATATAGGGTATATATTTTAAGATATCTTTTAAAATATAAAGATCTTTTAAGTATAATTAACACATGTTATAAGCAGATTAATACAGTCTGTAATCCTGAGATGCAGGCTCCCTCCATGCAAAATAAACGCTTACTTTGAGGTGGTAACTACGTAACAAATTACTATATAATGTAGTAGCAAATATATCACATATTTTACACAACTAAGATGTATAATATATTCCATCCTCCTGTTAACTCTATGCATTTTTGGTTCATTGAGGTTTTTATACAGCCCTTCTTACGGTATGTAAATAGCCATATTTTATTTTGGATAACAAGTTTAGGCTAAAATTATGATGTTCCTGCACTCTAAGATGAGCATAATACAAACGGAGGAGTTTATAGTTGGACTTTATCATAAGCCATACATGGAATTCCTCCATCACATTTCTGTACAATCTACAACCCCAATATTTAATGCCTGAAATTTAAAGCAATATTGGTAACATTCTCTTTATATAAAGCTGTGTGGAAAGTTGAAGTATGGCCCTCTAACCATAACTATTTATAGCTTTAATTTTGTAGTTTTTAAAATACGAGCTGTGCATAACTTCCTTGTATCAGTAAAGTGTCTCCCTCCGGACTTGCATGTTGCGTATGTGCCCCCGAGCATTGCTGAGGACCCTGCGATGGGAAAACTCACCCACATCTTTCTTCTGTAAAGCTCTTTTCTTCCTGTCTGAAAGCCACTGTAAGAAAATACATAAATCAGTCCCAAGCTTGTTACACATAAAGGAACCAGGCAATCGCTTAAAGTTTCTCCAATCTGAAAGTATTAAGAAATTTAGGCCGTTAATTCTTTTTCCCCTTGATTATTTTAGTTTCTACTGGTAAGTTTAACCATTCCACGTCAAGAAAACTTAAAAAGCAGTGGTTTTTTTTAAGGGTCTGTGGAATAACACACCTACAGCTAGAGACGCACGCATTCGAACTGCATTTTTAGCTTAAAAATTACTTACAGCTGGTTTTAGTTAACGATTCCCACCCTCAACACAGGCGCATGTGGAGAAGGGACAGCGCGGTCAGCCGCTCTGGCCCGGGCTGGAGCCGAGGCCCAAGGCGTACAACACGCCCCCAAAGCCTCCTGCCGCAGGAACCGGCCAGCGGCCCCCCAGGGCCCGGCGACCCGGCTGNGAGGCGGGAAGGCCGGCGGGGCGTGAGGCGGGAGGGCAGGAGGGCAGGAGGGCAGGCGGTGGGAGGGCAGCCGGGCCGGCGGGGCCGGGCTCCTTCCTACGCGGGGGCTGGGGTGACGGCGGCTCTCGCCCCTTCCTTCTCATAGGGAAGAAGCGAATCCATGGGAAAGCAAGCTTTGCCAGCGCCCCTGCTCGTAGCCAAACAACTTAGCTGCTACCGGTGTCCCCAGGCGCTCGTTTCTAACGCTCGGAAAGCACCTGTGCGAGAGGCTGCCAGCCGTTGGCATTTGTGGGGATGGGTGGCGGGCGGCCGTGCGTGCCGCGCAGTCTGCGGCTCTCCTTGGTGGGCAAGACCCCGTCTTGTAGCGTCCAGACACCTGGCAGGCAGCGGCGCCGTTCCGGCAGCCTTCCGCTTAAATCGGGAAGGCAGGAGTTGCTTTTCCAGACTTGGTGGAGGAGGTTCATTTTCTCACCCTACAGCAAACCTGTGCGCGTTATCTATCGAAAACAATGAATCTGGGATTTGGTTGATCAGATCCTTGCCAGCAAATGTAAAAAGCCACATTTGTATTGCTTTGTAGCGTCAACGTTTACACAAGTACGGACATGCAAAAGTCAGACCGTCACTACTTTAACTCAGAAGAGCAATGACAAGGATCAAAATAACATATATCTGATCTATATACATCCTCAAAAAACAACGAAAACCAAAACCAAATACTTATCACAACAATACGTAAGTCCGGTACAAGATGCAAACCGAAGCTGTTTCACGTAAGTCTTATGTATGGTATCCCCTGGATGATGTATTTCAACGATGATACCAACATCATGACTAGAAAGGACTCTACTTCATGTTAGAGGGCATTGTAGCTGAGATTCATGGGAGATTAACGCACCTAAATATAGGTGTCTATGTGGGTGCTAGGTGTCTAAACTCCCATTTTAGAGCACTAAGGCTTCACTTGCTTAAATGTAGGTTCTCTAGTGGCATTTGAGATGCCGTATCCAGGACACCTAGATGGGACTGACACAAGACCTATGGAAAGCCCATGCCCTTCTGCAGCGTGAACTGGAGGCCAGGCAGGATGTGCAAGGACATCTCATGTGGCACTAGAAGGTCAGGCAGCTGAATCTCATCCCCAGTAAATGCAGTTCATGAAGCCTGAGGAGCAATGTAGCACAGTAGCCACTAGGTGTCTTCTTCGGGGTGAGCGCAATCATTTCTAGGTTCCACTGTCTAATTAGACCGCCACTGGCTATTAATAGACATTTAAAGCTGAATTCACTTGTCCACACATAGAGGCCTTGTGCCATTCGGGATGCCCTGCAGAATCCCAGACATCCACAGGTGGTTGGCTCCGCGGCACCTCAAAAGGCATTAGGCAGGGTCAGGAGGACTGAACCTACAAAGAATTCCTAGAGGTGTAAAACACTGGAGATTCGTACAGACTGGAGAATTATATGACTTTCTTTAGGTGAGACTGCCCAAGGATTCCTGAC
Organism: Fregata magnificens; assembly: GCA_013389945.1. Taxonomy (NCBI): domain Eukaryota; kingdom Metazoa; phylum Chordata; class Aves; order Suliformes; family Fregatidae; genus Fregata; species Fregata magnificens. The sequence goes on along the minus strand of WAAD01033600.1, from coordinate 50,537 downwards.
CCTCTGCTCCGTTCTCCAGATGCATTTAACTGACCACAGTGCAAAAGAAGAGGGGTAGAACCCAGAGGTTCTGGCTGCACAGCAGGAAACTGTTTTATTTCAAGTCTCTTGGAATTAATTTTTTGTTCTTTTCAGTCAAACTCAGTTCACAGGCAAAGTTGATAAATCTGAGCCTGGCCAGTCGTACATTTAAGACTTCTTAGAAAATCAAAGGGGAAAAGATCGACTAGAATCTGGACTATTAAAATTTCGGTCCAGATAACTTACGAGCAGCCAAATCTACCTGTTACACTTACTACAGAGTTAAAAAAAATCAGGATCTGAATGATGCAGGAGAAGCTTTGACAAAGCATTTTGCTTCCTGTGTATAATGAATCTTTGTTGCATGTAGTAATGATATACTTTTAGATTTTCCATTCAAACAAACATAGATGAGCAGGTAAGTGTTCAGACTGCAAATAGGTGTCATACGGGATGCTCTCAACCAAGAGCAAATCATTTTGCTTGCTTTTTCTTTCTTTTTCTAGTGTCAGAATTTGCTGCGTGCATTGCCTGGTGACAGACATAGTGGTGCAGTGTTCTGAAACAATGTGGTTATAAGCAAACTGAATGTTACTTTTGCTGATTTTAATGATAACTAGATAGTGCCCCTTCAGTATGTACATACATATAATTATGCTAAGTACAAGTTTTCAGGTATATTCACATTGAAACATTTCATGTTCAGTGTACAAAAGTAAGTAGATGCAATTCATCAGGAAGATTCTGCTGCACTTCACAGTACAGAGTGAGTAACCAATATTCTTTAACATAATTAAGAAATAGATACACAGCTAAGGAATTATGATAAAGAAGTAGTTTGCACACTAATTTTACATGGAAGAATGTTTTCATTTAAATAGTATTTTGTTATCCATTATCAAGTTATTTAAGAGTTCTTTCACTGAAATATTTTAGACTATAATTTTAAATACATTGCTACAATAAGAATAAAACACTCACGGGACTAGGAAATAGGATTTTTAAAGATTCTTTTTAAGCAGAGGGAACCCCCCCACACACATTACTAGAAGACTAAACAGGTAATTCACGTAATAGATGTATAAATTGTTTTATAGAGAACTACAGCTCTGTGGTTGCTGTTTTGCAAGCTTAAAACATAAGCTTTCCCATTAGTATCGATGTCATAATTGTCTAGGTAATTAATTTTGGTTATCTGCTAGAGAAATTTGCCTTGGGAGATACTTCAGGTAGGATATTTCAGTGCTCTTAATGACTGTTTGGAGTCAGTTTTGCTCCTTGGTGTGACACCTGAAGAAGTACTCATAAACACAGAGAGAGGCAAAGTCACAGAAAGGTTCATTGCATTGATGGATCAAAGGGAGCAGAAAAACACATGATGATCACGAGGGAATTAGGCAGCTTTGAGATCACATGGCATAACATGCAGCACCAGCCAGGGAAATGGCAGGGGAGACGTGAGCTGTCATAGCTGTGTTACCACCAGACCGTGCAGCACACTCTCCATATCCCATGGCATGTGGTGCTGCATGCTCCTTCCCTCCTCCACCTTCACTGCTGCTTCATCCAACCTAAAAAAAATGTATAATGGGGGAAAAAAAAGATTTAAAAGTCACAGTAAAACCAGAAAATGTACTAATAGAAAACATTCAATAGGACATTGCTTAGGCATTAGCATCAAGTTTCCTTGACAATTTTCTATTAAAACAATAAGTAGCAAAATATTTTCCACTTTAATAAAAGTAACGAAAGCAAATGATTCTATATGGAAAAATAAACAGAAAAGTGACATTGCTGCAATAAAAACATTTAGGAAGGAAATAACATGTATTGTAGAATCTAGAAATCTGACAACACTTCAGCTTGGATTTTACCTTATTCGCTATAATATCCATTCGTACAGAAGCATCCCCTCCAGCTAGTGCCACTGCAGCAAATAACATTTCTTATCTGTTACCACTGGTGTCAACTGACACAATTCTAACTTTAAGAAGCTTATGAGAACATAACATTTCTAAAATTAATCATGCAAAGCATTTCCATGGCTTGAGACTGCAACAAGGATCCAGTGAAAACTGTACTTGGTTTGAGACGGGAAAGAACTGCCTTATCTAGGTGATGAGGTTTACTGCACCTTTCAGACCACTAGCCTGTGGGTAGAAATATATGATGTACATACTCAAACATCAGCTAATTCTGTTTTCACTATTAAAATGTATAGTCTAAAGAAACAAAAAAATGGAAGGTTAGACAATAATCACGTATTGGGTTTGCGTGGCAAGGTTTTGGTAGCGGGGGGGCTACAGAGGCGGCTTCTGTGAGAACCTCCTAGAAGCCTTCCCCATGTCCGACAGAGCCAATGCCAGCCGGCTCCAAGACGGACCCACCGCTGGCCAAGGCTGAGCCCATCAGGGATAGTAGTAGCGCCTCTGGGATAACATATTTAAGAAGGAGGAACAAAAAAAACCTGCACAATTGCAGCCGGAGAAAGGAGTGAGAATATGTGAGAGGAACAACTCTGCAGACACCAAGGTCAGGGAAGAAGGAGGGGGAGGAGGTGCTCCAGGTGCCGGAGCAGAGATTCCCCTGCAGCCTGTGGTGAAGACCATGGTGAGGCAGGCTGTCCCCCTGCAGCCCATGGAGGTCCATGATGGAACAGATATCCACCTGCAGCCCGTGGAGGACCCCATGCCGGAGCAGGTGGATGCGTGAAGGAGGCTGTGACCCCGTGGGAAGCCCGTGCTGGAGCAGGCTCCTGGCAGGACCTGTGGACCCATGGAGAGAGGAGCCCACGCTGGAGCAGGTTTGCTGGCAGGACTTGTGACCCCGTGGGGGACCCACGCTGGAGCAGTCTGTTCCTGAAGGACTACACCCTGTGGAAAGGACCCATGCTGGAGCAGTTTGTGAAGAACTGTAGCCCGTGGGAAGGCCCCACGTTGGAGAAGTTCATGGAGGACTGTCTCCTGTGGGAGGGACCCCACGCTGGAGGAGGAAGGAGCGGCAGAGACAAGGTGTGATGAACTGACCGCAACCCCCATTCCCCGTCCCCCTGCACCGCTTGGGGGGAGGAGGTAGAAAATAATTGGGAGTGAAGTTAAGCCCGGGAAGAAGGGAGAGGTGGGGGGAAGGTGTTTTAAGACTTGGTTTTATCTCTTATTACCCTGCTCTGATTTGATTGGTAATAAATTAAGTTCATTTCCCCAAGTCGAGTCTGTTTTGCCCGTGACGGTTACTGCTGAGTGATCTCCCTGTCCTTACCTTGACCTGTGAGCCTTTTGTTATATTTTCTCTCCCCTCTCCAGTTGAGGAGGGCGAGTGATAGAGCAGCTCAGGTGGGCACCTGGCATCCAGCCAGGGTCAATCCACCACAAATCACTATTTCTATGAATACCATCACACACATCAATATGTTAGTTTTTTTGCATAACTTCCGGAAAGTCCTTTGTTGTGCCCTAGGGGACACCATGATTGAAAAGAACTAGAATAATTGCAGTTATGAACACTGAATGACTAATTAGCCTGGAAAGGAAAAAGAATAAACCAAAACAAGCAAGCAAAAGACCCCCATAGAGTGGTTAATTCAGCTACAAATCTTCTCAGTGTCTTTTTCTGGCGAGGTTTCAGTAGAGACTCTCCTCCTCCACACGTGTATTGCTTTTTTATATATCACTAAAAATGTTAAAGAGAAGCAAAGGAAGATGAATCCTTGGCTAATCTAAAGAGTCTATAAATTTAGAGTCTAAGACCTTGACCCGTATGTTAGCTACCTAAAGCATGATTTAGATGGAAAAGTCCAAGTCCAAGACTATGTTTCAGGATGTCTTCCATCAGCTGCTTCTACCTAGCGCTGGAGATTTACACCCGTTAGGGGTCTTCATTTAAGGTTCTCGGAGGTGTCAAGAGCTCTGCTTGCGTGCACGAGCAGACTTGCCTGGCCCCAGCAACTCCAACCCTCTCAGTTTAGGACAGATCATGTGGAAAACCAAGAGCATCCTTCTGTTTAATTTCTTGTGGGGCTTCATTTACGTTTGATACACAGAAACGTCAGCAAAAAATGCAGTGTCTTTTGAAGAAAATAAAACACCAGTAGTAGGAGAGATTACCTAAGTGCTGTATGATAGTACAGTGATTAGACTATGAAAATGAGAAGTGGATGCACCATGTACTCTCTATGAGGGGGTTAAATTCCCGCTTGCAGAGATGTCACTCAAAGGCAGGTAGTGGAAATGTTTAGACTCTTGTTTCCTTGAGAGCATGTCTGGTTTAGAAGGCTCTGCAGAACATTACTCCATAGAAGCTATGAAACACTCCCAATATCTTAAGCAAACTTAAGGCAACGTAAGGCAAATTCAAGTCTTAGTAAGGACCAAAAGCCACAGCTATATTCTACCACGGAAGAAGCATCTCCGGGGAGGAAGCTTCGCTACCTTGCAGACCCCTGCACCGCTTGAGTGTTTGTTAAATAAAGCACCCAGGGAAGTCCCAGAAACAAGAGCTTCCTAAAAGTTTCTTTAGTTACTCCCAAACCTTCAGATTTGCTAAAGGCAGCCCGTGTTTAATGAAAATAAATGGCCTCTGCATTATTTTTGCGAGTTTAAGAGGCAGCAAAAAGATGAAAAGCTGCAAGCGTTAGAGCTGCTACCGGCTTTAAAGGGCTTGTCTCATCAAGCGCAACAACCCTCCCTGCTCCGAGAGGGAGCCCCCTCCCCTCTCGCCCCCACCCGCCTCGATCCGGCAGCTGCCCTCCCGCCTGCCCGCGCTGCCCGGCCTC
>WAAD01033600.1:19413-45511 GCA_013389945.1 Fregata magnificens | reverse complement strand
CGGGGCCACGCCGCGGGGTGCGTGCGAGGCAAGTGTCAAACCTTCCCCGTCCCACGCACCGGAGAGCAAAGGCGCGCCGGGGAGAGCCCTCGGGGAGGAATGGGAGATTTCCGCGTGGCTTCTGCTCCTCGCTGCCCTGCCCTCACCTGTTCCGTTAACACAGCGTAGTCGTCTCCCGTGATCTACGTTGTTCTGCTGATGCCGTCTCTGTATGCCGCAGCTCGCCTTCCTCCAGCTCCTTCCTATTCAACCTGTGAAGAAAAACACAGGGCAAAGTAATATTCCATCTCACCAGCGGCATCTCTTGCAGCCTACAGGTTGAGCGGAGGTCTTTGTACATCTTGTTTTCAGCTTTGCCTACAAGTATCCAAAAATTTGAGAGACGATATTTGTCAAACAGAAATCCTTACTCATATTTGGACGGTTTAGCGAAGTCCCCAAACTCCGTAATGGAGAACGGACTTACAGTGCACGGGGAATGGAACAGGCTGGGGGGGGGAAGGGGAGGAGGAGACTTCGTTTCTTCATTCAGAAACTGGATGGAACAACCCTGAGAAAGGAGGAACGGCCGCACTCTTTCCGTGACATTCAGGAGAAGGTCATGTTCCATTTCAGCCTGAGACACGGGACTGACTCACTGTCCTTGTGTTTCTGAAAAAAATCATTAATCTGTTCTAACTTCTTCTGTTCTTAGGGAAGAGCCCGTTTTGTGCAGTGCTCTTTTAGCCACTTACCTGCTTTGTGTTTCTACAGCGACCAGGAGCGAAGGGAAAATATTAGATCATGTCGGAGTTCTGGCTAATTTCCGCCCCGGGAGATAAAACAAACCTGCACGCGTGGGAGAGAATGAACACGGTGACGTCTAAATCCAACCTGTCCAGCAACAGCAAATTCCATATTCCAGACTTAAAGGTAAATGAGGAAGGGGTTTGTGTGTGGGCAATACAGCAGCATTAGCCAGGGCTAAAGACTGTTGGGATAAATGTCGGCTTTATCTTTTGGGATAATATGCAGAGAGTAGAAGAAGATTGCAGTCGGAGGATGAGTTGTGTTCAGTCAACTGAAAATTGAACAGAGAGAAAAGAAGTCATTGTGCTTGAAGCTGACCTTCATATTGGAAGGATGTATGTATAAGGAGTGAAGATGACCTTAATTAATATTAGTTAAATAACTTATCTGTTGCATTCAATGTACCTTTTGCTCCCAGTCATGAAAGTCATACAGCATTGTACATCTTGGATCGCTAATGCAAAGGGAGTAGCTAAGTATCTCGAACCGTGCCAGTAAGACTTCTGACAGAGAAAACAGTGCTATAATCTACATTACTCCTTGGGAAATGGACGTATGTGTATATTTAGCTACATTACCCAGCTTCGTATCATCGTATAAATAGGAAGAGTATTAATCCATGACTTTTTTATATCTTTGCATTATTTAATCCTTATTTTATAAGATCTGCACCTTATTTTTATTTCACTTGTGGCTTTGAAAAATCCAAATATGTTGCACTAAAGTCAATGAAGTTACCGCAGATGTAGAACTTGGTTCCTTGGGGAGTTGCCATCACACATCACTTAATGAAGCTACTCTTAGTGCATCCAAGATCTGGCTTTAATCCAAAAGGATCGTTAACAGTTATAACTTGAGCTATCCCAGTTACATAAGGATGCAAGTAAAAGGGGAACGTGGCCTGCTCTCAAGTAATAACCTACTGAATTGTCAGATGAATGTTTCAGACTGGGAGTTTTGCTTTTTGCACGTGCAGCTGAGATTGATACGATTTTTACCATTTATGGGCCTTATCCAGCCGGTGTTGGTGTGAGTCTGCTAATGTCAAAGGAAATAAAGCATTTGCAGTATCTGAAGATGCAACCAGCCCATTAATATTCTTTTGTTTCTTCTCCTTCAGCTTGACCCTTCATAATGTTGACCTAGCAACATTACAAGAAAAGGTTCAGCAATATATTGCAATACCATAAACATAAGATTATGACTGTGACAGAGTCATACAAAAAGCAGATGTTGGTCTTGGAGGAAGTGGCTTTGTGAGAGCCTTAGTCTTTGGTAATAGCAAAGAATGCAGAGACACCTTTTCGAATCAGTGCTGCTTCCCTTGGTTCACTCAATACATCAGATTTGTTTGTATGTATATTGTGTGCATTTCTAGTCACTATTTTATCATGTAAAACACCAGTCTATGCTACTCGATGATACAGGAATGAAAACAGGAAGGAAGACGCTGACGTGTAATCTTGAGACTAGAAATATGGTTTTTTCCTTTATTGGAAAAGGCTTTTTATGCCCTAGGTCTTGGATAAAGGAATTGCTACTATTTTCCACTAAGTAAATAAAGTTCCGCCAAACTATTGAATTCACAAGTGCTAAACACAGGTCGGTGTCCCTAAGACTCTGCCAACAGAAGCCTTAGACAGACTTGTGCATCTTTCACCTACTTCTTATCTTTTGCACAGGTGGGGACACTGGATGCTCTTGTTGGTCTGTCAGATGAGTTGGGAAAACTTGATAGCTTTGCTGAAAGGTAAAATAGATCTTATTTACTACCTACAAACGAGAAACAGACGTTGTTTTTATGGGGCAATATGTCCTTGTGTTCACCTCGGTCTGACTCAGTTCAGCCCGGACTACAACTGGACTAAAGTGGATAGGCTTTGTTTAACCCTTGTGTTGATTGTCATGGAGTCATCACAAAGAAAGGACCCATTCCTTTAAATTTAGACAAATTAAGTCAGTGATAGTTTTGTCTGCACAGCAGTCTGAGTGGCAGTGCTAGGGAAGCTGTTTTGCAAAGGGAAACTGCTAAAAAAGGTTTTTTGTTTTGTTTTGTTTTGTTTTTTTTTAAAAGAACATCATCCCGCCCCATCCAGAAACTTAAATTAATAAAATGGCATTTGGAGAATATGAAGCCCTCCCTGATCTTATTTTCCTGGAATATTTCTCTTGGGCCTTCTGCCCCTTTTCAACCAGATATAGGAGTTCTAAGGAATAAGTTCTTCTGAATGAAATCTGGAGCTCTCCCTCTCAGACTTCTAAACTCCCTGAAAATCCGAATATTGACTCACGTTGTATCAAACCTACTTATGCAAAGACTCACATGATCTCTTTGCTGATCATTGCCCAGATTGCCTTTTGGGCCAAACTGACCTGGGTGTACAAAGAATAATAAGCATAGCAAGCTGAGAAAATGCTGGGTTGTAAGATACTTCATGGCACAAAGTAGACCTTGTTGCTGAGGCAATGAAAGTACAAGCTGCTGGGGTGTTTTTGGTGGTGTTTTGTGTGTGTTTGTTTTTTTTTTTCTTTGGAAGCATACCTTACATATAGTTTTGGTCTTGGTCACAGAGGCTTGTGTTAGCTCTGGGGCTTTTTGCCTTTTTTTCCTCCAGCCAGGACTGATAAGGATTTGCTTGCCGAATTATACTTGACACTTTCATAGATTTTTGTCTGGCAGTTGCGAACACCTGCAGAAACACTGATATAAACTGTTTACATCTATGCTAGGCAATTTGGGTAAAAGTAAGTCTGCTAAAATAAATTTCTCCACAGGATTTCTTTTTTTTTCTACTTGTGCTACAGCAGGGCTGTATTAGTATGATTTGATCACTCTGGGTTGCACACAATTTTGATCTTTTTAGAATCATAGAATATCTCGAGTTGGAAGGGACCCATAAGAATCATCGAGTCCAACTCCCTGCTCCTCACAGGACTACCTAAAACTAAACCATATTGCTTTTTTTCTGGGATTTTTAGCAGGACAGAGCAACTTAATGCTTAATTCATCAAGAAAACCTCCTCCGTTGTGACCCTGCCAAAAAAAAATGCCCCAAATTCTTTGTAAACATGTTCAGGCCTTTGGTTCATACTGCAGAGATTCTTCATGAAGTGGGGATGGGGGCAGATTTGGGGAGAGACGGTGCCAATACCTGCTATGTGTTCTAATGGAACGTGTCTCTAGTCAGGGCAGCAGATAGGCAAGCAACTAGGTGATCTGGGTTTGAGGGCTGCCAAAAATCATGCAGAACTGATTTTCAGAGGGGCTTAGCTAATTCCCAGCTTTGTGAAGAATTAGGACTGAAAAGCTGGCTCTAGGATCTGTGTAAGATCATGGAGGACAATTTTAAGTGAAATGTCAGTATGAGCTTCCTAGGCTCACTGTCTCCTTCTGTTCCCTTTGTCTTAACTTAACAACATGGTACAGCTCCTTGTTCAAGCTGAATGCCACTTTACTCCACTAATTGTCCCTTTAATGCTGGTAATGGCACTTACCGTACGACATCCTATAGGCACCGAGCAAAGGGGTCAGTGAGGCCCTTCCACCATAAGCTGCCGAGGTAAGGACTCTTCCTCTTTGTCTTGTTTGCCTATCCAGCTAGGTACTCAAGAAGGATCAGCGAGATTTAAAAATAAGAAAAATGTGTTAAAAAATAAGGAAAATGCATTAGAGTAATAGCAGAGAATAATCAACACAGATCAAGTCCCACATACAAAAGCATTTTGCATTAAATAAATGCCCAGGGTTTTGAGTCTAAATTGTGATTCAGGGGTTAAAATGCCAAGTGCTTGCACTTTGTTGAAGTAAATGGCATCCAGAGGGTTACAAGCCTGTTCAAATGACCTGAGCATTTATGTTCCTGCTCCTCTGAAACAGCTACCTGCTGAACTGTTGCTAGATAAACACAACTGCCAGTAAAGCCTGGCAGCGCAAACCTGTCAGCACTGCCTTCTGCCAGGACAGCAGAGAAGGGGCAAGGGTTTGCAGGATCTATTGTTTCCACATACTTTTATTATTTATTTACGCAGGGAGGCAGAGTGTTTTTCCATGTCACCGTGTGGTAGCATGGAGCTCTCTCAAGCTGACGATTCCCTTGGTCACTCTTACCTGGGGGTTCTCCTGAGTCCTAGGTCAGCGGAGCATTCTGCAGTGGCCTCAGATTGGAGGGCTTCTGCTCCCCGCAGTGTTTTGGAGGCCTAGCTGGTAGCAACCTTTAATACACAGTATTATTTAAAGATTGTTAGACTCTTTTTTTTTTTTTTGAAAGTAATGACATTACAGCAATTTCAGAAGCAGAATGTGAGAGTCTTCCAACCCATAGTAATAGGCTAAATGGAGTTATTCTCTTTATAGGTTTTTATTACTACTTCTCAAGACAGTTTAGCTGAAACCCTCTCCTTTTTTAATGCATCATTTGAGCATGATATTTGCTCAAGGTGGGATTCATCTCATCTAAAGGTAGAGGTTTAAGGGTTGGATGTGAAAGCTGCTCGCTGTTGGATGTCACTGTAGTCGATGGGGCTCCTCTGGGGTTCTGATTCCTCTTGCTTGCCTCAGACATCAGTGGTACGCAGGGTGCGTGTTCTGTCTTTCATGGGGAATGTATTGGATGAGTGAATCCTGCTTGCATTTCACAGGATGCAAGGCAAGACACAGAGACTAAGCCGGGACAGGAGAACATTGCTCTGGCTCACTGTATACATCCTGCCTGCAGGGACGTTGGGGCATGTGGGCTCAAGGGAGCCAAGCCCCACGGGGGCAGCTAGGACTGTCGGATGCACGAGAGAACATACCTGTCCCACCATCTATATCTATGGAGAGAGACCAGAGCTAACTGTCTCCCAGCTATCAGGTTAGCCCACAGCTACACTCAACAGTAATGAAAGCAGCTCAGGGCCTTGGAAAAGCTACTGGTTTGTACACTTTCTTGTTGGCTGCTTTCTGTGTTATGCCCTTAGCCTCCTGCTATGCTGTTCTTACCAACTGGGCTGGAGTCCTGTCTTGTTCCAAGTTCCTTTGGGCTCCCTGGACACCGTGAAGGGGCTGAAAACCAGCTGTGTCTACAAGCTGAAAATTGCAGAAGTGCTTGGCAAGGTCACTGCTGATGGGGAACTGCTGTGTGGATCCCTGCACCCTCTCCACAGCCCAAGTGTGGGCAACACAGTGTTCTCCAGCAACACTCAGCTGGCACCGGGTCCCTAAGTGGCTGCAGCCAGAGGGCTGTGAACTAGAGTGCGATGGTGTAGATTTCTCCTACAGGCACTCTGAACTGTGCCTGTCCAGGGTCATGAGAAGAATGATTTGGGTTGGAAAGGACCTTTAAAGATCATCTAGTCCAACCTCCTGCCATGCAGAGGGACATCTTTCACTAGACCAGGTTGCTCAGAGCCCCGTCCAACCTGACCTGGAACACTTCCAGGGATGGGGCATCCACAGCTTCTCTGGGCAACCTGTTCCAGTGTCTCACCACCCTCATCATAAAGAATTTCTTCCTTATGTCCAACCTAAATCTACTCTGTTTCAGTTTAAAGCTGTTGCCCCCTGCCCTGTCACTATAGGTGCTGGTAAAGTCTCTCTCCATCTTTCTTATAAGCCCCCTTTATATATTGAAAGGCTGCAATAAGGTCTTCTCTTCTGCAGGCTGAATGACCCCAAACAGCAGGAATTCTGAGTACTGCATTCTTGGCAGCATCAGCAATCTCAGGTTTTTCCTCCCCATCACAGGACTGGAAAACTTTTCCAAAGACTGTGAGTTTCTTCACAGGAATGAAGATAGAAGGAATCTTTACCTCTATGAATTAGTGCTTTTAAATGGCCTGTATATCTGCTTTGCAGCACATCAAAGAAAATCCTTTTCTCTGGTGCTCTCATGGTATCTGTACTTGGCCTGAAGTCCCTTTCCTGAACTCTTGAAAGCCACAGAATGTCACAAGACACATTGTCCAAGCACTGCAGGTGCCCTTTCAGTCTCCAGCTCATCTGCAGCTACAGTAGTCTCCCCTCTGTAAGGAAAGGAAGGGAGAAGAAGCCTGCCATTATGCTCCACTCCATGTCACCACACCAAGGATTATGTCCGCTTCATGTCTCTGCCAATTTCGTGATCAGGCAGTTACTTTTTACCTGTTGCTTTTTTTTTTTTTTTTTTTTACAAGGTGTAGTCAGCCTGGAATGGTTAGGGAACTGAAGGCCAAATTCTGCAAATACTTCTAAGTACAGAAGGATGCTGGAACAACCAGAAAGGCTCTTGGCCTGTGTGAGATAGGTACTTTGGCTAGGACCAGGGGGATCTACTGCTGGAGGGGCTTGATGAATCCATTTTTTAAAATAAGCAAAAAATAAGTAACTGTGTGGAGACAATGTTCTCCAGGAGGGACTCTGTTCAATTCACTGCTCTGAATCAGGCAGAAGGAGGATTTGAATCTAGTTCTCTCACACCTTAAAGGAGTGTCTTGTCCACCATGCTGAAGAGAAGAGAGAAAGAGTCCCCTAAAGAAGAGGAATAAGAAGGAAATTCTCCCTGTCAAGCAAGAGAACATTTTTGTTTTCCCCTGGGTACTTTGTAAGAACCTTTTCTCAGCAAGCACTAAGGGTTTATTTAGTATCCCATGGAACAGATTTTCAGCCAGTGTTAGTCTGTACGGAGCCTCGTGTTCCTCCACCACCTTTAGAGTTTTAAACATGGGTTTCTTGCCTTCTGGTTTCTGCTATGAGTATCAGGAGTGTACAGAAGACTGAATCTTGATCTTCTGGAAGTCTAGAGCACTCGGCAGATGATATTACCTATGTGTTTGCAGAAATCAGTGTATTTAGAAATAAGGTGTTTAGTTCTGCAATATGCCATAGGTTGTTTGTCATAATTTGAATTGCAAATTAACCTGCCTTGCTTCAGAAGTGTTTTGTTTGGGCGTCTCCATGTTTATCAGATCATTATGGCAACTGTTTTATATTAATTTTGTTTCTTTGCTAACAAAGCTTTTCTTGTTACACCTAAGCATAATAAAGAAAATAGCCCAGTACATAGGAGAAGTTATGGAGGACTCAAAAGATAAAGTCCAGGAAAATCTTCTGGCCAATGGAGGTAGGTGCTGTGAATGTGGATATTTTAACGCATTGATGCTGCCTATGTTTGCTTCAGAATATGAACATGTGGAATTGAAACACTCACACATTAGAAAGGACAACAACAAAAAATCAGCAACATTTTTTAAGAACACATCTAGCCTGCTCCCATTTTTGTCAAAGTCAGCAGAAGCTTTATCCAGCGCCAACTTGCTTCCAGGACAGTGTTCAGCATCTAGTACAGAACTAGTTTCTAACACCAGAGCTGAGGAGTCAAGAGGAAAGCAGGAGACATCCTTCTTCACTCCTCAAATGACCTAGCACCTTTCTGTGCCCTGTATGGGCTTGATCTCTTACAGGCAGCTAAATCTCATTCTGGCTTCATGACATCTGTCAGTGATCTGTTAGTGATTTACCTTCCCTCCTACAGTGCTGGGATAGATCACGTTGTTAACTGTGGATTTCTGACCTCACAGGTGGATGTGTGAGGCAACAGCTCCAAACCATGGGGCCGGGGCTGCGCTCACAACATCGTGCCAGGGGCCGGCAGGACACGCACGTGCTGCTCCTGTTAGGAGGAAATGCCCTTCAGTGGTGTCCTGCCCTGGCTGGCAGCAGTTGTGTAGCAGAGAAGAAGAGCAGGCAGTGGTGGCAGGGGCACTTCTGACAGGCTAGAGGGCCATGGGAGCCCACTACCTTACTGTATGCTCCCCTGCAGCATCTCTAAGTAGTCAATATGGTGTTTTTATAACCTCTATGAAGTTATTTCCCCACGTTGTTATCTAGTATGATACTCACGGCCCTAAAGGGAGCCTGTGTCAAGGACAAAATTAACATTTAGAAACTGATGGCTTCTAGATCTCTGCATGTTTCATTAGACCCTGTGTGTGTTTCAGAGCAAATTCCTCCCCAGCTGTCCTGGAAAAGTACAACAAAATTGCATGTGTTACACATGCTAATTACAGGCTTGTAGAATAATGCTTTTAAATGAACTAACAGTGCACACTCCATCACCCTTTGACTGTCTGCAGTGTTGTACTTCAGATCTGCATGAGTAAAGATGGGGAGGAAGTTCTTTTAGAAATGTCCTCCTTGCATGACATAAGACTGACGTTGATGAGTGCAACTGCTTGACAAGTACAATAATCCCACTTACTGTGTTTCAGGGCTAAAGGATAAAATGAAATGTCTCAAAAGTATGTTGAGGATTGATGATTGCAGTGGTGTTACAAGCATGCATTTGTGTGTATTAGTGCTAGAGACAAGTCTTGGTCTGGTTGTAGAGATACAGTGATCAGGTTACGATGGATTTCTCAAGTAACAACCTCGTAGTTTGATCACGATATCCCTATGACTTGAGAAACAACAGGTTTCACTTATTTCCTTTGTTTCCTCTTCTTACACCATTTTCCTTTCCTATCAGCTCTGCATGTGTTGTAATAGAAGGATGTGGAAATTACTTGTATGTGTTACTAATTTCTGTCCTCTCTCTGGATTTGGTCATCCAGACAAATCATATTAAACTAAGACATTAACCTTTCCAAGATTATTGACTGCATCTTAAAAAATTTAGTCGGCTTTAGTATATGAGGATTTCCCTAATATATTCCAGTGTCATTCTTTGTAACCAGCAGCAACTTTGCTGTATGAATTCTTCCTCTTCCCCTTCCTGGTTAGCAAAAGGACCCTAAAGGTGAAGACTTCCTCGAGGTCCTGAAATCAGAAACAAAATTATAAGACACGACTTCCTGCTGCATCGTCCCATTTCAGACTATTAGACCATCCCAACTCAAATTTTGTTTTAAGTTACACTATACAATTTTTCTGATTTTCTCTCAGCTGTATATATTCCTGACAGCAGTTTAGTCCACGAACTGATGAAGATGGTGGCTGTGTGTCTCACAATTGTTTGGTTAGATTTGTGTGAAGAAAAATGCAAAGTACTAGAAACTACAGTGCTTCTAGTTAAGTGAACTAATTTAACTAACTCCTTCACTACTAGTGAACACATACTACTTTCCAGTGGGCAACAGTCGGAAGCAGCCATGTGGAGATGTCTCTCTTACAGAAGGAAAGCATGTGTTTGTGTAGTAAAGGGAAATTTAGTATATCATGACAGCAGGAAATGCTTTCTTGCTTATGACAGAATGAAAGATGTGAAATGTAAGTAAAGCTTTTCTTCAAAGATTTGGACCAAATTCTCTTCCATTTATAGTAATGTTAAACCCAAATGAATTTTAATATTTGGTAAGTGGTGGAATAACTCCATTCTTTATAAAGAGCTCAAAAGAAAGCAAAATGGGAAGCATAACGATTTTGAAGAATCAAGTCTTCTGAAGGGAAGGTATTTAACATTGTCTCTTAGAGCTGGGTGAGTAAATCAAAGTTACGAGAGATTCAGGCTGTGGGGTTTCTGGGCAGCTGTGAGCTTGTTGGGGTAGGTAGGAAGCACCTCTCCTGGATGGGCAGCTATGTGAAGTCTTCTAGAAGTGACTTGACAAGTTGCATAAATGAGGGGTGCCATTCCAGGAGCATCAGGGTGCTTGGACTGCTTGGCATTTTAAGCTCAGTTCTGTTAGTGTGCTCACAGTAGTTTGCGTCACCCCCAAGATCAGGCTGCTTAACGAAACTGCACCAGTGCCAGAGCACTGCTCAGGAGTGAACTTGTAAAATGGGCTGAGAACTCATGCTGTGCTTAACTGCCTAACATTTGAATTCTGCTGAGATTCAAAGAATGCAAGGATAGAAAGGGCATGTGTAGATCTTCAGGGAACTTTCGTATCTCCTCAGCTATAAATAGGTTGGTGTCTCTCTTTAAAGAGCCTGTGAATACACTGTTCCTCCACACAGCCCAGTAATACCATGCTCTTTGCAGGTTTCATTCCCATTGAATTTAGCAAAGCCTAAGTAAGAAAGCTGGGAAGAGAGGCAGTAGGATGAAGTCTTTGTGTCACGTACCCCGTGCTGAAAATGGTCCATGAACTTTGTCGCTCAAGTATTTTTGACCTCCCTGCCTTCCCCCCAGAGACCATGAGCAAGCACCGCTGGAGAACTGCGCACGCAGGAGCTGTGTGATAGCTCTCCCTGCCTTCTGCAGTTTTGCCCCCTTCCCACACACTCCCTGTGCAGGAGAATTTGGTGATTCTTGGTCAAACCTTAGCAGGAGGGGTTGGATCTGTGCCTCGTGATTTCTGTGCATTGGATGTGGGGGAGGTTTACACAGCTGTGGTTTTCAAAGAAAGAGGGGGAGAACACCATCATGCCAGTGCTCTCCGCCTCCGAGACAGTTTATCCATTGATAAGAAGCCTGTTTCCTCCTAACATAAGACTTTCCATGCTTTGGAAATCTAATAGGGTAAACTGACTCTGTTATGGGGTGAGAGAAGCCCATGGAAAGGATAGCGCTCTCCTGCCAAGGGTATTCGGTATCACACGAGACAGAGTAGTACCCTCAACCTGGTAGTATGGCAATTATACAACTTTTCACATTCCTTCTCATGCATCTCAGTTCAAAAAGTTCTCCCCACACCCTGGAAGTCCAGCCCACAAGAAATTGTCCTCAAACCTCACTGTGGGAATGAATTAACTCTCTGGACAACGTAGCGAAGAGCACTGAATGGCCCCAGCATGCCCTTCCTTTTACCTGGCACCTTGAGCTTGTTTTGCTCCCCATCTCCCCAGAGCAACTTCCCAGATATTCACCATGTTTACCCTCCTGGTCTGTAGAAAGCCCACCCACCCTGCAGGTGACGGTGCCTCTGGCTTCTTTGTCTAGACATTGAGACCCTGCCTGCTGCTTTCCTCCAGCCTCCCTAAGCCACAGGGGGACAGTCCCAGCCCTGCTGCTTGTCATGAGTTTATCCCATCCCATAAAGTTGCTGAAGAACACTACGTAGGGGCATGCTTGGTATCCTAAGGGCTCTCAGCTTAGGCAAAGAGCTGTCAGATTTAATGAGCTGCTAGAGGAGAATTCTTTATTTGGTACCATAATGTACCAAGCCTTAATGTTTTCTGATGTGAAGGAGCCTTGGTCTTCAGAGTGAAACAGCATGGTCCTGTTCTAGGAGCTGGGTGTCATATGTGTCATCTCCCCTTGATTCTGGGAAGAAGCCATGGCTCCCCGTGGTCTGAGGGTGCCTTGTCTTGGGGGGCTGCATGAACAGGGCCTTGCTGTGAATTTCTGTTGTTGGATGCTGTGACTAGATTTATCTGTTTAGGGAAATACCGTATAGCTTTGTGTGAGATGGGAATTCTGTGTGCAAAGTCAAAGAGAAATTCCCCATTGCACCTGAATTTGATTCCTAGTGAGCACTTGACTGAATCGCAGAGAAGTGACATCAGCTACGCTCTTAATACCTTTGATCAAACTCTCAACAACCCTGAGTATTACCGCTGGTCCTGGGCACAAAGTATTTTTCTGATAGCTCTTGCCGGGATTAAATTCAGGCATATTGCAATAATCAAGACTGAGGTTACATGAAGCTGTTTCTGCTGTAAAGAAGAATGGCTGTGCATTGTTGTGTCCTGCTGATACAGCTGATTTTACAGTAATGCTTGTTCTATACTGTTAGGTGTAACACAGAAAAGATTTCTGGTTCAATTTCTAAGTTTGGGGATGTTTAGGAAGGTAATCAGATTGGGCATATCATCTGTGCAGATATGATTCAGATCAACTTTTTATGAGGATTTCATTGAGGTGGGCTTCTGGTTCACACCCATCGCTAATGTTAATCAAAATTATACCTAGGCTATAGCTGGGGACTGCTACCCAAGCTTTGACCTGCCATCTGGTAAACTGTCTGCTTTAATGCATCTCTTTGCATTTTCAGTTGACCTAATTAGCTACGTGACACGGTTTGAGTGGGACATGGCCAAATATCCCATAAAGCAGCCACTGAAGAATATATCAGAAGCATTAGCAAAGGTAAATTGTACTCTGAATTTTAAGAAGATGTCAGCATGGGGAAACGTCTTTTTGGCAGTTTTTGGTCCCTTCTCTCATGGCAGTCAATGAGAGCTTTGCCTTTGGTTTGGGCAGGAACAAGCCCAGAAGCACACGCTCTGCACTGAAACATTGATATTATTTTAATTTCTACTGTAACAATAATGACACATGTATTTAAACCTATCCAGTCTGTAAATATATGGCACTTTGCCAGATGTACTACAATATACTGACATGGTTTCTGCACTTTAATCCCCTTCATTGTAGTATTTTATTGTTTTTATATACTGCCATATTGTTCTGCATTTTGGACTTCTTTTGCAAAATCGATGGCCTGACGTTAAATCAAACGCATTGCAGGCTGGATGAATTATTTACGCTCTCAGTCCATTCAGGAAGGCGTGATGTGTTGTTCAATCTAGATAACAAATGAAACCGTGAACTTGCTCCTTAGCTACAGCTATAATACACACAGCAACAGCTAACTGAACCCGACTTTCCGCAGAGGCCTTTGCCACAGGGGAGCTCTGACACCGGCTCCCTCTTGGCCACAGTCAGGTGGTTTTACGAGGGGCTGACAGCTGTGTCCTTGCATTAAGGTACAGAGGTAGCGGCAGGGGGGTGAGGACAACACCTCAAGCGCTGAGTTGACTCACTTTTTTTACTTTGTTTTAGCAAGTGACTCAAATAGAAACAGACCTAAAGACCCGATCGGCTGCATACAACAACATTAAAGGAAATTTGCAAAGCCTGGAGAAAAAAACTGTGTAAGTAATAGCACACGCCTGTTCGCACCTGGAATGCTGCACGGCTGAACCGAGGACGGTGCATGCTCACACCCATTGCTGTGCTGTGGACCATGTGTGTTCTGGTGGGAACAAATTTTTCTGGCTTTGGGGCATGCTGAGCATCTACAGACCCAGCGAAAACTGGGGGGGTAGCTGGTGTAATCAGCATGTCTCAAAATCAGCTCGGGGAGACTGCAGTTCCTAATAGGATTTTATTGGCAGTGTGAGCAGGCAGTCTTGGAAAGAGTCAAAACCAAATGCACTGTATTGTTCTGATGAGATTTCAGGGAGTCGGAAATTAGATGAGCTGGGTCAACCGGTGGATTCCTTTGCAAGACAGAGCTGTTTCCTGTGTTTTGAACAGCATTTGCAGAGCTCCCATAGGAAACAGCTCTGTCTTGCTTGTTCCCACACCTCACCAGCGTCCCACTTACATTTTTCTATTCTTTGTCTCATTCTGTTGGTCAAGGTAATGCTCTGTCAGGGCTTCCCAATATTCTCTCTCCTGTCTTCAACTGTTCATGGTCTTTACCTATGTCAGTGCTGATGCCTGGATTTTTTCCCAGGGTATCACTGGGGAGAATAGTAAATTCCAGTAGGTAGTAAATTTAAAGGAACGTAGAGCGTGCTGTGCAAGCCGTTGCCCAACGTGTGCTCATATGTGCCAGTTTCCTACTCAGGTCCCTTGCTCTGGGCACAGGACACAGGCAGGTCCTCACCTTCCTGGCACTGCAGCCAGCCAGGCTGGCAGCCTGCCTAGAAACCAGCCTTTACCTGAGGAAGATACTCACAGGGGCTCAAACCAAACCCCAGGTTTGGTTCCAGGGTGGCTGGAATTTTGTTCTGAATGTGGAGCTAAAATGAGCATGCCTGGCACCAACTTCACTGAATGCAAACAGAAACCACAGAAAAAATACTTTCAGGTGGTGGTTCAGAATGAGTTTGTCAAAAAACCACTATCCTTCATGGAGACCTGCTCAGCATGGGCACTGCAGTGCCCACAAGGGTCAGCAGAGCGATATCACGGTTACATCTCCCCCTCTCTCTGCTGAGTTCCTGTGTCCGTGCCTCACCACGGCCAGCCAGCACCACTGGCCTGTGTTTGCAGCTTGGTATAGACAGTATTAGACACATTTGTCTCAGGCTGCCTGCATGTGGATAATCACGGGCAGGAGGGACAAGGGGACATTATCTCCCATTTCCCTTTTCTTGGCACCTTTCATATTCCTAGCCCACTTCTGCAGCATCTCTCCAGCTTCCACATCAGCTTCAAGCACCTGGAGAGAGGCAGAAGCTCTGTCTGGGGAACATGAGCAGTGCCAGGCTTCCAGCAAGGTGATGAGGGAGAAGAATGGAGACCTCGTGGTCCAGTCCTATGTTCCTCTCACTGTCCTGTCCACCTTTGAATGCTGGCCTCTCTGGTGTCTACCAGTGCCGGCTAGCTTGGGTTGAACGAACATCTAATAAGATGTTACTGGCCAGTTAATTAATGTTTAGACTGGCACAGCGAACCTCGAACCAAAACCTACTGGTTTAGGTCCTTCTTCCCTCCTGCCCAGTGACAGAAAGGGCAGCTGCTCTCTTCCCATACGCACCTAGTACCTACCAGCCATGCCCAACCAGCCCCAGCCATCTACACTTCCTAGGTGTGCAGCACTAGTGGGACATAATGTGATCAAGTGGGCTTAGACCATGAAGAGACCCCCTCCTGCAGATCCCACCTGCGCGCGAGACTGCTGCTCCCACTGTCCTTCAGCTGGAGGTATCTCTGTGTGCTCGTCCATGGCAGTCCAGGTATGCCAGGGTTGCTTTGATGGTTTAGGTCCATATTAACGTTGCTTACTCTGACTGAAGGATGGTCGCACAGGCAGCTCAACAGGCAGCCCTGAGAAGGCAGGTGCCTCCTGCAAGGTGCGGCAATGACTGGGAGCGGGGTGGTAACTTCAGGTGTGCGCTTCCCAAGCACTTACAACCTTACTGTAGAAACAATAGCAGCAGAATGGTGTAATTTCACATAAAGGGCATAAACTAACCTAGTGCTAATCACCAATATTCTGCCATTAGCATTAGTTGCTTTTTTATTCTTTTTAGTTGCAGTAAAAATAGCTAAATGGCCATTTTAGAAGTGTAGGTGTGTCCTTTAGCCACCTCCTTCCTGGCCTTCTTCTACCCCAGTATACACTATTAGCAACTGTACCCACAGCACAATACCTCCAGTGTGCTGCTGCTGGGTTCCTGCTAATGTTATTTTTCTTTGTCTTCTTCCCTGTAGGGGAAATCTGCTGACTCGGACCCTAGCAGACATCGTGCATAAAGAAGACTTTGTTCTGAATTCCGAGTATCTTATCACGCTGCTCGTCATGGTGCCAAAGTAAGGCAATAGTGTGTGCACACGCACTCAATGTGGCATTGAGCTTCAGGCCTAAGCACCGGATCCAGGCGATACTGGGTCAGGTTGGGGCCGCTCATCAGTGCTGTGGCTGGGGCACAGGTGGAGCTGTTAGCAAAGAGAAAGAACAGTTTCTGCCAAGGGTGGTGCTAGCACAAGAGAAAGAGACAAAGCCTGCTCCGAACTCGGAGCGGGACAGAAACGGGACGTAGGTTTTTAACTGTTACGGAGTGGGTTCTCAAACAGCCTCCTGGTAGGAATGGCAGGAGTTAAAAAAAAGAGAAAAAACAGATTCTTACTGGAGCTTAGCCAGTTTATAAAAGGAATTAGACCTGTCAAACTCACAAGGCCACAGCTGGTTGTGTATTTGTAAGTAAGTGCCTTGCATGTAGAATGACTGCCATCAGCATTGGTTGTGAAGTTACGTGATGTCCTTCTCAGAAGCCTACACAAAACTTTTCCTCTCCATATAGCCCTGTCCCAACACACACACACACAGAGTACCATCACTTTTCTGTCTGTAAAAATCATGTTACAAAAAGCTATCTGAGGTAAGCTTGTCGAGTTTATTATCCGCACATTCTTTCAGATTCCCCCTATAAGCAGACTTCTCGCTTTGCAAACTCTTACCATTCCCTTGACGCCTTTCTCCCAGTGCTGGCACTTGCCATGTTTGCGGTGTAGCACCAGATCAGCTCTGGGATTGCACGTAGCAGATGTACCACACCTACCCATGGATCAGGGGCAGCTTGTGCAAGGGTACTGGAGCGTGGGACACTGTGTGGCAGCCTGGAAGTGTGTGCCAAAAGCCACGTTCTTCCCACCATCAGCTTCCTGCTCCGGGCCCTTCCTCATGCCAAGACCCAAAGTGAGGATTGGGAGTGCAGCATTGAGGGAAACATCTCCCTAGCTGGTGACTAGGAGAGGAAATGATAGGAGAGGCTTGGTGTGTCTTAATCACATAATCCAGCGTGAAGAGCTCCAACCCTTCTATCCTAAGCCATTAGCTTAATTAACTATATTTATCAACACATTTGCTTTCTAGTATATAGTATTTATTTACTCTGCTTTGTTTTGTGTTGCTTAAAGGTCAAGCTACGTACAGTGGCAGAAGACCTATGAATCCCTCTCCGATATGGTAGTGCCTCGATCCACCAAGTAAGTGAAATTCCCAATTAAGGTCCCTGTTTATTTCAGAGATCCCTGCTGTATTTCAGCTCCTCAAATTGCTGGATCCTGGAAGGAATCACTTGTCTAATGCATAGGCTCCATGTTAACATATAGATTTGCCCAATCTCATTCTCAGCTGAAATCAGAAATTATTCTGTGGAAGGGAAGTGCAGGTGAAAGAAAAAAAAATAATCACTGTTTTTTTTACAGCTTGTTGTTCCCTTTTCCAGTAATCTAGTTTTTATTCTACTTTCAACCAGGGCCTTTGCTTTTTGTGTAAAGCAGACAATTTGTTACAGTAATCCAGGCACAATTCAGACATGCAATCACATACAACTTTATGGAAACTACTTTTTGCAAAGATCAAATGCTATCTTTGCATCTTTAATTGCTTCCTGCTGTAGAATACGATAATTCAGTGTACTGTCATTTACATTAGCAAATGCCATATTAACTTATATTTTCACCTGGAGTAAAAAATCCTTCCTAGGAATTAAACATTCCACTGCTCAGCTCGAGCAGACCAGGAGGTCTAATCCAGGGCACAAGAGGTGACAGTGCTCTTATCTGAAATGGAAGAAGTGGGAAGCACAGAGAAAGAAGAAAGCTGTGTGCTACTGCCTGTCTCAAAAACACAAGTGCATGGAAAGTGGGGGAACGTTACCAGGAAACGTAGAGAAATGAGGCAGGCAGAATGTGTGTGTACTACGATGGGTTCAGGAACTTAACTCATGGGAGTTTTATATTGGAGATAGTGTGGCTGGTGCTAGTAAAGTCTTTATTCCCTATTTCAGTCACAGCAGTTCTTGAAAAGCAGGATGTTGTTCAGTATCACAAATGCAAAAAAGAACTGCAAAAGAGGAAGGTAAAGAAAGCATGAGGGATTTGCCATGTCAAATCACAGCAGTGAATTTCCCTCCCACAGAATGATTGCTGAGGATGCAGAGGGAGGACTCTTCACCGTGACCCTATTTAGAAAAGTGATGGATGAGTTCAAGGCTAAAGCCAGGGAGAACAGGTAAGAAGCACTGATTGCTAGGCAGGGCAGGCTAGCAAACATGATGAGGATAAGGTGAGGCTTGTTCTGTGTGCAATACAGCTGAATCCATCACTGCTTTTTAGGACTTCTTTACTGTTTCGGTTGCTGGTGGCCCCAAAGCCACCGAGAAGGTAGGGTGGGAAGGAGCTGTGGCAGCAGATACAGTGATCCTATTTAAGCACCAAACTACAGATCCTGGAGCTGCCCTTCCTGCTCTCATGCTACTGACAGCAGGAAGCTTGCTTTCTGGGGGTGGCTTCAACTCCCACCCTCCACATACTTTAACTGGTTAAATGGCTAGCAACTTTGAAACATCCCGTACCTGCTTCTCCAAAGGCAAAAGAAATGAGTGCGCATATTGCTTGGACTATGGCTTGTGAGAGCAAATGTCATTCGATTGTAGGTTCATGGTTCGAGAATTTTATTTTGATGAGAAGGAACTGAAATGTGAAAAGGAAGAGCTGATGAAATTAGCTTCCGATAAGAAACAACAATATGTAAGTAGCACATTGATGGCCCACATAATGACAGCCTTTGCTACCAGCGTGCCTAAGCACCTCTCACTCAGAAATGGCTTTGTGGTTCCAACAGACTCCTGTGAGCTCCATTTAGCCCAGAAAACTGAGGCACAGGATGGATAACATAATTTGCCCGATGTCACTCGGGTTTCTGATAAACTGGGAGCCACTAACAGGCTGCCTGAGAATTATCTCAGCAGCCCATGACGGCTTCAATGGTGGTAGCTATGGAGCCACTTCACTTGGCAAGGGGATCATAATACCGTTGTGTCTGTTCTCACAGGGCCCATTACTGCGCTGGCTGAAAGTGAACTTCAGTGAAGCATTTGTGGCTTGGATTCATGTGAAAGCCTTGAGAGTTTTTGTTGAATCTGTCCTGAGGTAAGTGGGTAAACATGCAGTGCCAGCAGAGATTCCTGTAGAAGTCAAAATGTATAGCTCTCTTCCTGGGGCAGTTCCTTCATGGGAGGGAACAACCCTTACACACCATGCTCCAGCTCACAGGAGACAACAGAGGTGACCACAAAAAAGGTGACATACAAAGTTGATGAAAAACAGTTCTTTGGGGGCACTTACAGGGAAGTGGAAAACAGAAAGACGCTGTTTAGTTGACTTTTGGCTTCAAAAAGAAAACGCTTTCAGAGGAGACAGCACACCACCACTGAGATCGTGCACTGCAGAGCGCAATCAGCTAGCATGCCAGGAGACTGAAGAGGGAGAAGGGCAGGAATGGAAAGGTGTGCCCCTTCCCAGCAGATGATTGTGTATGTTGATGTGTTTCAAGGTATGGCCTCCCAGTGAATTTCCAAGCAATGCTGCTGCAGCCAAATAGGAAGTCTGTGAAACGCCTGAGAGATGTCCTAAATGTGGTCTTCAAACACCTGGATGAAGTCGCAGCAGCAAGTATAATGGATGTATGTATTTGGACCGTGACTGCACGTGCTGTAGCTTGTCTCAGTTTAGCCCAATGAACGCTTTCACTGTCCGGGGGTTAGAGCAAGCAACTCCTCACACCTGGCAATGCTAGGATCCCTGGATGCAGCTCTAATCCCCGGTGGTTACAGATTGGATTAGGGTGACAGGTAGGCTTACATTATGATGGAGATGCCTAGAGATTGCTTACATTTGCTGTTGAAGCATCTGATGTTTACAGCTACCGGACTGAAATAGGTCTGCTCAATTATGCAGTTCCTCTAGGTAAAAAGCTTCAAGTCTTCTGTAAACATTCACATCAACACAAGCAAGAAAAAATGAATTCAGAACTAAATGCTAGGACTGTGACACCTCTGTCCCCTGTAAAAGGCTGTCATTGACTAAATACCTCAACCTAGGACTTCAGCAAGCAGCAGTACTTGCTTTCTCCCTCCCCGTATCTTGAGTGCACAAACAATTTAGGATAAACCAATTAGGATAGACCAATAGGTGTTAAAACAGCCTAAAACCAGCAAGCATAAGATTGCCTGAAGGGAGGAGAAAGAAGTGAGTTGCTGTAGAGCTGAAGCACACAAAAACGCTATAATACATGTTCATAAAGTTGCAACCAAGCATGAATTCTCAGTGCTAACTGCATTAGACAGCCTGAAAACACCAAGCAAACACCAGATTCTCAGTGGTGAATTCCTCATCTTAAGTACATCAAATGCAAAACTCCATTCCACCTGTGGAAGAGGAGCGCAAAAGCAATCCACTGTAGCTTGGAACTGTGCAACAGTTTGTTTACTGATACTAAACTCATACCGTTTCCTTTTGCAGCCTGGCATGGACATCCCTGGTTTACAACTGAGCAATCAAGAATACTATCCTTATGTCTATTTCAAGATTGACCTCAGTCTTCTTGACTGCAGTTAAAGAAAAATTGCTCAAGCTTCATCTACTAATTTTCAAGACCCTAATGTTACAGTAAAACAATCTTTAGCTGCTGAAAGTCAAATTAAAATGCAGATGCTATAGCAGGATAATTACATAAGATGTTCCTACCACTTCCAGTAGTTTTTACAGTGACTTCAATATAAATATCTTTTGTTCATAGTTTTACAAAAACATATTTCAGAGGCAGGAGGTACTATGGTAGTATTTATTTTTTTTTTGGTAAGTTACAAAGATGGAATATCTATTGGACTTGAAATAAAACAATTTAAAAAGTGTGGTGGCTAACGGATCTACTAGGTGTGCACAGTCCTGTTTTTCTAACAAAGCAAACAAAAACCCAAAAACCCAGAAAAAATAGAAAGCATCAGAGCAAAATCCAAAGCTTTTTTAATTTAAAAAAATAAAAGCTTAAAAAGTATCCTCAAAATTGCTGTGGAGCTTATTGTAGTATGACTTATAATCCCAAGTACTCATAAGTTTAGTTTTTGCCAAGACATTTCAGTTAGAACAGCTCCATTAGATCTCATCTGCTGGGGTGACTTAAGAGTTGGAGGACATTTCCTGCACCAAATCAGCAGTCAAGTTACTGTTGGCTGCCAGTGGTTCTTAACGCTGCCTTTCATAGGGATAAGCTACAGGCGATCTCTTACAGACACCAGATGACAAATACCCATATTAAGTTATTTCCTTGAAAGGAGGGGAAACTTCAGTTCTTTCATTCCTTACTTATAAACAAGCTGATCAGATGAGGGTCACTTCACTAGACACTGATACACAAGACATGGAGAGCAACAAAATATAATAGTATTTTTATTAAAAAAGCAGCAGCAACCATCCCCATTCCTGATTCCCCTTCCAAGGAAATAGCAATTTCAAATCAAAACAATGCCAGATGGGAAGTGAATAAATATTAGGTCCAATTTGCTGCCGACAGCACCGTGATGTTTTTCTGTTAGCACCTGGAAATCCTCATGCCCTAAAATGGGGATTAGCTTCACTGCTAATCCTGGGGAAAAGACTAACAGCTCCCAGTGTCTCCCATTGCAGCAGCAACCCCACTTCCGTTGTATTAATGATCTTACAAAGTCTGGCACAAAGAAAGAGAAAGCCCCTGAGAAGGAGTAGGAAAAGGAAGACTGAAGAGCATTTAAACTAAGATTGTCCATCCAATCAGGCTTTAGGCCAAACTGTCATGATCATTCACAGCAAGGGGGTGGTTTAGGACTCCCCTCTGCACCAGCCTTTCTATTCTACAGTTCATTATTCAAGAGTTATCCAAAATGGGATAGCTTTTATCATGTGCACCTTTGTTACTCTATACAAGACTAACACTGTGTGTCAAAAATATTTTGTTTTATTCTTTAATTGAAACAGAAGCTGACCAGGTTCCACCTCCATGGAAAAAAAAAAAAATCACATTTAAAATTGGTTATACTAACAGCCTCCAGTAACACTCAAACAGCACACTATCAACAAAATAAAAACCAAGATGTTCTGAAGAAATATCCACGTTGTCCTCAAAATATTTGTTACACGGAATACAATCAAGTTTACCGGTTATGACAATTCATAGAATTTCCGCAATGTTTTCTTGAGATGCGTACAGTTCACTGCTGCAGTGCATCAAACAGCACAGTGTGTCATGTGCTATTTCTCCATAAAAAGGCCACTGGAATATCCATCTGATTGTGAACCAGGTTCCAAACTGCTGCGCAAACTCTCCCAAGAAAAGAAATTTCCTGAAGATCTCACAGCTCATCTTTATCCCAGTCATCCAGATCCACATCACTGAGATCAATATCATCTTCAACCGGAAGCTGTGAAAAAGGTAAGGTTTTGAGCATACATTTAGAAGCGCTTAGCACTGTGACATCACTGACTTAGAAAGACGCTTACTTCATCGTGAGTAAGGCTCCCACCTGTCAGCTCTTTCATTCATAAAAATGCAAAGTGTATTAAGCACAGGACAAGTGGTCAGAGTTTAGACTAGAAGGTTGTTTTCTACTGATAAAAATACTCCAGATAAAGGCAAATACAGATCAACTATGTAACAAAGCTACTACTATATTCTATATTTTAAGTCCATCTGAATCAGATCAAAGGATTGTAGTAACTTTGTTTTTTACAGCAATGTTGAACCTGAAGAACATACTCAATCACTGTGTTATTACACAGGCTTTACCTTACAAACTTTCTGACATTAAGACTTTGATGATAAGGTCAGCATATTGCAGAACCAAAGTCTCCACAAATGGTCAGGTCTTGAATGCATACACTACCACCTCCCTTACTCAGCATGGGTAATAACAGGTTTCAGCCTCAAGGGATTCAACTTTTACATTACATCCTCGTAACAGCTAGGCAGGAGAATCTATCCACAGTGTCAGACAATGAATCTGGTGTTTGGTCTGGTGGCAGGATTTAGGTAATGGGAAACCATCAAGACAACTTGGCACAATCTTTGAAGAACAATAATTTTTACATTGCCAGTTCTTAGTTACTCTATCCAGTCACTTCTGAACCTAGCAAATCATCAGCACTTTTAGAGATGGAGCACCTCTTACCTCACCATCTTTGCCATCCCAAGGTTCAACTGAATGAATTTTAGGGAAAGCTCCACCACCCACTGGTGCTGTAGAGCCACGACCAACAGACAGTTCCCTGAGAAAAAAAAACAAATTTAAGAAATTTCTCCAGTCTCCATCCACCTGGAACAGTGCCTGCTTCAGATAAAGTTCAGAGTGCTTGCATCTCTTGAAGCAAATCTAAACCATCTGGAAGCAAAAGATTTTTCAAATTGAGAAGCAGAAAATGAAAAAGAGCCCTTAAAGCAGCATTGTGAATTTACAATTGGATGCAAAGAGACAAACTATGTGAGCTACACTGTTTCATATTTCAGCAGTGCCCCTTGTAACACTCATGAACAAATACAGCCCCTTTAACAGTATGTTGTGTATCACTTGAGGCAACTCCAAGAGTCTATAATTCTAGTTTTGGAAGTCACCTGCAACTGTTACTGAAATCGCTAATGATCTTTTTAGTGGACTCTAAGCCTCCATGGGTTACAATGGGTACGAGGTAACCAGCTTCTGCTTTGAGACACCCCACCTTGCACTTGCTAGTTAGGCTTGCTCAAAAAGCCTAACATTAAAATGCTAAAGAGCTAATCCCTTTGCATTCTTTCAGAGGCAAACAAGACTGAGTAAGTATTCCTCCATAGGTGGAGTCTACAATTTTTATGCTCTTCCCAGTGTTTGTTTCCTTACTTTTGTTCAACACTGTTGAGACTGCATAATAAATTACAAAAGCTGCATGCAGCAAGCTGAGTTAACAGCCAGCTACACCAACTGTGATTGTACTGCTCCCTCTAGGCAGCACAGCTGAGCTGAAGTGTCAAGTACGAGATTATTCCAGCAACTATTGCTCTGTAGTAAGACAATACCAAACCAATTATCTAATGCAATATAAGCTGTTAAGTTGGCTGTTGTCTCCTGGAAGCACCATCCACCCTCATGAGGAGAGGCTTCACCAACATGGATTTTATAGACTAAGAATTTGCCACATCTGAGAAAGGCAGACATTTCTCTCACATGCATTAGCACAGACTGTCTGGTATTACTTTTCTTGCATCTGAATCCTATCTTTTACTTGATGCTCTGAGAACCTTTCCTTTTTGGCATTGAGAAGAAAGTCTGATCATGTACACAGGTAAGAGAATACAGCACTGTTTCCATTAATCCAGCAGGAACAGGGTTCAATTAACGGCAAGGTGAGGAGAGACTGTTTTGTTTCCTTTTGCAATTCTGACTGTCCTTTGCCATTCTCCAAGCAAGGACATGGAAATAACACTGCTAATGTAAGCTCTCAAAGGCTCTTACACAGCTTATGGCAGCTGGTGTTCTACCCAGAAGCAGAGTTTTCACTTCACTTTGACCATGCCTAAGTAACAGTTTGAGTTTAGCAGCTGTTTCAGTGCTGCTGCCGCCTTCTGTCCTCCTCCCCATTTCCTTTCCCCATTCAATTTTTCTCAGCACTGGCTCTTGCCCAGCTACGCAAGAGGCAGTTTCACAGAACTTGAGCTGAGCAAAGAACTATTGACTTCTTGGATGGATTGCTTCAGCTCTTCCAACTAGTTTATCAGATGCCAGGGGAATGGGGAAGGGGAGGATGGGAGGAGGAAGACAGGACCAGACTGAACCAGAATGATGAACAGCAACGTACAGGACCTCAAGAACCTCAGCACCATCCATTTAGATTCCTAAACTGAGAACTTCCCAATTACCAATGAGAATGCACCATTTGAATTAAATAGTATTGATTACCAAATCCCATTAATTTCTTGGTTTACCAGAGAACCAGAATTTTTCAAGATCAAAGCTCACTTCTGTTTTCAAACTGTTTTCAAAAGCTGTGCTAAAACTACCATTTAAGTCTAAATGTCCAACTTCTTAATTCTGTCCACCACAAAAAGGTAGAGACTGCTTTATTAGTTGCTGTCCTCACTGAAATCATTCCCTTACTCCAGTGAATGCTTGTTGTCTTAATTCTTTTAATGTGCAAGTCTTGTCTGATCCAGGAGAGCCTGACTTTGGCCTTAAAAGTCACAGCCCCAGTTACAGAAAGATTTAAGTCCCTTAAATATTTCATACCTGAGAAACTCATTAATCCCTTGCTCACTGAATGATCCTTTCAGAAGGGCAAATTTCATCTTTCGAGCATTAACAGCTGCCATTGCTGGATACCCAAAGCCTCCAATCCCCAGAGAGCTCTCAAGATCTGACTGAGCACCTGCTTCTGTCCACAGCCACCTTGAGGAAAAAATAAATAGAAAATGAATAATTAGGATAGGCATTACAATCATTTTGAAGTCACACATATCCTGCAACCCTGCAGAGTTCAAGCTGGGCTCTGAACTGCCCTTGACCATGTCAACCATTATTGAAGTCAGCAACGAATAGCAGGGTCCTGATCTTGAACCATTTAACAGAAGAAAGCCCCTCCTGAACAGCACCTCTAGGCCAGCCCCATGCTTACAGCCACTGGAAGCTGGATCCGAAGAACAGCCATGAAAGACAGTCCAGGGGAAGAACTATGTTACCAATCCAAACAAATTGCTGCACTTTAGTCTATATTAAGCAAGGTTTAAAATGGTTCAAGTCACAGATCTAAACATGACAAAGTACTGCCCAAATCCCACTGTAGAGGATTTCTGGCCAAAAACTGCAAGATCAACATTTCGCTCAATATTAGTTCCTCACTGGTCAGGTCTCAGTTCCTCTAATGCTTAACAAGTCCCCTGAGGAACCTCTGGAATCAGCCAATCTCAGCATTTCTCCCCAGGCTTTCATGCCATTTTGCTCCCTTTTCACAGTAGTCAGTGTGTCAGAACAGCTCTCGCTTCCCAGAGAAGTCCCAGAGATCCTAACCTCCACTTGAGAGGAGGAGAAAAAAGGCAAAGCCTGCTGGCCTGCTTCTTTGAGAGCATGAAATTTGTTAATAAACTGCAATTTACTTTTTTTTTTTTTTTTTTT
>WAAD01033599.1:2685-28935 GCA_013389945.1 Fregata magnificens | reverse complement strand
TTATGCAGTGAGGTAGGTGAGTTATGAACTAACTTGATTTTACGGAACCTTTCTGAACAAAGCAGATCTCACACTG
The DNA here is from genome assembly GCA_013389945.1 of Fregata magnificens. NCBI lineage: Eukaryota > Metazoa > Chordata > Aves > Suliformes > Fregatidae > Fregata > Fregata magnificens. Next base: position 28,859 of record WAAD01033599.1, on the reverse strand, counting down.
ATCTGTGCAGATAACAATTTCCCACCAACCCTCAAAATACTACATTATTAATATAATTATAATTACAATGAAAAATTTCACTGACTAGTATTGAGAACTAAAATTATCTAAACCCAGTAGACCGGTCCAAGTGGTTCTCACATTTCTAAAGCAAGTAATCTTCCTAACCCTGACTGAGAGTGCTGCCAAAAGAATTCCTGCAGCTCAACCTACTCTGGCATACCCCTTCTGCCACAGTCGCCAGTCCCCTCCCTATTCGCCTTTCTCCACTGGTTCCTGTAGCTGACTTTTAGTAGTTTCAGTGAAAGAAAATAATGTATTTACTATATTCACAGGCTACTAAACACCACTACCAGTCAAGGGAGACTCTTGCACACGAGGAAGGTGCAATACTACCTTCATAATTCATCACATTTTTGTGCTGATACCCACTTATGTAATATGGAAAACAGGAAAAAATAAAAATTACAAAAGAAAAAAAAAAGGACAGAACGTCAGGAGGGACGAAAGGCAAAGGGCAAACGGAGCATTTATCAAGAAGAAGAAATAGTAATGAAGTGTGGCCACACCAAGAAAGTTAAAATTGGAGTGAGAAATACCTGAGATTGATTGCAAACCAAAGAAAAAAAGAAACAGATAAACCAACTGGGCATGAAAGACCAAAACTATTAGAGAACAGAAACTATTTTGCCACTGAGACATTAGCAGTATTCAGGATTATTAGCATTTTCCTAAATTTTTATTTCCCACCTCGTTTGCAGGCAATGGCACACAAAATTCCTGCATGGAATTTGGCATTGTGAATTCTGAATGAGTTGCTTTATTTGAAGTAGCACCAGCACTTCATACATCCGTCAGAAAACCCTGCAGTCACACATGCCTTTGGCAGTGATCTTCCTCCAAGGCTTTTTACTGTTTTTTACGGAATCATCATGCAAATATTGATCTTCCCTCTCCCCCCGCAGATTAAATGCTGCTTTCCCCAACATGCAACTGATCAGGAGGAGCAAAGGCAGTATATGGCAACAAAGCACACACAAGTGCTTACCCTAAAATAATAGGAGACTTTTCATCATTAAAGTTACTCAAAATTGGGAAAACTGATTTATGAAGACTTAGCAAAACCGTGTCTGTTCTATAGTCCAAACACTGTTGGTTCCCTTCTGGATGATTGCTTGGAGGCCGGCAGGACTTACTTACCTGTGAGTACTAGGACAACTCCATCAAAGGTACGTATCTGGGGCAAAGGCAAATGCCCAGCTTACAAACGGAATCACATTCGCAACATGGGGAAAGGCCATCCCTTGCGTTTCCCTTTCCCTCCTTGTCCCAGGACAAGCCTAGAAAGACTGAAATACGCTCCCAGGCTGAGAAGCTCCACCCTGAGCAAAGACGCTTCTTGCATAGCTCCCTCTTCTCTGGATGTCTAAAGTCTTAGAAGAGCAAGAGCTTCTTGAAGATGAAGCCAGACACTCCATGGCAGTGCACAAAGAGTAGCAACAGATCAAGCAAAGACGTGAGAAACTGCTGTTGCTTTGGAAAAGCGAAAGGCTACAGTTCTGCCACGATGAAGTGATGGACTTCACCCTTAAGGTACCTTCTAGGTGCTTCATTAGGAATTCTTTCCAAGACTGGGCAATAAACCGTTAAAAAAACCCCAAACAACAAAACAACAACAAAACAACCAACAAAAAAAACCCAGTAAAAATGCCTCCTCTCTTATTTGGCACTTTGGCAACTTCATCTGGACTCCTCTGTACCCTCCTGGTCTCCACAGTCCAGGAAAGATTTCTTATGGGCCCAGCCCAAAGCCTTTGAGATGGCGAGGGGCACACAAGGGCAGGTGGAGGGAGCTGCCTCTGGTCTGCATCAAGAAGAGAAGGCTCAGGGGTGGACCTGACTGGTGACTACAGCTCAATGAGTGGCACTAGGCCCAGGAGAAACGCCAGCTAGACAAGAGGAAAAGATTGTCACTATGAGGTTCCTCAGACATGGCACAGGGGCCCAGAGAGGCTGTGGAGCCACTGTCCTTGAGGGTATTCAAACATGACTGAACAAAGTCCCAAGCAACGAGATCCAGCGGGGGCTGCTTTGAGCAGGAGCTTGGACTGGAGTCCTCCAAGCGTCTCTTCCCAAACTCTGTGCTTCTGTGCTTCTTTGAAAATGAGCTGTCCTGCCTTCCCCAGATGGCAAGGGACACCCACAACCTTGCGGAAGCTGGCCTGTCCCACCACCACCCAGGCCCTTACTTCAGACCATCACCAGCATCAGCCCCACCACTGACCTGAGGCACACCGCCACTAGCAGCTGCTCCGCGGGTGGGATTTATCCTGCTGAGCACAAGGCAGTGGCCCTCCCACCCTGCAGTCCCCTTTTCCACGCCTCACCCGTCTGCATACCGTGGGAAGCTGTGTCACAGGAATTGCTACAGTCAGCATGAATGGCAGTTGCTGTGCTCCCCTTGTCCCGCTTGGATGGTCACCTCCTCAAAGCAAGGCTCTTGGTCCCGGCACAACCTGTCCTTGCTGAAGCTGTGCTGGGTGTTGCCTGGCGTCACCTTGTCCTTTGTGTGCCTCCAAGTGATCTCCTGGCAGATGTTTGAGAAGGGCAAGAGCTTCTTCCTGGAAACCTGCCAGAAGGCTCCAGTTCAGGAGCTGCCTGTGATTCTTCCAACAAAATGGGAGAGCTCTTTCTCGGAATGGGTAAGCAAGAGACCACAAAAGCGGTGAGAAGCTTTGTCCTTCATGCTAGTGGACAGAGCAAGGGTGCACCTCAGGCTGAACCCACCACCAGGCCCCAAGGACCTCCCTCGGTGGCCTCCAGCAGGCTCCTCGAGTCGTGCTGGCACAGCAGCCCAAAGGACACCAGGCCCTCTCCTCCCCTCTCCCTCGGGGCTCTGTGCAGAAGAGACGGCACCTCTCCACGCTCCCGGGGCAGGGCCAGGGGACGGGAAAGAAGGGCCCACACCACACTTGGCAATCAACAACTCCTTTATGGAGTGCTGGCAGAGCTCGCGCAGGCCGGCTGGGCCTCCCTTGCCCGCCGGCGGCACGTCTGCATGCTTTGCCCCCTCGCAGCCACTGTCGAGCGCGGGGGGCCGTGCCACTTGCAGGGCGCCGGGTCGCTGGCGGGTCATTGAGGACCCCCGACCCTCCTGGAACGCGGTTGCCACCGTCTCGTCGAGGGCACCCCAGGCACGGCATGAGGAGGGGGCTGGAGCCCAGGGCTCATCAGGGGAGGTGCAGGGCGGTCCCTGGGCCCAAGGGGCAGCCTTTCTCTCGGGCAAGCAACACGGCAGGCGGGAGCGAGCCCCACGAAAGGGGGCCTCAGCCCCCGCGACCCTCCTCCTTCTCCCACGTTTCGGCATCTTCCAGGCCACAGGCCCCCCACGCCCAAACCCGCCATATTTGGACACACGCATCGGACACAGTCACAATCGCCATCACAGTGGCCTCCTGCTGTCACCAGCCACCTCACTGCCTCTTGCTCGGGACCTATAAATACAGGGGCCCCTGCAGCGGGCCCACAGTTCGCCGAGCTTCCAGGCCCTCGGATGACAAGCATGCTTGGAAGGAAGAGGAGCCGGAGCAGCGAGGCGGATGGCTGCCCACCTTTGCGTGGGACGCCGCAGAGCCGCGTCCCGCAACCGCCGAGGACGAAGGCAGCTCCCAGGAGGAGGAAGCAGAGGCAGCGGAGGAGGAGGAACAAAACCACCCCTCGTGCCGTGAGCGCCATTGACCTCGCGTCTCTGGTCGACGCCATGCAGCGCATGGCTGTAGGCCCAGCAGGGAACGCCGTGGAGACCAGGCGTGTCTGCCTGCCAAGGAGCAGCCGGAGCAGCGAGGCAGGCGGCTGCCCGCCTTTGCCTGGGACAGCCCAGAGACGGTGCCTGCAACCACCAAAGAGGAAGGCACCTCCCAGGAGCCCGAAGAAGGGCAATCGGCAGAGGAGGAGGAGGCGGAACATCACCCCTCGTGCCATGAGAGCAATGGCCCATGCTCATGCGACCGACGTCGTCCAGCGCGCAGCCGTGGGCACCCACGGGAACAGCATGGGGCCCTGGCGTGCCTATCTGCTGAGGCGTGGTGTGAGGCCCAGGCGTGACAGCCCACCAAAGGATGACATGGAGCCCATGGACATCGATCCACCAGAGCATGGCATGGGGCCAAATGGCTGTTGATCCACCAGACAACAGCACGGAGCCCATGGAGGTGGATGCACCTTGAGAAGAATCATCGATGGCAGTGGATCCACCTCCCACAAGGATGACCTGGCAGTACCCCAGCCATCCAGGCTCCCTTGCATGAGATGGCGCCAACAGCATCACAGGAGTGCCCGTCCGGCTCCCTACTGGCGGCCCAGCCTCTGCACCTTCATGACTGGACAATAAACAACAAGAAAAGAATAAAAATGATTTTGTCTTCTCTTATTTGGCACTCTGGCAACTGCATCTGCACTCCTGTGACACCTCCTGCTCTCTGTCTTTGAGTAGGAGACTCTTTCCAGAAACTTCCCGTTTCCATGCTCACCTTTGCGCTTTGGTGGTGCCTTACATTCTGGTTTAGGCTATAACATCAATAATCTGGTAATAGTTTTTTAAATGGAGTAAAATTATCATAATAAAGGCATTGAACCCTACGAATTTCTTGTTTCCAAATTATCAGTCTCACTTCAGTGCCAGGTAAAATTATGGAGGTCATTCTGGGAGTTATTGAAAAACACTTGAGAGACAACGCAGTCATTGGTCATGGCCAACACAGGTTCACAAGGGGAAAGTCCTGTTTAACTGAAAACAAACTCTGTGGAGACTTCCTGCAGGCTCATGTGCAACATCTCCCACCAATAAACAGTTCCTTTGTTGACTGTCAAGGGTTGCATGGGCCCTTCTTTCCCATCCCCCCACCACCGCCCCTCCTGAGGCAGCACCACCTCTTCTGCACCAAGCCCCGAGGGAGAGGGGAGGAGAGGGCCTGGCTTCCATCGAGCTGCTGCCTTCCCCACGTGGCAAGGGACATCCCCATCAGCTGTCCTGCCTTCCCCAGATGGCAAAGGACACCCACAACCTTGCGGAAGCTGGCCTGTCCCACCACCACCCAGGCCCTTACTTCAGACCATCACCAGCATCAGCCCCACCACTGACCTGAGGCACACCGCCACTAGCAGCTGCTCCGCGGGTGGGATTTGACCTGCTGAGCACAAGGCAGTGGCCCTCCCACCCTGCAGTCCCCTTTTCTACACCTCACCCGTCTGCATACTGTGGGAAGCTGTGTCACGGGAATTGCTACAGTCAGCGTAAATGGCAGTCGCTGCGCTCCCCTTGTCCCACTCGGACAGTCACCCCTCAAAGCAAGGTTCTTGTTGGTCCTGGCACAACTTGTCCTTGGTGAAGTCGTGCTGGGTGTTCCCTGATCTCACCTTGTCTTTCGTGTACCTCCAAGTGATCTTCTGTCATTCACCACTCTGCCCTTGTACCACTAGGCTAGCCAAGCAAGCTCTTGGGTCAGGCCTGGCATGACTTGCCCTTGGCGAATCCTTGCTGGTTCCCACCAGCTGGTACGTTGTGCTGGCATTTTGCCTCCGTTCTGTCCTGGACGAACAGATTTCCTATCAAAGGCCAGGAGGGCATTTCATCCCATGGCTTGCAGCAGGTAACTCTTGGATTCCCTTCAGCTTCTTTAGAACTCCTGCAGTGTCACCACAGCTGCATCTTTTTTTCTCCCGCTACTCAAGCGCAAATTTAAGACACATATTGCAACAGAAACAGTGAGATTCAACACTTGGCTCAAAATAGGCTGGAAAGCTGTTCCTACCCCAGTACAGCTCACAAATCAATCCGTGTGAACTGTCATTGCCTTTGCAAACTGATCACCAAGGGAGTTAGAAAAATATTTATAAAATCTATAGCCACTTATAGTCAGGACAATAAAAATCGCAACACAGCTCCGATAAGAGAAACTGTAGTGGGAAAAGGTCTTGGTTTGATTAGGTGCTTGCTGGGTGACAGCTTCAAGTTAAGGGATTACTGAAGCTACGGAAACCATTTGCTGATTGCCCTCCTCCTCTTTCCCCCTTGTTCTTTTCTTCTCACAAATAAATGGTGAAGGACACAAAGGAACAGACTTCTTTGATTGCATCCAAGTTCCCTAGTGCTTTGCACAAGCATGTTTTAGGTAAAAGAGCAACGGAAGTGAGTGACAACATGGAAGAAGAGTATTTTCATGTAATTTGGTCCATGAGCAACACAGATATAACTGCATGTCTTGTCCAGGAGGATCGCGACCCTCCAGACAGGACTAGTTAGATGCACTCTTAGCTTTGTGCATGTGCTATGTCCTGCTGAAGAGTGATGGGAGCTGGAACACAGCTGGTGACTTTCAAAATTTATAACCTTATCGTTCTATACTTTTGGTCAACTTGAATGCGTATTTTGAGGCTGAATTCATGTTGTGTAATGCTGTCACAGTCTAATGATGAAAGTGACTACAGAAGTTTCATTATTTGATAATTTATAATACAAATGGAGCCTCTTCCTCCCATCCTACCACGAAGCATTAACATCCATTTTGCATGCCTTTTATAGATGACGTTAACAAGCCATTTTTAGGTTCCTACACCTCTAGCAACAACTCATCTTCAAAAACAAAGGACAGCTGCTACTTTATGACAAAAGAAATGGCTTGCAGTGGCAATTGTTTTTCATATGGCAACAAACTGGGCATGCATAATCTCATGGGCATTTGTTACTCTACTCTTCATATTTACATACTGAAGATCACAATAAGCATTGAGTGGAATGGAAACTAATCTAGAAGCACTATGATAAACCCTTAGGTACAACTAAGCAAGAGAGAGTAACTTCTGAAAATCTCAGCAGCAGCATTCCAAAGAATTCAAATAAGGCACCAAGTACAGGCTACTCCAAACAAACAAATATGAATGACTGATTCAGGCTACCTTAGCGAACACACAGACTGAGTTCCCTTGCATATGACAAGCAACTCCACATTCTCCAGACACTGGCTTTTTCTCATTGTATTTGCAGTTACTGATGCCTGCTGGCTCTTTCCTACTCGTTTTCCTGTGGCTTCTGTAACATTATTTTCTTTCTTTCCACCATTCTAAACTCTGACAAATATCTTGGGTCACCTGTGTCACAGACCTATAAACTTAAAATTGCGTTTAATACAATCCTCTTTGCAGAGTATCCATGCCCAGAGAAGCCATATCCTATCTTTTGACACTGTTCCCCTCTACCAAGGGCTAAAGAGAACAATTCGTGAGACAAGTTTCAGTTTCTAAATCTGCTCACATTCTTCAGAAGAGATAGAACTGCATGTGATCAATGAAAACTCAATAGCAGTCACTCAAGAGAATGGCTATTATCTTTTTGGCAGAATTCCAAATTTGTTGCTTTCTACCTGGATTGCCCCTTCATTTCAAATGACTACAGCAGTTATCATTGTTATTCAAGACCTTACACAGCATGACATAACCTTCTCATTCTTAAAATGTACCCAGAAACAGCTTAATTCCAGTAACAAATAACAACACTCACTTGTAAAGCACACCTAAGAACAAAAAATGGCAAACATTTGGCAATGAGTTTGGAAAGCAGTTTTAATACATTGCCAGTTTAAAGTCCATTCAAGTTTTGTATGTATACGCAAGATGACACAGAAAGTGGTGTCTGCATAGAATTTAGCATGAAGTCTGTTGACTTTGCCCAGTCCATCAATTTTTTTCAAAAAGTGAGCTATGACTTAGATACCTTATTTAAAATCCATTTATGATGTTACCAACATGTTAGTGTTTCAAGCTGCTAACAGGTGAAAGCTGACAGTTTCATTCATCTGTGATGAATGAAATACATTACTATACCACCCCAAAAATTGCTTTATTGTGAAATCTCAGTGCACGATATTTAAAAACACAAAAAATCCTCCTTCAATTACTGTAGTAGTTTAGAGGTGAAACAAAAGAATGGTAAGTAAGCATGAAACACTGTGGATGCACTCTGGAGGTGCAGTACAGTAGTGTTTTAAGTGGGATAAGGAGAGCGCTCCCCTGTTGCTCCCTTTGGTGTAACTTAGTTCATGAAGATCATGAACTAGATTTCTCTCAGATGAAAGTGAACTGGAAAATGCACTCCAGGAGCATATCTAATACACTCCAGCTGCAAATGGGTACTCAGTCCCCAAGATTAGCCTAAAAATAGTTCAAACTAAATAACTCTGAAATGTGTACAGCACAGATGTCAGGTCCTCCATTTCAACTGTTTTGCTGTATGAATCCGCTACTACTGAGCTGCACTAGCCATTAATGCCAACGTAGCTGCAAACACACTGCTTCCTGATGGGTTAGGGATGTGACGGGTGTATCAGTTTTATAAAATACTAGTATTCACTACAGCACAGACCTCTGAAATTTTTTTTAGGCAAGTCCAATCAAATTACTCTTTTAACAATCAAGGGGGGAAAGTCACTAATGCTAGGTTCTTGAAAATCTTTGAGATTTGCAACTCATCTTTGAAACATGAGCTGCTGCAATTGCTAAATATTTGTAGTTGAACATCAAATTTAAAACAGAATTTTCCAGAAAGGGTAAGAAATCAGCAACATACCTTATTGCTTCCTCCACAGATTGGCCAACTATATTTGAGGAGGGACCTGGCTGAGACAAAGGTGTCAGGCTTATCACCCACTTTACTGGCTTGTAGTACTCATCACTGGAACTCAATAGGTAGAACAGCGTGGTCAGAAAAATCACCTACAAAACACATCGGAGTTTTAATTTAAAAGGCAATAAATACTTTCCAGAACTACAGTATGCAGCTATGCTTCAGATACTGAACTTCATTGGAAAGGCACAAAATACTATTCCACAAGCTTGGATTTAGAGAAACACATGGAGCTGGAAGAATAATTTTCTCCCCTGCTCCACAAAGGACTTAACAGTTATAGCTAAACATCATAAAACTTTTAGCCCTGTTCAGCTTCTTCCCAAAGTCACATCTAGATCAAACAACTAGAATGTTGATCTGAATCAACGTTCTAGGGGGTTTTTTTCTTTTTTTTCCCAGCATGTTTAGCAGATCAAAGAATTGCTGAATAGTAACATCTGTTCTTAAAAACAAACAAACAAACAAACAAATCTGAGTTGTCTCAAGAGTCATTATGCAGCTGGGTATCAGATATGAATTAAACAAAAACTCACAAACAGAAAATTTATAATATCTATTAGGGTGGCAATCCCGACTGAATACTCCTTCTGTGAGTTTCAAGATGAGTCTCAGTAGCAGTGATGGCAGTTCCATTGTTTCAGTTTAAAGACCAAAAAAATACAATCAGATTGTATTAGCTTCCTGTATGTTGCAGTCTACTATGTTTTCCTTATTTTTCTGCTAATAGGCTCAGCAGCTTCTTGGGTTAAGCATACATCACAGAAATGTGTGCAGCTTGAAACAGAATACCTCAAACAGGGAAAATCCATTCTATATGCTCCAATGGTAAACTACAGCTTATATTTGCTTCATCTGCAAGCCTTAGATCTTTTTCCTTTCTTCCCAAGATTAAAAAGAATTCTTTCACTTTCCTTATTTCCAACCTACTCGTATGCTAGAATAAAACACATCCTAATCTTTTCATAAGCCAAACAGCCTGACCTCTGTAAGTCTCTTACTTTCAAGCATTTTATCCAGTCTGCAGACACCTCATGCCCTTTGCGGCACTCTGAACACGCTCAGAAAAAATAAAAAGCAGACAGCACAACGTGCAGTATTCCATTACCAGTCTCAAGAATGCCATCCATTTGCCTCTGTTCCCAATTCCTTTCTACTCAGTGAAATGTTACTACTGCTTCTCCCCACCCTCCTTGGAAGTCACACGCAGCTCTTCACCTACTGTGACCCCCTTCCAAAATGTCATATATAGGTGTAAGCTGTATTCCATCTTCCCCGGTGTGTAACTTCTGCCCTGGGTGATAAACCAATCTATCAACTAAAACAAGTCATTACATCAGCACGTTCAAACAGCATACTGTTAACATTCATTTTGAGATCATAGGCAGCCTTGGTTTAATGAGAAATAATCCAGTGCCAGTAGCAGTATCAGCTCTGTTTTGTTACAATTTCAAATGAGTGAATCTTAAAACCTGAATCAGATTTTAGCATCTTCTGTAATGCTGCATGTATGGTTATTTTCTCCTTGATAGGGCCTGCCATTTCTCCTAAGTTACTCTAATATTTCCTGATTTCGCTACAAAACTCCTTATACTGTAACAGGTATCCTGGTGGTGTTTTGTCTTCCTTCCACTGGGATCCAGCTACAGAGCCTTCTTGCAGTGCAGTTTTCAACACAGAAAGCAGCATATTGCTCTAAGTACAATATCCACTCATCCTGACACAAAAAGCAAAGTGAAAAACAGCTTCATTGGATCTTGTTTTATTAGGACAGCCTCAGTTAACTTCTGAAGATGTTGCCTTTTTGAAAATAATACGGCAGCCAGTGAACGAGCAAATTAACTGCAGCAAACAGGCAAAGCTTGACTCCCTGTGGTACGAGAAACATACAGGGCTGACTTGAGGCAGGCTATGAATAAGAGCTGGGGATTAGTTGAAGCAGCGACACACACAGCACCTGTTCTGACTGGAAAAGCTGTTCCTCCCCAGTGTTTACGAAGAAACTTGCTTTCTTAGGGAGTAAAAGCACACCAACGTACACATACCCACCTGAACTGTAAAAGCCAAAGTGACAGCTGGGGATTAACAGCAATGGAATAAAATAGTGTTAACAAAACTACAAGCTAGGGAAAGATACAAACCTAACTCAATTCCTGTTAGAACAAGATGCATGTAACCACAGCACCATACAAAATCAACTGAATTTTAGATTATCAGCATTTTGGGAAATTAACATATTTACTTTAGCTCAATAGGTACAGAAATGCAAAGAGAAGCAGTAGTCACAGAATGTAATAATTTATTATCAAGTGGCTTGCTGACTCTTCAAACAAGTAGAATAGCCTCAGTAGTACATTCATCAGCAAAAAGATATGTCCTACCCTCTATCAACTGGAGTCTGAAAGTTTTCAGACCTCCTTTACAGGATATCTGAGATTTCAGGCATTACCTAAATCTTTTCCTAAGCAACAACTCAAGATCCTGCTGATGACTATGAGGCGGAATTCACCAAAGATAAAATAGTAAGATCTTTCCATTGTTAAACAATTGATGGATTACTATTTCTTGCTGTAGAATTTGTTCTGTAGCCCAAAACGTTACATACTCTAACTTGAGGGGGGATAGACTGAATTCAAGGAGAAAGCTATGGGTAAACACTCTATACTAAAATGGCAATTCAGCATTTCCACATATATCAAGAAACACATGACTTAATTGCTTGTGCATCAGGTCCATAGACTTGTGAAATATTTTTGTATCTGCCTTTCATACTCAATTTTCTGCCCACAAGCTTTGTTCTTGGCTTTTTTTGTTTGTTTATTTGTTTTGTTTTGTTACAGCATCAACAATTTGCGTATTCCCCCCAGGACTGTAGACACCCATCAACCAAATGGAACTTTTCTGATTTTTGTAACAGAGTGTGAGCAGAGTGTGTGTGTCTGTGCACGTGCATGTGTGAGTGTACGTGTGTGCGTATATATATACACACACAGAGGCATATATATGCATCCAGGTGCATGTGTGTGTGTGTGGGAACTTGTATTCAGAAGTGAAACAGCAGTGGCACTCTTGTAACTAATGATCAGTTTTCAAACATCTGTTGAGGATCTGAATACAGCCTTACTGGATTGTGGATAGATATGCTACATAGATTACTTCCTACTGAATGTTTTGATAGAAGATGTGTTTTTCAAAATGGAGGTTCTGAACAAACTGTCCATTATTTCTGTTTTAAAGCACAATTTTTTAAACCATTTATCAAAATAAAATTCACTATTTAAATTTTTATTCAAGATGACTAAAACTGGACTTAAATGTAATCAGCTAAAAGCTAACCATGTCAGGAATTATCTTGTTGGAAAATTTAAATTAGTTTGTGCCACCTCAAACTAGTAAAAACTCCTCTGTAGCAACTAAGAATCCTGCAAAATGAAAAAATAAGAGTACAGTTAAAGCTAGAGTAGTGCTTTATTTTAAACACAGCTCTACCTAGACATAATTTAAAAGAATTCCTTCTGTTTCACATTTTGAGAAGAACTTCCCTCAGTAGCCCATTAAAAGTATCTCTTTGTCAAAACACAGACATAGCATTTTCAAGAGATTCAGCTTTTTCAGCTGACACTGCTGGCTGGACCACAGCAACACACAAAATGTGCTCAAATGCTGCCTACCTAGCTTTAGGGTTCAGTCCACTCAAAATGTAAAAATTCCATTCCAAAACTGCATTAAAAAAAAGGGAGATGGGGAAAGGATATTGGGCCAGGTAGCAGTCCAAGATGCAGCAACTAAGCTAGAACAATCAAAAACTGTGAAACTATTTGCCTTGACATTCAAAATGAACTCTATACAAAAGCTCTTTCTCCTTACTGGAAAATAGTGAGAGTTTTCCCAGGAAATCGTGAACTACTTAATTCAAGACTTTCCAAAAGAGAGCAGAAAACAGCTGATGCTGAAATCTCAGCTTAAAGAAAAACTAAATTGTTAAAGATATCTACCCTTGGAAAGCAAATTATTGAGGGGAGGGGAAAAAAAAATATCTCGCTACAGCAAAAGATGTAAGTATGCCTTGAGACCCCAGAAGAACAAGAACTGTTAAGGTCACTTCTGGTCATCTTCTCCTCACTTGGAGGGTGTTGTTCTTTAGCTCTGAAGGAAGGAACGTGAATAGCAGGCAAATCTAACAAGAAGATATTACCAAATGAGATTCAGTAACAGTACACATCACAAAAGTTAAGAAAGCTGCAGTGATTTACCCTAGGGTCACATCTGGATTTTCTCTGCTTATTGCATTAAGCTGTTGCAGCAGGGAAAGAGGAAAAAAAAAAGCACAAGGGAAAATTAAGAAGCAGTTATATTATTTCTACATGAACTCCATGACAGTTCAGTTAAGTTATCCTAAAAAGTACTTTAAGGCTTAGCTAAATTCTCACAACAACTAGCATTTTCATTTACTTATTGCCCCAAATAATGGACTATATTAATCTTTATTTAGTGCAGGCTATTTACTAAATTTAAGTCCTTTCTCCTTCAGTCATAAGCTGTTAGCAAACCCACACTAAACACTATTAAAACAAGTTCTATTTATTTATCTTTTTGTGTTTTAAGAAAATCTGTTTAGTTTTTGTAGCAAGAACCTTTGAGAAAGACTTTCAGAAAGATGAGAAACCATGCCTCTGAATAGACACAATGGTCTATGAAATGTACAGTGCAAACAAGACTCAGTTATAGCACTCTCCAACAGCGTTTAACAGCATTAATAACTACTCTCCAGGTAGGTATGCAAATTTTAAATGCCTTCAAAAGAGGTAGTTCATACAGTCACAAGAACACCAACACTTATACATGACATTTTCTGTGCACAGAAATGGAGGCAAGCATATCCTTTTACCCTGGTGTATTTAAATTACAGCTAACAGAACAAAGTTGTTCAGTGATTTTTTTTGCCTTGTTTCTTAGAAGTTGAAGTATTTCTAATTTATCGGTTCTACTGTTTGCATTTCAAAGGCTACCATTATCAAGAATCTACAGAAAGAACTTACACATGTATTAAACCAAATCTTTCCTATATATGTAAGATCACTAGGAGTGCAAAACAGAAGCTCATGGTCAAATCCAAGAAACCAAGAGTGCAGGATTGATGTGTTTTGATGCGGAAAGTTTTATATGACCATTTTAAGTAGCATATTCAACTTGAAACAGAAGTGGAGGAAACAGAGTAGCCTTTAGGGCATCTAATCTTCAAAAGACTTCCAACACAGCAATATCGCAACTAGCTCTGCTAAACCAGCTGACTACACAGTGCCCCAGCAAGTGGCAGGACCCTGCTGACAGACAAACAGGCAGGATCATGCACCACAGCAGCAGCATGTAACGAACTTGATATAAGCCATTAGGCATCTGGAGCTAAATTTTGTGTCTGAGCAATGAGTGAATTGAAATCATCTGCAATTATTATACAAACTTGTCATTTTTAAGTATACTAACTTCTCAGACACTGTTTTCAATGTGTCATCACAGGTGAAGTTGTGAACTAAGGAAGAAAAGAAATGAAATATTCCCACGCAAACTTTTCTTTACTAACTGAAAGATAACTAGAGAACAATAAAATTAAGTGGCAGTGATTTTCTTCAGTTCAAGACAGCCATTCCCATTGTCTTATTGTGATCTGTTCTTTCTTTTCTACACGAATGCACGCAGCATGAGGAACAAGCAAGAGGAGCTAGAGGCCTTGGCCCAGTCACAGCAGTATGACGTCATAGGCATAAGTGAAACCTAGTGGGATAAGTCCTGCGACTGGTGTGCCGTGATGGATGGTTACACGCTTTTCAGGAGGGATAGGCAAGGCAGGCGAGTGGCATTGTATGTAGTAGAGGGGCTGGAATGCATAGAGCTAGCAGTTGGCAACGGCACAGTTGAGAGCCTCTGGGTAAGGACAGAGGGACAGACAAGTAGATGTCGTTGTGGGAGTTACCATAGGCCACCCAGCCAGGATGACGACACTGATGAGTCGTTCTTTAAGGTGCTAAGGGATGCCTCCAAGTCATCTGCCCTTGTCCTTATGAGGGACTTCAACTTGCCAGATGTCAACTGGGAATACCACGCAGCTGGTACAAACAGGTCCAGAAGATCCCTAAACCAGCTGGACGATAACTTCTTGGTACTGGTACTAAGGGAACTGACCAGGAAACGTGCCCTCCTCAATTTGTCGCTTGTTAATAGAGAGGGTCTCATGGGTGAAGTGGCAATTGGTGGCTGCCTTGGCCACAGCGACCATGAAGCAGTCAAGTTTAAAATTTATGGTTACAGGAGGAAAACTGCCAGCAAGACCTCAACTCTGGATATATAAGGAGAGCCGACTTCAAGCTGCTCAGGGAACTACTTAGTAAGGTCCCTGGGGAAGAAGCTTTTGAAGGTGTTGGGGTCCATCAGTGCTGGTCGCTTTTTAAGTACCACCTCCCAAGAGCATGGGAGCAGGCAATCCCAAAATGTCGCAAGTCAAGCAGGTGAGGTAGAAGGCTGGCTTGGCCGAGCAGGCATCTTCTAGAGCTAAGGCAAAAAAAGAAATGTATGGCCAGTGGAAACAAGGTCAGGCGACATGGAGGACTACAGAGATGCTGTTCGCCACTGTAGGGAGGAAATTCGTGCAGCCAAAGCTCACTCAGAGCTGAAGCTGGCCAATACTGTGAGGGACAATAAAAAGTGTTTTTTTAAGTATGTCAATAGCAAAAGGCAGGCCAGAAATAACATTGGCCCGCTACGTGATGAGCATGGTCACCTCACAAACAAGGACACAGACGAAGTCAAAACGTTTAATCCTTTCTTTGCCTCGGTCTTCAACACCCATGATCAGCTCTGGGACCCCTGGAGCCCTGGGCTAGAGATCTACGACTGTGGGAATGATAAACTCCCAACCAACCCCGAACTTATGCGGGATCTGCTGCTCCAGCTGGATCCCTGTAAGTTGATGGGGCCCAATGGGATCCATCCCAGGGTNTCTCTCACAGTATCCTCCTGGACAAGATGTCCAGCATACAGCTGGATAAACACATAATGCAATGGGTGAGCAACTGGCTGATGGGTCGGGCTCAAAGAGTTATAGTAAATGGGGCTACATCGGGCTGGCGTCCTGTCACTAGTGGGGTTCTGCAGGGATCCATTTTGGGGCCAGTTGCTCTTTAATATTTTCATAAATGACTTGGATGCAGGACTCAAAGGATTACTATCAAAGTTCACCGATGACACAAAATTGGGAGGAGCCATTGATATTCTCGAGGGCAGAGAGGTCCTGCAGAGAGATCTGGACAACTTAGAGAGCTGGGCAATCACCAACCGTATGAAGTTTAACAAGGGCAAGTGCTGGATTTTGCACCTGGGACATGGCAACCCTGGATGTACGTACAGACTGGGGAACGAGAGGCTGGAGAGCAGCCCCACGGAGAAGGATTCTGGTCGACACCAAGCTAAACATGAGCCAACAGTGTGCCCTGGCAGCCAAGAGGGCCAACCGTGTCCTGGGGTGCATCAAGCACTGCATTGCTAGCCCGTCGAGGGAAGTGATTGTCCCGCTCTACTCCGCACTGGTGCGGCCTCACCTTGAGTACTGTGTGCAGTTTTGGGCACCACAGTATAAAAAGGATACAAAGCTACTAGAGAGTGTCCAGAGGAGAGCCACGAGGCTGGTGAAGGGTTTAGAGGGGAAGCCATATGAGGAGCGGCTGAAGTCACTTGGTCTGTTCAGACTGAAGAAGAGGAGAATGAGGGGAGACCTCATCACAGTCTACAGCTTCCTCCCAAGGGGAAGAGGAGAGGTACGTGCTGATCTCTTCTCCCTGACGACCACTGATAGGACCCGAGGGAATGGCAGGAAGATGTGCCAGGGGAGGTTTAGGTTGGATATTAGGAAAAGGTTCTTCACCCAGAGGGTGGTGGAGCTCTGGAACAGGGTCCCCAGGGAGGTGGTCATGGCGCCGAGCCTGACAACATTCAAGAAGCATTTGGACAACGCCCTAAAACACATGGTGTGAATTTTGAGGTTGTCCTATACAGGGTCAGGATTTGGACTCGATGATCCTTGTGGGTCCCTTCCAACTCAGGATATTCTATGATTCTCAAATATTGAAGAGAATCCACACAGCTGCCTTGAAATGCTGTTAAATATTATTTCAATTTTGCAGCTTTGTCTACAAAGACCTCCCTCCTGAGGAAGCATCAATGAAGTTAAACTGGCAAAACACTTTGTTTTCTTACAAATGTTTTTGAATCCTGAACTAAAAACCAGGACATGGATTTCAGTCAAGCTTCCAAGATCAGTAATTGTTTAGTTAAAACAGGAAAAAGTCCCAGGCCAGTGTTTTAGGAGATTTTTATTTTTATTTTAAGTAACATCTGTCACAGCAAATGAGAAGAAAGAAGTTACCTCTACCATTATAAATTACTCTACACAGCTGTGGCATTTAGAAACAAAAGAAACTATAAACATCTAGCTCACATAATACACTAAAAAGTAATACATCCTTTAAAGAAAACACATTTAATAAAAAGGTTTCAGAGACTTATACTCAGCGTGGGCAATAACATTAATAAGAATTAACTTTGCGTAGGAAGCATTCTGCAATTAAGAGCTCACAGAGGTTAAATAAAAACAATGCAACAACCCCCTCACACAGATTTGCTAAAGACACTTCATTAAAAAAGGGAATATAAGGTAATCCTTGTGAAATAAATACTTTTGCTGACATTTCCCTGAAACAATTTTTCCCCTCTTCCAAAAGCATTGGCTTGTTTAAGGATATGCTTATGAGGACATGCCATAAGATTTCAGTAGTTATGTAGGATATCACAAGTTACAGCTCAGTATCTTCAAGGCCAGAAACAAGAGTTTCCATTAACAGAATGATAGGAAGACTGCCAGGTCCTTAATGTGGAAGTTACACAAATCTTGCCCTTTGCCTAGAATGTTCCCCAAACACCAGATTTGAAAGTTCCAAAACCTTAGAGAATTTTGGTATTAGATAAGGTTACATGTTTTCAATGCTTCCGGTTTGAATTTTCATTGTTACAACATGTGCAATTAGGTTCCTTCAGTAAAATGGTCCATGTAAACCGATGACATACTACTTACCACTGAAAGCACAAAATTGAGAAGAGCTGTCCCACTATGGAAAAGGATTGTCACTAATGTTGTAACTGTAGTAAACAAGAGGCTCACATTGCGACTCATCACTATCCATAGAGACTCCAGGATCTGGAAAAGGAGGGGGAAGCGAAGACAAGGTCAGGCACTGGATGGTATTAACTAGGACAGAGAACTGCTTACACAGTGATTCACCTCCATCAAGACACAAAGAAGACATTTAAAACAAAAAATCATCTTCCCTCGCTCCTTAATTACAGCAGGTAATATCAAGTAAAAACGTCTACTTTACCAAAGACAAGTTTCTAGGTAGATTATTTAGTAAATAGGTAGTTATTAGGTAGGTAGATAAAAGGTTTTAGAATTTTTCTCCCAATGCTCAGAATTATTTCATTATGCAAAATTGCAAGAAACCTAGATGTGATGACACTTCTTTATTGCAATTAACATCACCATCAATTGAAAGCAGATCTTGTCCTGGGAGAGAAAACTCATCTTTTCAAAAGCAGAAATGCTAAAACATGAAGAACAAGGAGTAACATCACAAGGTAGAAATAAATCTGAAGACAGCTTCAAATAGAAAAAATAGAATTACTACTGTAATAAATTTATTTTAAAATATTTTATGGTAATGAGATGCGTAATTTTTATAATGTCTGCAGACAACAACACAAGTTGTGATTTTGAGTAGGGATGCATCAGTTAGTCAAGCAATTATGGAAAATAAATCAAACAATGCTAAACCATCTATTAAATTTTGTACTGGTTTGGGGAACTGATTGCTTATTAGTTACAGATAGTAAAGAGTAGTTTTGAGACGTGCCTTTAAACACTGCAGCCAAATTAGTTTATGTACGGATGCAGACACATCAATCTGAATAGAGCATGACCTGAAAAAGTAATGCCTCTCCAAGTATCACACAGCATATAGCCCAGGGCAGAGGTCAAGGAGTGGGAGTTGTCCAGAACAAAAACACCTTGTAAAAGGACAAGCTCCTTAATTTGAGGGAAGATGATGTCTGTTTCAGTTCCAGCTCTCCTTATTTAAGGGCTCTTGAGCCTGCTCACTTTGACTTCTGTGACCCAGACCATCAAGAATAGTGGCTGTTGGTGCCAACTTCAAAGTTTCCTTCAAAATAGTATGTTCCTCCAGTATAGGTTGTATTTAACACTTTCCCTAGAAGCTTTAGCCTAAGGAGCTGATAACCAGGAGTACACAACTGCAGTTAGGTTGAATGCAGTTATCAGGTGGTTTAATCAATATCGGGAATGGTTCTCCTAGAAGAAGATCCTTGTTAGGTAGAGTCATTGATTAGAACTGTTGAACTAGTTATCACTAGCATTTGCTTTAGAGTAAGTGCGGATAGTGCCTTTCATTCAGCTTCGGTATGTCTTATGAAACCAACTGCATCTTTTAGGACTCGTCTCCAGCTATAGAGTAAGTTCCTCTTTATGCATTTGTACCATTAAAATTTCAAGACACATCCTTCTCATCACTAGGATGAGAAGACAGATGTAGCAGACATTAATCATTACTAAATACAGTACCAGAAAGTGCTGAAATACTTCACTAACAGTCACAAAATCAAAATACATGTACCTGCACCTAAGAGTTCATAATGCCATTTGATTCCCAGAGCATACTGCAGCTCAGTTAATGAGCTGTTACTATGCATAAACAATTTCTAACACCTTGCCAGCTGAGACCAGTTCTCCAAAACACAACTATATGTGAATATTTATGCAATAAGGATACTTTTAATATGATTTATTAAAAAACTGAAAAACACACCTCTTTCCCCAAAATACTGCTTTGTAAGTAGCCTTAAGAGATCTGTGTTTAAAAGAGCTACAAAGCTGTGCAGAATTCAAGACTCCCTTATGCATCACACTGATGTGTCACCATCAGCATCAGTTGCTGTGCCTTTCTAATCTGTAACAGGCAAGAAATCAAAATTGGACTTAATGTTCTTAGCCATCTAAGGTGTCCTATTGGCCACTCAAACTGGCCAATACCTGAAAGCAGGATTTAAAAGGCACTTGACCAAAACAAGTTATTTGCTGAGAACTCCAAGTCAACAAACTTCTGGAAGCCAGGTAAATTCATGTATTGTATTGGGTTTGCGTGGCAAGGTTTTGGTAGCAGGGGGGCTTACAGGGGCGGCTTCTGTGAGAAGCTCCTAGAAGCCTCCCCCACGTCCGACAGAACCAATGCCAGCCGGCTCCAAGACAGACCCAATGCTGGCCAAGGCCAAGCCCATCAGCGACAGTGGTAGCGCCTCTGGGATAACGTATTTAAGAAGGGGGAACAAAAAAAAAAAAACCTGCACAATTGCAGCCAGAGAGAGGAGTGAGAATATGAGAGGAACAACCCTGCAGACACCAAGGTCAGTGAAGAAGGAAAGGGAGGAGGTGCTCCAGGCGCTGGAGCAGAGATTCCCCTGCAGCCCCTGGTGAAGACCATGGTGAGGCAGGCTGTCCCCCTGAAGCCCATGGAGGTCCATGGTGGAGCAGATATCCACCTGCAGCCCGTGGAAGACCCCACACTGAAGCAGGCAGATGCCCGAAGGAGGCTGTGACCCTGTGGGAAGCCTGTGCTGGAACAGGGTCCTGGCAGGACCTTGCAGACCCGTGGAAAGAGGAGCCCACGCCAAAGCAGGTTTGCTGGCAGGACTTGTGACCCTGTGGGGGACCCACGCCGGAACAGTCTGTTCCTGAAGGACTGCACCCCACGGAAAGGACCCACGCTGGAGCATGTGAAGAACTGTAGCCTGTGGGAAGGACCCACTCTGGAGAAGTTCGTGGAGGACTGTCTCCTGTGGGAGGGACCACACGCTGGAACAGGGGAAGAGTGCGAGGAGTCCTCCCCCTGAGGAGCAAGGAATGGCAGAAATGATGTGTGATGAACTGACCACAACCCCCACTACCCATTCCCCTGCACCACTCGGGGGGAGGAGGTAGAGAATAATCAGTAGTGAAGTTAAGCCCGGGAAGAAGGGAGGGGTGGGGGGAAGGTGTTTTAAAACTTGGTTTTATTTCTCATTACCCTACTCTGATTTGATTGTTAATAAATTAAGCTAATTTCCCCAAGTTAAGTCTGTTTTGCCCGTCACGGTAACTGCTGAGTGATGTCCCCCTGTCCTTATCTTGACGCACGAGCCTTTTGTTATATTGTCTCCCCTGTCCTGCTGAGGAGGGGGAGTGATAGAGTGACTTCGGTGGGCACCTGGCGTCCAGCCAGGGTCAACCCACTACATGTGCGTAATTTGATTATAGAGATCATTAACAGATTTATAAAGGTAATAAAACTGGACACAAAGAGGTATTAGGAAAAAAACTTGTCCTTCTGTATACTTTTGATTTTTTTTTCTGTTCAGAAAGATGTATCATCCTGATAACTGAAAAATGACAGCAACAGAAGTCAATAAAACCTTTAAGGTAAAAGACAGCAATGGACTTTGTGAAGAATAATACAGTACGCACAAGATCAAAGGCTTCCTGCTCCAGTTAAAAGCTGATTTCCAAATATATGTTTACCCATAAAGTTCTGGGCTAACCCGTCAGGTCTCAACAGCTTATTTTTGAAAAAACATCTTTGCTTGACCTTTACATGTAACAGAGACAAAACAGCAACAGAAAAAGGACTATCCTCCAGCATCATGTCTTTGACTTTCTGATTGTAAAGAAATCAACTCCTTCTCTAAAAATATGCATCAGGTTAAATTTCACCTACCCTGAAAAAAACAACACCCAATATGAAGAAGAGAACACCAAACCTCTGAATGCTTACCTTACTAGAAAAAAAAAATGCATGGTAGTTGAATTATTACTGAAGAAGGGACCGTATTAGCTATAAACTTAGGAGATTACTTGAAGAAATTCTCAGGGGCAGAGAAAACATTAGGATATGTGGTAACTCAATGAAATATTTGAGAAGCTGACTTGATTTGGAACACACAGATCAGTCATGCTAAAGGCACAGATAGAGAAACCTAACGGAGCTGAAGCTCACCATGTATGTCTTAATGGAAGGTCTCCTGTCTTGCTGTCTGGGAAAACTCTGAATGAGATACTGGCTGCTGGTGGAATGATGAATATTCTTGTGCAAGAAGCAAAAAGATCAATTTAAGGAGACATTAGCAATGTCTCATATACCATCAAGGGAGTTCTGAGTGACCATTCACAGACTTAGCCAGCAGCAATTTACTTTTTCAAGGTTTCAAGCCTTCAAGAAATGGAGGAAAAGGGTATGAATGGAAAAGCAGGTGAGTGGGGAAAGAATGAGGCTTTTTTATTTTTCAGAAACTGAATCTTAATAGTCCAGCTATGTATTGCATATTTCATTCACCTGAAAAACTACCTTAGAATAGAGCATGGGGTACAAAATTCGAGGCATAAGTGAGGATCCACTCTAGTTCCTTCCCCAAACTAATGAACCCCACTTCAGAAACACATCGCTGGATAAACTGGTTTATAACACTACTGCTTCTAAAGAATACTGGAAAAATCCGAAGCTGAAAGGCAGCAGTGCTGCTAACACCAAAGCTTTTAGAAGAAAGCAAACTGATGATTTGGAAAAGCTTATCTTCATATTAAATCTTCAGGCAATTTACATGTTTATATAGTGAATTACTTTAAAATAATTAAGGTCTGTCTACATCAAACTAGAGCTAAGTATAAGTGCTATAATGAACAGCACATTTTGAGGGGGGTACAGAAGTCTTCCGTGCTTTATCTGATACTCACAGTTAAAGTACTGAATCAATGCATATTGTTACAAGTTAAATGAATGCCAGTAATTTCCCAGCACAGCTATACCAGTGATTTAATTATATGCTTTCAGCTCTAATACGAAAGTTTCTTCCAGTATGGGAAAAGCCTGAAGTGAAACACTTGCTATCTGTCGTCTTTTAACATTTTTCTTACAGCAATTGCTCCTTCTCTAACTAAAGAGGAGGAACACTTCCTACGATTTCCATCAATGGAAAAGCGTTTATCTGCTTGCAATTGCAATATGACACTGTCAAATAGCTGTATTTTCAGAGAATACAGAGTCACCTGTACTATTCCAAAGTATTTCAGAAAGCCAAGGGGCTAGCAAGACAGTTATTCTATGGTAAACTCTAGCCTCAATCTATGCATAAGTATTGCACTATGTGCAAGTAGTGTAATCTTAGTTTATTCTTTTCCAAAGGTGGAGGAATTCTCACTATAGCTGCATATTCATACANAAAAAACCAAAAAACCACCCCAAACTGTCAAAGCAGTTTTGAGACTGTACTGTCTTGCTATATTCTTAAGAATTGCAGGTTAGGATTGATTTCAGTGTCCAAATGCAGAAGCATCCTACAGTTTGAATTATAGCTAACCTATTTAAACTCCCCCATCAACCCTCCCTACAATCCCCCACCATACATAACACATACAACCAGAAAAAAAAAATTTCTGCCCAAAGTCCCACAAAACACAAAAAAGCAAACAAAAAAGCCAAAAAACCCCAAACCAAAACACAAACAAAATCCACCCCAAAGAAAAAAGAAACCCCAATAAACAAGCCCCCTCAAAAGCACCCACATAATTTAAAATATTGATCCTTCCCAATTCAGCACGCCATTCTAATAACTCATTGTTCCTCTTCAAAATACCAAGAGAAAAATTTTCATTCTCTGATAAAAACATAAATCCCAAACACAGTAAGCTTCCATTGTATTCTAGGGTAGGTAAACATTTGCTTAGAAACACCATACTTAAGTCAAAACTATTCTTATTTTCATAATCTCCAAGTTTTAATGACCTAGACAGACAGAGAATTAAGATTTTCATCAATTTTAATTTGAAATATCAGTGTGAGTAATATTTATGCAATGCACTGTGGATGAGCAAGCCAGCAAAGAAAATGCTGCCCAGTAAGGATGTGAAATCAGGATTTAGAGCCATATACTATGCTGACTGGTTTACAGTCTGTCATTAAGGACGAGTGTATGGAGAAGAAGGACAGGTGTTTCCCCACAGCTGATGAGTAATGAGTTCATGGAAATAAACAGGAAAGCAAGTCAACTGCTGCCACTTTTTTCCTGAACTTCTAAACCGGATTTTAGAAGTAAAGCAAAGCATCCTAGCTAGATGAGAATTTTAATATTAATGTATTTCAGTCTTAAATATTTACCCTCTTTACACTATTTCCTGCATTATTCTAGCCTATTTAGATTACTGAAGTACATTTATCATCATGGTTTCTGAGCACTGTGCAGCAATGTTGTAGATGACACGGCTAGCACCTATTGTGTAGTTTCTCCTCCTTCACTCCCTCTTGCCTAGAAGGAAACTCCATACTGATTTTAAATGGTGATGTGTTGTGCATTTTTATAACTCTGCCTCAAACATGCACGGTCAACTCTGAGAAATTATTAAGCAAATTTCACTATTAACTGAAAAAAGGTTCACTACAATAAAAAGTTTCTCTCAACTTTTTCCTGACTCACACCATCTTCTATGGTAGAAACTGTAACCATTTAAGCAGCAGTTGAGGGAGGCCAGAAAAAGCACACATGCCCATCAGTCTAAACCAAGAACTGCCTCGAGGCAAATACTAGCTTAAATTGCATCCACAGAAACATTATGTTGCGAGTTAGGTATAAATAATATTCTTCCAAAATGGATAAATAGTAACCTGAAGATACTTCTAGTTTATGACAACAGCTCAAGTCAAAGATGAACTATATCAGGGATTGACTCTGTGTATTAAGCATTTCAGACTTAACATCACGTTTTAGAGATAGGTAGTTGCTTCAGTTTGGATTGGTTTCAATGCTTTTTCTTTTTCTCTTCATGAGGTGAAAGGTCCAGTGCATTAATTCAGGAATTCACACAGTATAAAATATTAATTTCATTCTCCCCAGAACTTTCATAAAAGAAGAGAGAAATAAGCTGCTTTCAACCCAATGAATAATAATTTGAGGAAAAAAGTAAGACTACCAAAAAAAAGAATTTTGTTTTCACAACCTCTTGGTCAATAGTTTCCTCAATTATAACCTAGACAAATTGGTCTCTTTTTTAAAAAGAATAGCCACTAACCTCACACTTGCCACACTTTTTATGGAAAAACAAGGCTGAAGCAAATTAATATTTAGCAAATACCACAATTTCTAGAAAACACAGATGAAGTAAGAGAAACTCCAAACAAACGACTTCCAAGAGCAAACTACATAATATGAAGCATTTAAAACCAGCTTGCAAGTGACACAGGTAATCCTACAGTAACAATCTCTCTCAGGAAGAAGTCTGGCAAGCTAGTATTAATGAAGATACTGAAATCAGGAGGGTTTCTTCATCATAACCAGTTCTGTTTCTAGTATGGTTATATGCTAAGTAGGCTTACAATAATTGCCTAGGTAANTGCAACATCTTGCCAGTCCAGAATATCACCAAGCCAGCTGTTTTGACGGTTTATGTGCCATTTGTGTCCTTTGTGTCTTCCAGAATGTGTTACATTCTTAAAAAGAGAGACAAAGACGTAAAGAAACCAGACATTTGAATAACTTAGAGAAATGAGAAAGCCCAAAACTAATGTTTTCTTAATGAGGAACAGATTCAACATGCATCCAAATACTTAGAGCTGCTTTAATTGGCATCCTCAAAAATACCTGAAGTACTCTGTTCACTGGAAAAATTAAAACCTGACAGAAAACCACAGTTAATTATCCCATATAATTAACAGTTCTGTATATTGTACTGATCCACCTCAGTGAAACATTAGCTTTACTGCTTGACTGATACAATGGTATCTATCTTGCTCTTTAGGAAAGCACAGCAGAAAAAGGTAATGATTTCAGTTACTGCCTACATAATTTTCTGTTTGCAACATACACCTTCTTCCAGTGCAATCCACAAGGGAAAATACAAGCAGAAGCCAAAACAACTAGTTTTCTCACATTTAGTGTCTACTTCTCCACTGCAATGTTCAGTCATGCAAAAGCTAAAAGCTAAACTGGAAGCATGGAGGATTTCTTCTGACTACACAGCTTTGTTAGTGCACCACAGCAAGAAAACAGGAAATGGCCATAACCACAACTGCAAATTCCTTAAGTGGCTTCACCCTAATGATGAAGTTGCCTGTTGTCCAACTGAATCACACCTGATCATCATTTAACATGACAGCATTTGACTCAGTCTGGGACTGTGACAAGTGTTTCAGAGAAGGATGCCAAAATTCTACCGTAAGCAAGTCTAAGCAAACCTGTTGACCACAACAGATCTCATCCTAATCCTTAATAGCAAGGGATTTCTCCAGTTCTCAACTCTGATATTTATAAAAGCATCCCACTACTTCTGTTAGAATTTTCCAAAAACTTTTAACCTTACCAG